>JADLZK010010985.1:0-213156 GCA_015847255.1 Hyparrhenia diplandra
AGTATAACACTAATATAGTTTTTTCTATATATGGTTTTGAGGCACGAAAATATTTACTCATAAATATACCATAACTTCAATTTGCATACTATCCTTAAATTGATAGAGTTAAACATCAAGTCCTAGGACTTCCTTTAAGGACCCTTGAAATAATATATATAACTTTAATATCTGGTTAAAGTCGTAAGCAGTTGGTTACCATCATGTTAAGAACTGGTTTGTACATTGATGACTTTGAAAGAGGTTCTCTATATCTTCCAAATGGCAGCCCTAATTGATGATTGCACTGGTATTTGTGTAAGCTTGTCAATATATTAATTAGATAACAAGCCAGTGCGATTTCAGCTCATGGTTTGATTAGTTCGACCATCCCTAATCTTGATTCTAACAAAAATAAGTTTTATTCCAATTCAAAAGTATATGAACAATTTAGGGGGGAAAATGTTCATTATAAGAAGAATTAAGGATCAATGGTTCAAAAATCTAAAACACTCGGGGGCCTATTTGTTGTCTTTGGTTATGGGGCTATGGGCTATGCTTGAAAATAGTTCACGACGTCTGTTTGTTTTTTACCTTGGTGCTTCGGGGCCAGGCCAAACGCAGCCCAAAAAAAAGGTGGACCAGGCAGGCTCTTCTAGGCCACTTTTAATCCCTGCGCTGTGGTAGTTGGTCCTTGGCCTACTTCGAGTTCAAACAAACATGGAAAAAGTTCACTTTTTTTCTCCAATTTTATGAAAGACCATTTTTCCTCCTGAACTCTAAACCGTTAAACCTCCTCCTTAGCTTTTCAAACCATGTGTCTTACCTCCTAGAATGGTTTTCAAGGGAAGTTTTTGTCTTTTTTCCTTTTTATTTAATTCGGACAAATCTTTTGAAAAATCGTAGAAAATTACAAAAGAATCATAAAATCAAAAATTCATTCTTGTTGGACTCCATATAAGTAGATCTACATAGTGAATATATAATATGGTATGCTTTAGTAATTTTTTTTGTAGATTTAGATCTATGTTTTACTACGGTTAATTGGAACAATTCATCACTGCGGTTTCTATGGTTCAATTGTGTTGAAATTGTTATCGTTGCTCTAATTATTATATGCTTGAGCTATAGTAAAAATGTTATTGGGGTTTATGCTTGTTAAATGTAAAATAAATTCTATAAACGAGTTATACATACATGATCCAATGAGTATGTTTTTATAAAAGTTCAAGCATATAACAATTAGTCCACCATAAAAAATTCATCATAATTGGACCTTAGAAACTACAACTATGAATTATTCCAATTAATTACTTATAAATGAATAGATCTAAAGCTACAATAAAAAACTTTGTACTAATACCATGTTACATGTTCAATGTGTATGTGGAGTGGAAAAAAATGAATTTTCCATTTTATTTTTTTTTTGATTTACTATGATTTCTCAAAAAGTTTGGATAAATAAAAACGAAAACGACAAAACCGTCTTGAAAACCGATCCATGGAAACAAACACATGGTTTGAAGAGTTAAGACAAAGCAAACTTTCGCATAAAAATTGAGGGATAAAAAAGTAGACTTTTTGAACAAACAAACACAATCTCTAAATGGCCTAGCCGAGCTCAAACAGTAAAACGAACGTTGCTTCATTCACTCCAAGTCCAACAACCACGCTGCAGTTGCCCTAGTCAGGCTGAGGCAAACGGGAGCACCCTCGGCCAACGAGACCAGGCCCTAGAAGAATACCCGCGGGCTGCGTCCTCCAACTTATCAGCTACGGGGAAAAACGGAAGAGACCGATAGCCCACGGACCTGTAAGTGCGGCAACAAGGCCATTTGGCAATTTTGTCCGTGGGTCTGCCTGAGTTGCTGGCCCGAGGACTCAAGGGCTACAACCCGCGCAAACATAGCAGCGGACATACAACAACTATGTGGAGTATGCGGATGGTTCTGGAATCATTTGTTTTGGTCAGACATTCTGTTGATATGACACTAAAACAAAAGGAAGACCAGAAGCTATGATGATCATTACAATGTGGTTCCTTTGGAGGGAAAGAAATCTGATTAGTGAAGGACCAAGGCGGCCGGGGCGCTGAATTTCTTGCCCAGTGCATCAAGACATATGCTGATGAGAACACTGCAGTGGTGGGAGACAAAAACCTGACGGGAAACAGTAGACTGAGGCCAAAGGGCAGTGGTCAAAGCCTCCCTAGGTGTCATGTGTGCGTCAGAGGGGGCCTACAAAGGGTGCAATCAAAAGCCCTAAAAGGCCGGCACAACAGCCCGGGAGGAGGGAGGAGGCCGCCGTGCGCCTTGGCGCGCCGCCGCCGCCGATCACTTGCCGTCATCGCGTCGTTTGCTTCCTCGTTAAGTAATCTTATTTAGGGATAAGGTAGAAATAGATTAGGAAATAAAAGAGATCTACTTCTCATGCAAGTCTTCCCGGGACTATAAATACAAGGAAAATGTAATCGGTTGAATCTCAAGAAGAAAAATAAAGGAGTAACACCCAACATCTTCAGCTCTCCATCTCTAGGCTCTCTCTCCCTCTCATACACGTGCGCCGCCGCCCCAACCCGCGCCGCCAGTTCACGCTGCCCCCGCCTTACTGCTTGCCGCGCCGCCGCCGCCGCCGCATATTTGGCCGGCACCGCCCGCCACGCCACGCCGCCGCCACCTCTCTCTCTCTCCCAACCGGCCCCTAAGGCGCCGCCGTCGCCGACACCTCCGCCGCCGCCATCATCACCACCCGGCTGCTTATTTGTCGTTATCTCAGCCCGGCCCAATCTAACTGTTTTGTGACAGCGGTATCAGGAGACCCGAAGGGCGATTCCACCACGATGGCCCAGGCCGCGTCAAGATTCGATGGCCCCTCGCTGCCATCCTGCCCGAGGAGATGATCATGGAGGCAATCATGCGCTCAAATTCGAGGACAGCTCCGACAAGGCTGCGATCTCCAACTACATCACGATTAATGCGACTCCATCCTTCCGGTCAGAGCACTTTGCCTTCCTCTTCGACCACCTCTGCCACATGAAGCACAACGGCGAGCTCGCTCTCCTCGGGAACAACTACTACCTCCTCAACGATGATGCCGACGACAACAACAACGACACCGCTACGGGCGACGTCAACCCTCGTCGACATGCTCGCGGCGCGGCCCACGGCTGCGGTCATGCCGTGGACAACCTCCTCGACGACGCTCCTACCATGGGCACAGGCGTTTCTTGGTGCTTCCAAGGGCGCCGCCGACGTCGTCCCCCTCCATGGCGAGCACCAGGCACTTCCACCCCAAGGACGCCCCCTGTAGGATCTCCTAGACAGGGTAGGAGGCCTAGAAGGGGGGTGAATAGACTTGTAAAAACTCAACTTGAAATTCTATCATATTGCAGGTCGGCACTGAAGATATATAGATCGTCACTACCGATCTCAACAGAGTGAAAAATACAGAATTCAAAATATGAGTTGCTGATTCTAAAACTTATGCACTTACAATCTTCCTGCACAAATATGAATCACAGATCGATATCTAGAACAAGCTATATAGACAAGAAAAACTAGATCGATCTCAACCTCTAGAAATCAATATGAACTTGCAAGAATAGTAAATGAAGCACACAAGACACCGATTTATCCCGTGGTTCAGCTTCACCACAAAGGTTGGCCTAAGTCCACATTGTTGAGGTTGCCACACAAGGCTTGGCTCACCACAAAGGCTAGCCTTTTCCCTCGTTCACAAGTCTAGGGACCAAACCCTAGAGATGTGGGGTGATTTTCTTGATTGAACGAGATTACAAACCTCCTAGGGCCGCCACACAAGTTGGCAAGCTCTAGAGGCGACGCCCTAGCCGGCTAGGAGCAAGCTCAAGAGTAACAAACCCTAGGGCACGGGCTAAAGCGTGAACCAAATGCTCTTTTGAGTTGGGAAATCAATAGATCATTTGTCCAATCAAAGTTTGCTGCCTTTTCTCTCAGGTTTTGACGGTGGAAATCAAGGATTGGCTTGGGAGCTTGAGGAGCAACAATGGAGGAGAGATAGTTGAACACCGGTTACGTTTTACCTTGGTCGATGCGAGGAGGAACAAGTTGTGACCATTGGGAGGAGCTTGAAGGGTATTTATAGATCACGAATCTGTCAGGGTCCTTTAAGGTCGGCGGTGACTATCCGGATAGTGGCCGGCGGGTAGAAGGTCCGATAAGCGAAACCCGGAACCAAGCAAGGCCATACAAGGCTTCACGAGAAGAATACAAGCTTCGGATCACCGAGGTGGGTGAATACGGGGAACCGGCCCGCAACTTGATGGTTGTGTCCAAATACTCTAGTGTCTTGGGGTACTTGTAAGGGACCGCATCCCAATTAAGTTCGGGGAAGTGGGTGGGAAGGAAAAGATCCGTGGAAGGTTCGACGAGGCGAGAAGGTTTCTTGTATGGAACATGTTAAGCGGTTATTTCTCCTTCCGGAGGGTTATGACATGGATTTGGTAAAGAAAAAACTTAGGAAACCATGTGTAGATGCTTCATGACTTTCAAGGGAGGAATTCAAGGAACACATGCTAAGTGATGAGTTGAGGAGAAGTGAGCATGACGAACAAGCGAGAACTCACGGAAAACCGAAAATCCTCATCGTCTCGGCTCTCGTGGCTATGCCAAAAAGATGCCAGAATTTCAAGCTGAACTTGATTTGATGGGGCGGCACCGCGTTGAAGGTTCTGAGTTGACACTTGTAGATTGGAAGACAAGATCGTTAATATATGGCATAGCGAGGAAAGTACACCACTCTGCAGAAGACGGGAGCTTTAGCATTAAAAATCAACCCATGAGCAACCTCGTCCAGAAGATCTCCAAAGTAACTGAGGAGGTGAAGAAAGGGTCTCACACTTCTAGGAGGGAGAATGACGTGCTCACCCAAGCACTTTCGGAAACAAGGGCACCTAATCACACCGGAGGGTGGTGTTGTTCATTGGAAACTGTCATTCGCGGACTACTCTCGAGAGTATCGACGCCGCTCGAATAGTATACAACTAGGTGAGGAAGAGTGGAATAGACGTCTTCAAGCGCTAGGGGATGACAGAGTCCAACAACTTTTGTCTCAAAGACCAGAAGCACTACAAGACCATAATGATGCCTTGGGCCTTCATGCCAAGGGCCGCAACAGCTGCGGATTGACCCCGTTTGAGAAAGATGTGAATGTGCCTCATCCAGTGGAAAACATCAAAGACCCTATCAATGTCAAGTTGTACATCCGTCAGCATTGGACGAAAGTCAAGGTGGCAGTCGGCCAGGCCGAGCCGAGCCCTGTAGATGGGGTCATCATGGCCAACCAACTCCACAGGGGTATGCTTGCATCATCATTGATAGCATACTTGATAAGAAGTATAACAAGATAATCATTGAGCACCCTGTTGTGGAAGACAGGCCCAAACTTGGTTAGAACATCCAACAACAAGTTCTTTGGCGCAAGCGCTACATTAAGCTGGACAACGAGTTGTCATCGGATGATGAGGAGGACTGTGAGTCTAATCCCTCCCATGATACTACTAATCATCGATACAACTCTAAGTTCCCCTGGCAAACATGTGCCACCTCCATCTTCACCATCCCCAACAAGACAGTTTCATCCTTCCCCTGAACATCATAACCCTCCTCACTCTTCATCAGCCCCGCCAACGCAGGGTCCTCCTCCTCAAGTAGCGGCAAACACAAGATCAAAGGCAAAGGATACCACTGTGGACCAACCCTATCATACCAACAAAAGGGCGATGGATTCTATTGGTAAAACTATGGAGAAGTCCAAAAAGCGAGACTTTTTCGGCCCGGAAACGCGAGAATGCACTAAATTCCAAAATTTAATGGCCTCATTTGTGAAAAAACACGGCAACCAAATGGATCAGTGCCCAGTTCTGTCACCAGAAGATATATTCAAAGAAGACGAGGGGAAGATAAAGAAGCTTGCCGCTGAGCAACAAATGACTTATGAAGATTCTTTGCAGACATGTATTATGCCACAAATGGGACACTACCAATGGCAATGCACGGTTTGTAAAGGGTCGTAATTTGGTTGAGGATGAGTGGTGATGAACTTGACCCGACCATGCGTGAATTGCATGACTATTACCTAGCTCAAACAAGGGAATCCACTTTCACTTTGATTTTGAGGTTATCGTCCCTGTCTGATCTGTTTTTCATTATCTAAAAGAACAGAAGATATTTGTCGGATAGGAGATCTTGTTCCAGCTATACCAACAACACTCCCTCGATACACAAATCTTGACGCTGTGGACGATGTAAGTACCTGACTCGCACGACCATGCAATTAACTACTATCCAAATCACAAATTGTTAAGTTTTGAGCATTACCCATGGTTTTATGCGGGTATGTTTCAAAATATTGCGAAGTCATCCACGTATTCAAAAGTTTGGCTTCTTCGAACACAACATACTCACTAAAATTAGTGTTAGAGGCCAAAACGGAGATGACCCGGAAAGAGTGAAGGTGGTGTTGACTACTGTTATTGATGAATTTGTGTTCCTCGAGAAAAGCGGAAATCTTACTAGCCCACAACTATGAGTATGTGTTCACCGCTTTTAATTCATATGTACGCATCTTTCTCATTAAGATGATTCGATAATTAGGAATTTTTGATTGCAGCAACCATTTTGTCTTCGTTGTTGTCAATCCGAGACGCAATGAAATCTTGGTGTGGGACTCAAAGAAAAAACCACTTTCTCTTCTAGATCCACTAGTAGAGTTCCGAACCGTAAGTGACCCTAATAACATGTTAATTTTGACATCGTGTGTGATGCAAGTTAGTTGCTCACTATTTTTCTAACCCCGGTATATATATTTGATGCTTGTTGAGATGGGTACAATTGTATTCTAACTAGATTCTACTACTACTACTTTTCTAATTCACAGTATATATTTGATGTTTGTGAGACTGGTACAATTGAATTGCATACTAGATTCTACTACTATTACTACTTTTCAAACCCACAAAGTATAAGCTCAGCTCTCTCTATATAGGCCCTTTTGTTAGGTCTTTAGACCACTAATCTAATCTTGATATCATCATAGTGCATTCTAATTTTTTCCCTTTTCACTCTTTTTAATGTGGCTCAGTGTCCGAGAAAGAAAACTAGGGGCTTCATTTGTCCCATTCAATGTTGATAGAATGGGGAAAATGTACCTCGGTTAGACCAGCCACCGGCGAACAATCGGTGCGGTTACACTATGTAATGTGGGCGATGTTTAAATTCCTCCACGGGAATACGGCACAACATGACAAAAGCGTGTGTATACTCCCCAATTCATTTTTTTTTTTGAATAATTCAATAAAATGATCTCTTGATTCATATATATATTCTTAATGACAGCGCATAAAATGCAAGCACCACCAGATCCTACCGTCAGAGATCGCAGCACTGCAAGAGGAGCTGGCCAAATTCATTATAGATGAGGTATTGTCAAAAGCAGGACGATTTTCCATTGCAAAATCTGTGTTGTATGCGTGTCGAAGATACAATAGCGATATCAATAGACTACTTGTAGTTTCTTGTTGATGTTGTGAGAGATCTGAACATGTGAGAGCTCTGTGTATACGTTCGATGTCTTGGCTGGCGACCAAGACCCTATGATCTAAACTTGTGAGCTATTGTAACTGTTAGACTACTTGGCTGCTGACCAAGACCACGTGAGGTGGACACACTACAAGAAATCGACATTCAAGACAAATGAATTTTGTCATGTATAGCCCAAATGTGTCACAAAAAAAGTGTAGTTAAGGCGGAATCCGTCCGTCATGGGTTTTTGTCATATAATGCGTCACAAAATGTTTTTCGTGGCGGATTTTGGTGTTACGTCACAAAACATCAAAACATTTAGTGGCGCTTCTGTCATATAATACTACATTTTGTGACACGGGTCAACAGCGTCTTGTAATACAATCTTGTGTCATATATAGTGTTTTAACCATGGTTAAGAGGTCGGTTATGCTAGTTTTTGTGACGATAAGAAGTTGTCATGTATAGATAGTTAACCATGGTTAGAAGCTGTCACATATTGTGAGGCCCTGCATCTAGGGTCCAGGCCCATATTAGGGGGCCCAACCAAATTGAAACAATAATAATAGGGATAATAATAAACCACAAAACCAATTATATTACCATAATGACCATACAAAAGTGCTTGTTCGAACACATGTTTCATACAAACATACAACAAAACTTAAAAGAAAAATGGCTCAGCCAACTAAATAAATTCCAACATCTAGGGCCAAGTTGAAGCCAAGCGCAAGCACCGAGTTCTGCACCATACGAGGTTCCAACCCACCGGCGGCCATTGCAAGTTCAAGCCCGGCAGCCATTGCAAGTTCGGCCGGCTGACTGTCAAACAAAAAAACAAAATAATGAAGTCACGGGGAAAATGTACTATGCAAATAGTAACTAATGGAATCACACTTTTTCATTTGATGGCATGAACTCATGTAACTCTAAAGCAATTTTCCAAAGTAATGAAAATCAATAGTATATTTTAATCATGTCAAAAAGAATGCGGTTTCGATTCCTAGTGCTCTGACCAACATATCTATCATCTATGAATGTACTCACCTTGCAAATGAATGTGCCGACTTTGTAGCCACCATGTACTCCATATGTCATCACCATCACCTCGATCGCAATGGATTACACCAACAAAAAATATATATAATCAGATAACTAACCAAATAATAGTGACAATTAGACAAGAAACACCCGAGATAGAGTAGATCAACAAGATTACGGATGATAGGATTAGGAAAAGGTAGGATTAGATATTGATAGGATTAGGTATGCTAGCCTCGGCTTGAATAGCCATAACATTCGTTCTCACACCCATCCCTGCCATCACTTAGATAAGCTCTAGTGTTGCATGAGTGGGCGTTAACCACGGGTTCAATGGCAAATAAGTTCGCATCATAGGTCTAGTAATTTCACTCAATAATGTAGAGGCCTCAGTATATGAATAACACCCATAAGTCAACACATGTCGAATACCGTATGTTTCGAATCATCCCTTTGTTTGCCGTCGGCTTGAGTTTGACACAACACAATTGTTGCATAGCTGCGGATGATGCTAGAACATTCGACATCGACCACGTGAAGACGACAACAAAGGTGCTACGTGCATCATTGGCCATAATTCAAAAAGGCGTCCAGAGGCTGCAAATGACAACAAACCGATCAAAAGCCCCAACAAGTTCACATGATTAAGAGTTAATAGTTGACTCGGACAATGGTTTCATCACAATTCATGTTTTGGCTTGGAGCATAAGGATCAAAAAGCATAACTCTTGTTGCAAATACGACATCATTTAGGGCATGAAATCATCGAAAGCTTTCACCTCGGGCATCAAGAAAGCTCACGGGTTCCTCACAACTCCAATCTCTTTGAGGCATGTAAGTTTCTCGATGATTCGATGAACTAAATGAGAACAAAACCACATTTGTACCTCACCTTTCAGTCCTCACAAGCCTCGGCATAAAGTACCAACTCTCAAGCTCATAGTAGGCATGGAGCCATGGCTACA
This sequence comes from Hyparrhenia diplandra, assembly GCA_015847255.1. NCBI lineage: Eukaryota > Viridiplantae > Streptophyta > Magnoliopsida > Poales > Poaceae > Hyparrhenia > Hyparrhenia diplandra. The sequence continues at coordinate 9,545 of JADLZK010010985.1, forward strand.
TCCACTCCCGACCATCGAATGGCGGTGACCATTCGTTTGCTTGGGAATAGGCGTGAGCCATGGCATTATGACTACCATGAATTCAACATAAAGGAACCCGGGCACCTCAGTTATGCATCATTGGCAATAACAGTCTACTCAATTAGATGGAATGTTATTAGTTTGAGAACAGCGGCATCGGATTGATAGGATTTAGTAAGTTACTCACCAAGTGACCGAGCAGTCTTTGTATCACAGGAATATTTGCTGTAAAATAATGTTTTTTGAGAAAGCAACATCGGTTTCATAGGGAAATAATGATTTCTTCTTTGTGCAAAAAAACCTCGATTCTACAAAGCAAGTTAAGACCTACAATGTCTTGAAATTAGGACCTATACTAAAGATCTACGGATAACCGGCCCTAATCTCGTATACGGGCGGAGATTTCATACTGAATGGCCAGCATTTGGAGCACGATGGCGGCGAGGTTGCCACGACAAGATCTTGCGAGAGGTCGGGGTCGCCTTCAAATCGATGGGGCTCGGGGTGGCGCGGGGTCGCGGGTGTGTGGGTGGCCGGAGTTGCCCTGCGAGGGTCGATCTTGCGGGGACAAACCGAGCGAGATCTGGCGCGGTGACTCCAGCGCGTGACCGGGGGGGCCCACGGCCGGAGGAGGAGGAGGAGGAGGAGGAGGAGGAGGAGGTCCGGTAGGTGGCGGGGGTCTGGCGGTGAAAGGTCCCTTGTGGTTTTTGGTGGTGGTGACAACATTAGGTGGACTAATAATGTGTGATTGAGATAATACGGGGAGATTAGTTCACATGTGATGATGCAATGAAGGAGCTTTATTGCATATGAGACATGACATGGAGTCATGTGACCAAGGTGGTGAAGATCAAGACAAGGCTTGGCTTGATGGACCGGTTGCAAGTGTGAAGGGCAAGTCGAGGGCGGTGAAGCGATGGACCGTGAGGCGGTGAAGCTTAGGCTAGACTTGGCTGCAAATCGACCGGCGCAGCGGTGAAGAGCAAGTGAGGTCAAGATCGATGGACCAATAGTGTCGCGTGATGATATGAAGTGGATCATATCATTTGGTGATCGTGTTGGTGCATGTGTTGCATCGGCACTTGGAGATGGAGCGGGTGGAAATCGCAAAAGGCAAAGGTATAACCTATAGGGCATTTCATTTCGCCGGTCATGAGGAGCTTAGAGAAGTTTATGACCGGGTTTAGGATAGATGACCGTACTATCAAGAGGGGCAAACTTGTTTGCATATCGGTCATCTAGTGCCACTTGTGCGATCTAACTTTGCGATATGTTAGGATCGAGGAGTGGGCGCAGGTGAGATCAAGAGAAAATCCTTTGAAAATGATTGTAAAAATGCTAACACACATGCACATGGTGATGTACACTTGGTGGTGTTGGCACATTTGCAAAGGAAAAGTTGTTTCGGTGTTTCTCGGACACTAGGACTGACTTTGGAGTGGAATACTGCTTTGATCCATTGAGCTTTGGATCAAGTAACCATGTGGGTTGTGTAGCCCTCTGAGTTAGCTTTCCATAGAGTCCAAGATCATCAAAAACGGAGTTCGGATGAAAGAGTTATGGATGTTTGATTGGGCGTTGGTCGGGCTGTCAACAGCGACGGACGGCCGAGACTAGCGTAGGACGCGTCGGCGCTATTCGAGGGGCTGTTTTGTACAGCGCTGGTGCGTCGGCGCTGTTCATTTAGCGTCGGCGGTCGGTTGGTTTTACCCCTCTGAACGCGTCGGGGCTGCGCTGGCGCATCTCGCTTTTTGCGCTGGCGGCGTCGGCCCGGCTGTTGTAAAGTTTCCAGCGGCTGGTTGCTCGGGGCTGTTTTGAACTGCGCCTGGCGTGTCTGGCGGTGTGCATCTGGCGCGTCCAGCGCAGTACAGAAGAGTGGGAATTCATCCCCAACGGCTCTATTTCGATGGGGAGCCTATATATACTTGTTTGGCCGGCCTTGGGAGGTTGGTTAGCACACTCGAGCCTTGGTGGCCAGCATAGTGGTGCTTGGAGAGCCCTTCCACTCACTCTAACTTGATAGTGTTCATCCGATTGAGTGAGTGAGCGATTCTAGTCGCGATTGCTTGAGAGATTGCATCGTGTGGCACTAGGTGATCGTGTTGCAAGCGGTGTGCTTGTTTCTCTTGGAGGTTGCCACCTCCTAGGCGGCTTGGTGGCAAGAGACCCCGTGAATCACGCAGCGGAGATTGTGCGGTGCTCGAAGGAGGATTTGTGAGAGGTTCGTGCTCACCTCGCGGGGATCGTGAAGAGCGACACTACTAGAGTGTGTCATTGAGTTACCTCACTTGTGAGTGTGGTGTCTTGCGGTGCCTTGAAAGGCTCACTTGAGAGTGGTGTATTGCGGTGCCTTGAGGGCAAGTGATCGGAGAATCACTGAAGAACCATCTAGGTGAAACACCAAAGGAACCACCCAAGGTGTTGGTCGACACAACGAAGAGTAGGGGAAGTTGGCAAGCTTCCCGATACCTCGGTAAAAATCACCGGTGTCAACTTGTCTACTCTTCTCGGTGGTTTGCATTCTCCAAATCACAAGCTTTGTATTTACATTCATATATACCTTGTGCTTGTGCTTGTGGAGTAGCTCTTACAATTACTAGCTTGTGTAGCTTGTTAGTAGCCTCGCTTAGTTTGTGTAACTTAGTAATTTGAGCCTTTGGGTTAGGCGTGTGTTGCCTTGTCCATTGTGCATCTAGTGAGCTTAGGTTGGCTTTGTGCTTTTGCTCATTAGAATTGTGTAGGAGCTCACCCTTGTTTGAAGTACTAGTGCATAGGTTTGTGTGGCCTTGCAAAAGAAACGGTTAGAAGCTCAAGCTAGGCTTATCACCTCATTTGCTTTGCGTAGGGTCTTTTGTGAGGTGATTTAGAGTCATAGCTAGAGGGGTGAAGTCTTGGCTAAACGAATAGTTTCAATTCCGCATTATATTTGTTTAGCCGGCGCAATTAGTTTTAGAAAGGACTATTCACCCCCCTCTAGTCCCCATCTCGACCCTATAGCGGCCCACTACCCCGTCACGGACGGGGTCCCGCTGACGATGGACCTTCTCTTCGGAGCGACCATGGCGGTGGCGCCAAAGCCGGGGAGTGGGCTACGGCGCTGGGGTGGGTGGTGGCGGAGGCGTCGGCGGAAACCCTAGGAGAGGAAGAGAGGAGGGGTGAATGAATCGAGAGAGGAGGGTTTTGGGTAGGTGGGATGATAGGATAAGGTTACGAAATTTTTAGTCGCCCGCTCGTGAGCGGATTCTGCCGCTCGTTTTGCGAAAAGAGAGGGAGAGGAAGAGGGGGGGGAGGGAGGGTTTCAGTTTCATTTCAACCCTTGATCTCATCCATCCAATGGTGTAGATAGAGCTAGAGATCAAAATTTGAAATGGGGCCTTCGGGCCAGTTTTCGAAGCTCTAGATGGATTCAAATCGAAAAGTCATGAACACGTGTTTTGTAGGTCTCTTCAAGACCTACGTTCGGTATTAGAGTCAAATTTTCAGTTTTCGAACTTCGGCGACCTCGAATTTCGAATTTTCAAATTTTTGTGGCTAAAGACGAGTTTTTCGGGGCCCTAGGCGGCCTCGTTTTGCAGCCTGAGTTGCATAAAACTCTGTGAGATACGTGGATTTGCGACTAGGGTTCACCAGCACTTTCTCAAATGCAAAAAGTACCTATATATGGAATGTAGATCCCGACGAGTTCTATCAACCGTGTTCAAAAGTTTTTCATCCGAGGCCGTTTAGTGCTCCGTTTGGCGAGGTTTGACCAAGTCAAACGTTGGTCAATTTGAAATCGGGGCCTTCGGGCGGTTTTGAAGCTCTAGATGGATCCAAATCGAAAAGTCATGAACACGTGTTTTTGTAGGTCTCTTCAAGACCTACGTTCGGTATTAGAGTCAAATTTTTCGGTTTTGAACTTCCGACGCCTCGAATTTGGAATTTTCAAATTTTTGCGGTTCGGGACAAGTTTTCGGGGCCCTAGACGGCCTCCGTTTGAAAAGTCATGAACACGGAAAGTTCATAACTCATCAAGATCTACATTCCGTATTTAGGTGACTTTTGCATCCGAGCAAGCGTTCGGAAAGCGTAGTTCAAAACCACTAGTCGTCGTTTTTTTTTATTTTTGCCGTTTTCTTCCTAGTCAAATGAGCAATGCATCCTTAATTTTGTGAGAGTTTTCTTCTGTTAAACGAGGATCCAAATCAAAAATTTAAAATTAACACAATAGTGTTTTGCCTTGAAATCTAAATTAAATGAGCAATTGAGTATGAACTTAGAAACTCCAAATGCAAAAGAAAAGGGGAAGATCAATCACAACAGCAATAATAATATACAAAAAGTGAGCTAAAGACCGAATATATATATACGTACTAATAGATATTAGTTGTTCTCCATCCCTACACTAGCACTAATATTAGTTGTTCTTCATCCATCCCTACATATATAATAATAAATAGGTGTTTTGCATCCATCCATGCGACCACATACATATACTAAGTTACTAACTAATCTAAAGATCGAGTCCTGCATCCATCCATCCATCCAACCAAAGAATACATACACATTGTTCACAAAATAATAAGCCCACTAAACAGTGGGCTACCAAAATCGGGCGGGGTCATGCAAGGGTCTTGCGGGGAGGCTCTCGGGGGCGCCATCACTTCTTGCCCAGGCGGGGCGTCGGCCCAATACTGGCTGGAGGTGGCCAACCTTGGACTTGGCGCCCCTCCGGTCCTTCTTGCCGAAGGCGTCCACCTTCTTCCGGGTCGGGTCATACGGACTAGTTCAGTGAGCTCGGCCACCTTCGAGGGGACAGCACGGCGAGCCTGCGGTTCAATGGCTCGGTGGCGAGGCGATGATGGCGCTCATGAGTGCGGTCTTGGAGATCTGGAAAGTCTAAACAAAAAAAGTGTTATTAGTTTGAGATAGCAGGATCGGTTTGATAGGATATAGTAGGTTACTCACCAAACACAATGCTATATCATATGATAAATACATAAAGAGTCGAGATATTATACCAAAAACACATTTCTATATATCATAGGATAATCTAATGACTACATCTTTGTAAAATAATGAATTTGAGAAAGAAACATAAGTTTCATAGGGGAAAATAATGATTTTCTTCTTTGTAAAAAAACACGAGTCCTCATTGGGCTAACAACACCGTAGCCCCATTCCATCCTATGCCATCACTTATATTAGATCTAGTGTTGCATTGGATTGGATGGTCCCCAACGGTCTTTGTAAAATCCGGGATGAGGAATGCTTTTCCCAATTTATACCACCGGTATTTGCAAAATCGAAGCAAATCAATTATGTGAATCTTGATCAAACACATGCCTCTTAATTTGGTGTGTGCCTTTTTTCTTATATCTAATGACTGCCTTTTAATTGAAGATGAGAAACAAAAAAAAATGAATGGACAACATGGAATATGTCTACTCTTCCACCGATCGACCACCATCGGCTTGAGTTAGGGGTTGATTGATTCCTAGCCACCATAATCCTTACACCCTTGGCATGTTGGCATTGGCATGTATATATTCCTTGCACCCTTGCATGCATATATTCCTTACACCCTTCCATACATATATTACTTACACCCTTGCTTCACTCAGTATGCCAAACCTTGGTGGGGCACCAAACAACCATCCTAACCCAATTGTTCTTTGAGCGATTGGTTGATACAAGCATATTGGATTTACCGACATGAATAGAGATAGGTAGAAGAACTAGTGTTCACATAAAGGCATCCATCTCATTATTGCATTCACTAAATTATGCACATGGCCAATAATGTCTACTCAAATTAGAAACTACCAAATTATTAGCCATCCTTTTGAAATCATTATCCATCATTGGCCAATAATGATCTACTAAAATTAGAAACTACCAAATCAGTAGCCATCTACTGAAATCATTATGCATCATTGGCCAAATCATTAGCTATCTACCTAATCATACCTCCGATTCTACAAGCGAACTACCAAATCAAGTAGCCATCTACTGAAATCATTATGCATCATTGGTCAAATCTCTACCTCTCGCACTCGATTCTACAAATGAACTAATCTAGATTCTACAAATCAAGTTGGATTGAACACTTACCTCCTCCGGGCCAGGGAGGGGTTGCTCCATGATGGCAAGCTGGAGCCGGAACCGGCCTGGAGTGGACGACGACATGGAGTGCCGCGGCGGCGTGCACAGTCGTGTAGCCCCCGAAGCACTCCTCGCGGATCTCCAACACGGAGGCGACGAGTCCGCGATGCTTGCCGGCGCCTTGGCCTTGCCAGTGATGAGTCGTGGCCTTGCCCTTGGCGTTGCCGGTGAGTAGCCGTGGCCTTGGCCTTGCCCTCTTGCTCGTGGAAGCCCCGCCCTTGCTCCCCGACGCCGCGCGGGTTGCCCTTGGCCTTGCCCCCCGCCCTTGCTTCGTGGAAGCACCGCCCTTGCTGCCAATGCCGTAGCCCTCTTCTTGGTCGACGACGGCGGGGGTTTTTACCCGGCCCCCGGATCTTTCCTCCTCCGGCACGCCGCCCCATAGCACGGGCAACGGCCTCAAGACGCTTGGTTCTCGCACCACGACGCTTCTTGGAGGCCGACGGCTTCCTCGAGGTGGAGGCCATGGCGACGCTGAGGGACCCATAGGCGGGGTCCGGCACTCCACAACCCGAAGCGAGGGTCCCGCACGCCCGCTTTCTCTCCCCGACCGGACCATGGCGGTCGGCCGGCGGAGCCGAGCCGGGAGGGGCCGCGGCGGCGCGGGGGCGGAAACCCTCGTAGAGAGGGAGCGGTGAATCTCGAATCGAGAGGAGAGGAGGGGAGTGAATTGTGATGGTGTGACGGGTGGGGTGAAAACGCATTAATGTGACTCGAGATGGGGCCCACGGTCAATCCGACCGGGGTCGAATTTTAACATTCTATACTACACTCCGGGATCGAATGTTCCCCTGACGCAATGGTCAAGGCGCGAAACCTCCATCCATTTCGTCCCGGGTTCGAGACTCCAGCGTTGTTTTTGCCTTTTTTTTTTGCTATTTATTTTACGTGATAAGTTCGTGTCACAAAACACCCAAATCCGGCGTCATAAAAACCGCCGCATGGGTGCCCTACACCCACAATATATGGCCGAAACGGGTAGTATAATGTGACGATCATTTTTCAGGCGTCACAAATAGTCATGGTGTTTGCATTTTGTGACGACAACGTGTTTTTCCGTCGTATTATGGCACATTATATGGCGATTTTAGGCCCCGATCATGAGGTCGTTTTGTCATAAAAATCGGTATTCTTGTAGTGACATGTGATTATAGGATAATGTTTTGTTGATAAACATGACATTCTACATTGTTGTAATTACTGTCATTCTAATTTTCTAACTTATTTGCCGACTACTACAAACCGACACCGTTGGCATAGCAATCCAATCGGACTCCAAAAAAAATAGCTAGTGTGATTTGTCACAACAACACGGTTTTAGAAACAACAAGGCGGTGTAGGCACAACCAACACTCTCGGTTGCAATTGTAACCGGCAGTGTGATCGTAAACATCTTTGTCGGTTGGCCTTACGGCCGGCGGTGTTCTTTACTATGGTGCTGGCGGGTTACGATACACAACCGAAAGTGTTTTGTTCCTCAACACTATCGCCTCCGTTGCAAACCGGTAGTGTTATTTCAAGTCATTCTCTTGGGTCTTATTGACACCCGGCAGTGTTTCGAACCCCACATCACTACCGCTTTGGTTCTGGCGGTTCATTTTTCGCAAGTGAAGGGGGTTGAGCCCGGTAGTGATGTACAATTATGTAGTAGTGATGGGATCGATGCTACAGAGGTCAATTAGTGACATTATTGGCACTCCACCGGCGAGCCCCAAATTAAGCCCCAAATTCTGGTGGCTCCTCATAGTTACTAGTTCCAAAACCCTAAACACAGTACAGTATGGTACTCTCTCGGTTTCAAATTATAAGCTGACTTTTCTATCTAACTGGCAAAAGCAATGTATTGAGATAAGTCGTAACGATTTTTAGTTTAGAACTGTTTAGAACTGATGCAGTATTATACAGTGGATCACAATAGCTGATCAAGAGACGAGCCTTCGAGAGCCCTTGTTCGGTTGGCTGGTGCTGACTAGCTGATGCTGATTTGTTGTGAGAGGAAAGAATTGTTGGCTGACTGACTGGTGCTGATTTGTTGTGAAAGAAAAAAACACGGCTGGATGGTGGCTGAACCGGACAGTCGAACAAGCTGAGGATCTTAATTTTCCTTGGTGGCCATCTCGGTCAAGCTTTAAGCACCAACTTGCAAGAGCCGACATTATGAGCTCTCAAAATCGACGGAGACGGCGAGCCCGAATTATAGAGAAAGCAACGATATGCATATGGGACTGACTGAGAGATATGAGTGTGAGCGAGAGCAAGAGAGGCCGCGGGTTAGTTGGTGATGAGGGCACGAGGTCCGTACCCGGCCACGAAACAGACATGGTAGAGGGCAGGCATCATGCTCGGATACTGTCGTTAATTTGATCAGGATGTATAAGCGTCGCATCAGCCACGTGGTTTTTATCTTGCTTGGCCAATAGAGAATATCCACGATGTTTGGACGCGCCAGGCCGTCCATCACGCTCCCCCATGTTTTCCTACACTACAAATGATCTGAGGCTATGATCCATTATCGTTTGGCCTTAATTGCTAGCAATTTTTTTCAGAACTTGCTTCCAATTATTTTAGCTTCCACATCTCTGAAATAAAAACAGTTTTTACTGTCTTACTGCTCATTGCACTTTGCTAGGTTATCCTGCGCCGTTGGCACTACTCCCTGATCAAATACTAAAGAAATATCCAAGTTTCTAGTGGCATCCTTACTCCACGCCTTCTATATGAATCATAACGAGATAGTGAGATTCCACCAAGAGCTCAAACACATGTGCTTAATAAACATTACCTATCCTGAAAAGAAACAATTCTCCATTTTGATCATAATCAAAACTAATAAATAAGCTAGATTCGCCACAAAATATATTTTAGCATACATATCTTGTGTTAAATATTGATACTTTTTATATGGACTTGATTAAACTTTATTAGATATTTTGATAGGGATGGAATATCATTTGTAGAAGGAGGTACACTACGGTAGAATTGATTTTCTGTAACGAAGTTTTTTTTTAGAGGTAGCGCAATTTCTAGCCGCCTCTACATTGACATACCAATCGAGCTGACTCTAGAAATGTATTTTAGAGGCAATTCTATTTCCGCACACCTCTAAAATTGTTTTTATAAGCGGCTCGATCTAGAGGGGTCTCTAAAGATATGTGCATTTCTAGAGGCAGCCAAAACAAGCTACTCCTACAAAAATACAACTTTAGTGAGTATTTAATTTGGTGCACCTATATGATTACGTGTCAAAATGAATAATTGTCACAAACCAGATCGATCCGGCGTGACACGTGGCTCGACGCGCCGGGTGGGCGGCGCTACCGGGCGGTTAGGGTGGTGGCGTGTGTGGAGAGGGAGGGAGGCGGAGGCGGCGGCGGTGGTGGCCTTGGCGGCGGTGGGCGGGGGTGGGGAGGCGGCGGCGGCGCATGCGGGGAAGGGGCGGCGCCGCGGGGGAGAGGAAAGAGAGAGGGATAAATTTTTCTTTATTGCTTGTTGCCCCGAAAGATTACAGACCCCTTACTTCTATAGCCCGGCTAATGGGACTTGTATCGCAAGCAATCTCTCTAAAAAGTTTCCTTATAGATTGGAATACTTTCTACAAGCAAATCCTATTTATTTTCCTAATAAGGGTCTTCCTTATAGATGGAATATCTCCTTGCACACCAAAAGTCTAAGATAATCCTAATGAGATTCCTCCTTTATCCCAAATTAATTGCCGAAGAGTCCGCGGAGCGGAGGCGAAGCGGCGGCGGCGGCGGGCCACAGCAGCGGCGCTTGGCCCCCTTGGGTCTCGTGGGCCTGTCCTTACGGACCTGTCTCCTGGGTCATGACAATAATCCAATTTTCATTGTACTATCATATCTTACATTATGCCCTTTTATTTACAGATACGTTGACAGAGATCTAAGGTGCCAAATTGTAGATCAATGGGTTGCTGTCTGTAGTATCATCTGAACTTGATTGCGAGACAACCGGAACCGGCCTGGTAGGACACTGCTTTTCATCTTGAATAAGAAAGGACCCCATTGTCCGGGTAGGACAACAGCTGCATTAATTTTATGAATAAGAAAGGGTTGTCTTTTATTTTGTGTGTCCCTTCAGTTATAATTGACGAGGGTACAAATAATTGCTATTTAATACTATGCGAATTTTCCGGGCGTTTATGCAGAAATTGCATATTAGTGGATTTGCATGGTATGATGACATGGACAATAAAACAGTCTTGCATCGACATTACTATTGCATGTGCTAGTGGATTTTAATTGTACATGCTAATGTATTGCCTAGTTGGACAACTTGCATATTGAGATAAATAGCTAATGGAGTTTTGTTTAGTGCATGTTAATTGTTTGTGATAGTGGACTTTCTTGTTTGGATAGCTTACTTGTTGAGAAAGAAATATCTATTGAGTTTTACTTTATAGGAGTATAAGATATTTGTGTTTTGGTTGAGGCAAACGGAGTTTGTATTAACTGAATTTCCATTTGTTTATCCATGTATGTATATATATGTATGTATGTATGTATACATTCAAATCAAAAAGGAAATGCATGTGTTAAGAAAAAGGATTCTTTCAGCATTATCGTATATACGAGCATATGTAAGAGTGCCAAAAGTAAATGGTAAGTAAAATTGGTTTTGGCTTTGTAACCTAGAAAAATAAGACTCAAACTTCTTATTTTTAGCAACATCACCCTCTTTATTCAGCTATATGAGGATTGTACATATTACAGACGACACCATCTATTAGTGTTATAAAACCACCAAGTAGTAAATTTCTAGATTGTGTGTGGGGATCAGATGGTGAGACAAGAAGACACAATGGTGAGACAAAGAGACACAAGGTTTATACTCGTTCGGACCAAACAATCCCTACATCCAGTGTGCTATTGTGGTACTCGTATTCCTTATCTCTGTCTTGCTAGGGGTATATACAAGCTTGGTCGAGAGATGGAAGGGCTCCCAGGTCTTTGTGGGTGAGTGAGTTAGTTAGTGTGCGTGTGTGTGTGTGAGAGAGATGTTATTCAGTATGTCGGTGTGTGTTTTTTCGATGTTCTTATTAGGGAGCCATGCCCCTCCTTTCATAGCACGTGGAGTATCTCCTAGGACCAGCAAAACTACCTAGGATGACGGCAAATCTCATGGAGAGTGGTGCTGGATAGCAAGTAGAGGGGTTGAAGATAGCAAATTAGGGAAAAAAGAAGATATGTCTTATGTTTTTTATGATTGATTGAGGTAGATGGGATTCAATCGGTCATGATCCTCTGCTATATATATAGAGGGGGTGATCTTAGCCCAGTAGAAAACAACTCCAATACGTAATCATCAAGTTTACCAAATCAAGGATCGCCTAAAACACGATTTGACTTGGAATTAGGCGCAACCTGGCTTAGCCGGTTTGCAACCTGGCTAAGCCGTCTTTCAAGGGGCCGGCGACCTGCTTGGGCCAAGGCAGTTTTGCGGGCTTGTGGACCCGCTAAGCCGGGTGTGGGGGTAAGATGGGTAGGGCGGTTTTCAACTGGCTGGCTTGCGTGGCTCACTATGGCTCATTGTCTTCTCCGCGTGATTTCTTGCTCTGTTTATGACTCCACTTGACCTCGATCATGTTTAGGGCTATTGCAACCTATTCATGGTGTAAAAAATCACCCCGGATATTTTTTAGTGTCAACAGTAATAAACTTGTTTAGAGATATAAATGTTGCATGTTTTTTTTTATGTATTTAGTCAAAGTTAAGAAAGTTTGGCTGACACCTCTCATAACATCTAGTTTGTGAGGGAGTACTTTGTGGCACGTGCCAATGCCACGGTCTAGACAAAGAACGGGCTGTCCCATCTTGATACCGATCTAAATAAATTGGTCACAGTGTTAGTGTTGTACCATCCTTGTTTCCTTGTTGTTGAAATCCTCATTTATTAAATAAGTTGGTGACCCATCCTTGTTGTTGATATCTGAGGATGTCCCATCTTGATACCGATCTAAATAAATTGGTGACAATGTTTTGTACCATCCTCGTTTCCTCTTTGTTAAAATCATCGTTTATTAAATAAGTTGGTGACAGTACTGGCACGTATCCATCCTCATTGTTGATACCCCGTGCGTCGCCGTGGGGATTTTAGATGATTTAGAAATAAATTAGACTATTCATATTTATAGTCATATGAATGAAACTATTTGAAATTATTTTTGGTGAATGGTTTGACACACATCATCATTGCGGACAACTAAATGCAGGTTAGTGGACGAAGAGAAACTATCACTACAACAAGCATCAGAATTCTTAAATTGTAATCTTCTTATCAAAACATCCTTAAAATTTCAGAGTTGATGCTTTGGAGAAGAGGAGCCGAGCCCGGCGCGCGTCGGTCCCGCACCCACCTCCGTTGTCGGGCGGCGTGGCGGACGCGAGGAGGAACAACGGCACACGACGACCTCATGGCAATGGGACGGCGAGAAGGAGGAGGAGGCATGGACATCGAGCCGGCCTGTTGAGCTGTGGCGAGGATGACGATTGACGGGAGGAAGGGATAACAGATCGGAAGGGGATCAGGGGAGGACGGTTGGGGGCGATGGAGGCGCCGCAAAGGTCGTGACCCAAAGACTCTGGGGAGATGGAGAAGGTGTCATTTGTCAAGGGAAGTGCACGACTGGGATCGAGGAGAAAATTTGGATTTGACCGGCGCCAATTTGGATTTGGGCTTCTACAACATTTTATACTGTTATTTCAATTCCTTAGGTCTTTTAATTAAAAAAGTGTAAATAAGCGACCGAAATTATGGGATTTATAGATAATAAAGTATACAATTTAACAAAAAAAAATATTATTATTTCATTGTAAGATTCAAGGTGAATTCCAGTCAATGATACGTTTTTCTGAGCAAGAAATTCAAGGTGAATTTCAATTTATGGAACCATTGTTTTTTTTTTTTTTGAGAATTACACAAAGATAACGTAGACACTCACAACATGCACGCACACACTCACCCCTATGAATACACGTACGTAAACCCTACCCTATGAGCACCTCCAAAGAACTGAGCAACCATTAGATCTGGAGATTCCCGAAGTCACCATTGGCGCATCGTCGTCGACGGGAGCGTCGCTTACCACTGCATGCATAGCGCTGGTAAATCCTGGGAAAATCCCAGGAAAAGGTGCGAGCGCCGAGGATTTCAACCCCGGTGGGTAGCGCCCCCATGGACCTTCCTACCATTGGACTACAAGCCAATTCGCTATGGAACCATTGTTTCATTAAAATTTCATGTAGAAATTAAATTTTAGTTTCATTGAAACTTGCTAGTAATGAGAGGGAACATCAATAAAATATTTTCGTTAGCGAACACCAAATAAAAAGAAGCAATAAGAATAGTGTGTAAGCTTATTGAATGCTAGATCTTGTTTTTAGGAAAAACAACGGGAAAGAATAATCCAATTTAGAGTTCATATAATTTAGATAAATATTTCTGAAATTTCATCCACATATTACAACGTGAAAAGCTAATTTGTAATGGATGTAAAAATTTTAGTGCTTTTAAAAAATTTACATGCCTTTACTCGTAGTGGGAGCGAGGCGAGTGCCATCTCGGAGCTGAGGCCACGCTGGATGCGGCGTGGAAACAGGTCGAGGCACACAAAGCAAACAGCTGCTGCGCTCGATGCGAGGATGGGGAAGGAGAAAAGAGGCGCTGGTGTCTGTGGAGTAGAGGAGGACACCGTAGGGTTTCAAGGGGGCACTAGTAGAGAAAAGGGCTACAATACCAGTTCCCAGCCCTTTTAATACCGGTTTGGGGAACCGGGACTACCACTTCGGGACAAAAGGTCCTTGCTTTTAGTCCCGGGTTAAGCAACTAGGGCTAAAGCCCATCCTCAAAACCAAAAAATAAATGAAATCTTAGAGACCTGACTTGTAGTGCGTGAGATTTGAACCCAAGACCCTTTGTATAGCATATAGATTCCTTACAAACTCAGTTGCACACGACATGTGACAAAGTACTAGACGCCCTCCATTTGAATTGACTCATAAGGGCCTTTAATCTTGGGTGAAAGACCTTTGGTCCCGGTTGGTAACACCAACCAAAACTAAAAAACCACCCTTTTGTCCCGGTTGGTATTACCAACTGGGACTAAAGGTTGGAGGACCTTTAGTCCGGGTTGATAACACCAACCGGGGACTAAAGGGTTGATAACACCAACTAGGACTAAAGGGTAGCTTTTTAGTTCCGGTTGGTGTTACCAACCCTGGGACTAAAAGCCCTCCCCTGCAAAAGTTGTTGGTGTATCTGTTGGGTAGGGGACTTTAGTCCCACTTGGAGCCACCAACCGGGACTACTATATTCTTTAGTCCCCGACTCAAAAAATATTCGAGACTAAAGCTCTAGATGGAAAGTTTGTTCTCTACTAGTGGGGCTTTTATTCAAACTCTAGTATATCGCAGACGTCCATTTTAAGATTCAACGGTAGGGAAAAGTGGGACTTGAATTGAGCTGAATTTGAGCATCATTTTGGGGGCTAATTCTTTGTCTTTTTTCATTTGTATATAAGAAATCTGAATTGTAATTTGAATACTAAATGGAGTCAAATTCAAAATTTGTAAGAAAGAGAGTTGTATAACTCATTGAGATCTACAATTTTGTTATGGTCATTTATCCATTGAGTTTCTTTTGAACTATTTAACCTTTAAATTTCAAAATACTAGAATTTTAAATAGATTTTGGTGTAGTAAATTATTTAAATGGGAACAATAACAAAGAGGCATAACTCATTGAGATTTATCATTTTTTGTCATGTTTCCGTATGAAGTTATTTGAGCAGCCCAAATTTGGAATTTCAAAAAAATTTAAACCCCCGAACAAAATTTTGGGATACTAAGTAATTTCAAATTAAATAGTTATAAACAACAAAGTGATAGTAACATTGTTCGTAGATTTTACATCTCTCTTACAGGTTTCATGGAACCATGTGAGAGATGTAAAATTTGTGAATAATTTTACTATCACTTTCTTGGATGAAGAAATAACAACAACAAAAGGTTGTAGATTTTGATGAGTTACACAACTTCCATGTTCATCGCCTTTTCATCCGAAGTCATTTTGTGTTTCAAAAATTTTGTTTAAGGTTTGCCATTTTTGGAAATTCAAATGTTGAACCCGATAAAACATAGTCCCATGAAAAGATAAACAAAATTATATCCATAAGAACACAATAAATTGATAGGGCATGATTTTAGAAAAATTTAGGAAAACATCAAATTTCAAGTTAATATGAGGGACAAAGACTAGTTACACATTTTGACTCTTGTTGACGGTAGATAATGTCCAAAATTAAGTATTTATTTCCTACTAAATCATGGATAAATAATATAAAAGATTATTATTACTAATAGATTCCACGAGTTTTTGGTGCACACTCGTTTTGCGGCAGAGAACTCCGAATATTCCGTAATATCGAAGAAAAGAGGGAAATGGAGAAACAAGAGAAAAGGGCTGAACTGTATGACACTATAAATTTCGAGGGGTCTAAAAGACAAGAGAAGACAGCTCGTGAAGGCCGGGCCCCACATGTCAGGATATGGAACCAAGCGGCACCATGGTGGGTAGGGGCGGCACTTGGCCGTGGACCCACGTGTCCTCCTTTCGGAACCTCCCACCACCGACCTTAAGATCCAATCTAAGCCGCCCAATCAAGTCGGTTTGATCCACAGCCGGGATTCATTCCATCGGCCTATATAAGCAAAGGCGCGGGGTACCCTCTCAAAACCCTAATTCATTATTCATCTCATCTCATTGATTAGAGATGGGTCCCAATGTGAGGAACTCTCCTCTTTAATGTAGATCCGGGGTTAGACTTTCCAATGTAATAGATTAGATCTATCCGAGAGTTAGGGAGCTGAGCCGCGCTCCTGATTCGAGAGTCTTCTTGAGTTATGGTATGTCTTTGTATCCTCACTCTACAAGACTTATGCTTTGATATATATCTTCTCTATTTACTTTTATGCCTTTCATTTATGGTTAGTATAGTTATTATACTTTGCATAGGATCTCCACTCGCATCGAGTGCATTGGATCTTCACGTTACATATCACTTGGCTTAAACAACGCCTCTCGTACTTTGGGGTTCGTGAAGTGGACGTCCAAAGACTATCTTGATCTTAATAGTCAACTGGGTCGACAAATCCAATGTCGAATTAGCTTTTCCATACGCCGAGGGAGGAGAACTAGAATTTCTATACAAATCTCGGAGGTCGGAATGAAAGCACCTGCGGACCGGCCCGTCGGTTGTAAAAAAAATATCTTTGTCATGGGATGTGTACACAAGCTTGAAGAAATTGGGTACACTTTTCCCACATTCTCCTCTTTTACCGATGAGGTAATAGTAGGAACATGAGGGATGATGTTGTAGGATTGGCCGCAAACATGCACTACTACAGATTCGTTCATCACTACCTTGCCGGCATCCTTTGCCGAATTTAATCCACCGGCGGTGTTGATCCTCGCCCGCGCCAGTGATGAACCGTTTAAGCGCTAGAAACTCGAAACTCCGCAGTTCGACCAATTCCGGCAGTGAAGACTTAGGTCACCACGGGTTGAATCGTTCCCCGGCGGTGGTCTTGATGGACCTGGATCATCACTCGTGGGTTTGAATTAGAACCGAAAGCGATTTGAAGATTGACACAACCGGGTTGAATTAGAACCGATAGCGATTTGGGAGGGGAAGCAAATTAAAGGAACCGATAGCTCAGCGGGGGTTGAATGAAGAAGGAACGGTAAAAACAAACGATAGAAACAGAGAACGGAGATGAATTAAAAATGACTTTGAGAGTCATTATATATTACTAGATAATATATTTACAAAACGAAAAAATAAAAGAGCGGCGGCCGCCCATCACCTCTCCGCCGCCGCACGCGCGCCGCCCGCCATCGCCTCCGCCGCCGCCGGCCGAGGCCTCGTCGTCGCCGCCGCCTCGTCCTCGCCGCCGGCAGCGTTCCCGCCGCCGACCCACGTTCCGTACGGGCTCGCCCTGAACCCGCCGCGGCTGGCGGTATCCCCTAGCGAGATGTCGGCCATGGCCTCGACCTTGAAGGCGTAGAAGTCCGCCTCTCCACCAACGGCCAAGCCACCGTTGGCGCCGACTTTCTTCGCCAGGCCGGTGAGCTTCCCGAGGGCGCCGGGGCGCCCCCACGGTGAAGACAAG
This sequence comes from Hyparrhenia diplandra, assembly GCA_015847255.1. Lineage (NCBI taxonomy): Eukaryota > Viridiplantae > Streptophyta > Magnoliopsida > Poales > Poaceae > Hyparrhenia > Hyparrhenia diplandra. The sequence continues at coordinate 26,893 of JADLZK010010985.1, forward strand.
CTCCTCGCTGGTGTAGACGCCGGCCATCTCGCCGGCGAAGAAGAAGCTAGTCGGCTCGGGTTTATGGAAAGAGAGAGGCTAATTAGCGATGGAGATGGTACCAAATCATAGCGTTGTTATATAGTAGCAAGCCATGGAATGCATGCGATCCTTTGTCATTCCCAAGACGCGCGCCATGAAAACGATCCAACGCGACGACCGCTCATATCCAATGGCGCCGCGATCGGCCCGTCTCCCCATGAAAGGCCGACCCGGCCTACGCGTTTCGCTGGCGTTTCAATGGCCGCTTCCTCTGGCACGGCGTTACCCAACACCCAATCCGGAATCCCCCCGGCGTTTCCCAACAAGCCGAGTTTTTGACCATTTTTTCAAGAACGATGATCGAGTTTAGCATTGTTATTTTAAAACAAGGAATGCATGCTTCACATTTTTTACCATTGCTACAAGATCAACCACACGCACCTTCGATGCCGACGGGTGAGGGAGGGGAGGGAGGGAGGGAGGGAGGGAGACGAGACTTACCGGCTGGAGCACGAAAATGACACACTCAACAAGTCAGTAGCATGTCCACCGTGACCGTAGGGCTATTTAAAGAATCAAACTTTGTACCACCCAACAGATAGCCATCCTTTGTTTTTTTTTTTTTTTACCACAATCTTGTAGGCCATCCACGTTCACTTAGCGTGTTCACAGTGGCTGTGCTGCATGCATGCCCTTGCTTGGAGAACCGCGTTGCGGTAGCATTCTTTGCCGGTTAGGAAACCGAGCGGTGTCTTCCAGGGAATCGATGAGAAAAGCCACGTGGCACCGGTTGCGGCGTCCACGGGTTAAATCAATGTCGGTTAAAACAACTGGCGGGTGTAGTTTCACACGGCGGTGATGTGTAGATCCTTTGCGGGTGTAGTTTCACCGCGGCAGTGATGTAGATCCTTGCCGGGTCGCGAGATCTTTTACGCGGTGGTATTCGACATCACCGGCGGGTGAAAACTTAGACCCGGCAAAGTGATTTGAAAAAAAAATTCAACGACGCCGCAGTTTTCAACTCGACCGGTCGACCCATCGCACCAATCTTTGGCGCCTTTCTTTGCCCGCCCTCCGTACAACGGCGGTCGACTCAACCATGCCATCTCGCCTATTTAAACGGCAAGGGGACGCCGTGTTTTGCACCCGATTTCTCCTCTCTGTTCTTGCATTCTTGGTTCGTCCAAAGAGTTCCTAACCCTCTCCTCAAAATACTGAGAGGGCTTAGTTTTGAATTTAGTGTTATGGGTTTTGGATCTAGGAAATCTTTTTCTCCTTATTTTCCTTGTTCTTCGTCCTCGATCTTCTTTGCTAGCAAAGTATTTTCCAGTTCCACATACATATGGATTTTCTTTGGGAGAAAGCCCCTCCGCATACTGAGATATGCCTAGTCCAAGAAAATGGTTTACGAGAAAAAGGTGCTAGAAGAGTCTTACTCGATGAAGGAGAGACACCGGGCATGCAGCTTCGTGAGTGCCATGATTCAAAGGTCGAACTCTAGACTCATATTAAGAGTCAGGAGACCTTGTGCTTTGGGGTGCTAGTGTTCACCAATATCCAGGCACATGGGCATATAGTATCCGAATCATAAGGTGCATCCATGGAAAAACAATGACCATTGGACCTAGTTACTTTGTGATTTCATCCTCGGTCCAATGGTCAAGTTTGGTGAAGATGAAGCTCCCGGTGAATCTCATCCTCCAACCTCCTCAATGAGTGCACGTAGCGTGCCTCGCCACTTCTTCGATCCGAGGAGATGCTATAAAAGACTTACCGAGGTGGTTAAATTTTAATGTGTTTGTACACTTTGATTGTAGCATTGACCTATCGTGAATTGGTCTTTGTTACCATATATTTAGTTTTATGTAAGGTCTTTGCTATGGAAATATATGTAATGTAAGGTATTTGTTATGGAAATATATGCAATCAAATTTCTTATCATTTGTATTTACATTTTGATATGAATCTTGATTGTCTCTTCGATGCCTTTGAGTTCCCATTTTTTACCCTTCATCGAACGTAATAAAGACGGTTGCAATAAAGACGGTTGCATCAATGAACAATGGTGCATATTGTGAGGAAAATTCAACAGATATATCCAAATCTAATGTGAATAAAATATAAAAGTTATATATGTAACAAAAACAAAGAACAGATAATGAATTTTATTCACATCCATATCCCCTTCAGAACAAATAACCAAAACCCTAGCTTGCGTGAAGCATCTACTAGACATATGCAAGCGAAGATCGCAACAATGCATGCATGCAACCGAGTGAAGTGACAACACCGTGAATTCACCGGGGATACATACAAACAACCGGTAGTGATATTGTATTCACCGCCGGCTCCATTCAAATAACCGGTAGTCATATGTTGTTATCACTACAGGTTATATCTTAATACCCGCGGTGATGTACCCAAGACCGATCAATCGCTATAAATCAATGCGCCCGCCGCATCCACACACATACCCAAACACGCACCCACGAGCTCCAGCCACTCGCGCACGAAATCCACTGGACTCTCTCTCTCTCTTTCTAGGAGATTTGTTCATGGCTCCAGGATATTACATTGGTAAGGATATTTTTGTCTTGTCTAGAATTCCTATATAATATTTATATAAACAATACATATATATATACTATATATATTTATGAGCTTTGTCCTTTTTTTTTCCTTTTTATCGCCACCGGTGGCGGTCCTCCGCCTTTGCCGCCACCACAAGAACCAGGTTTCCACTTTGGCGATGAGCCATTCGCCCCGGTGTGGACACAAGGCCATTCCCTTATCCGGTCATCGTATGTAATTTTTTCTAACATTTTTATTTCTTATTTTACTATAACAAATACATGGACAATTAGTTTAACTTAACGTCATTTTGTTGCATTTATATGTTTCACGAGACTTTATCCCTAATACAATGGCTAGAAACAAAGACTTAGCTGGTTCTCTCTATCTCGGTTTTGTGGAGACCACGACATCTAGAGCATCGTCACCGGTCATCAACTATATACGTGTGAAATAAGTTTTTACATCCCTTCGAGGATTCCGGGATACACAGACCACCTAATCCACGAGAGGGGAAACGAGAGAACGACCAGGTGCAAAAAACGCCGAGTACCATGCCGTTTCCTTGTGCTTAGATTCTCTTCGACGTGTTTGCTACATTGTGCCCGATTTCTCGCACTTCAAGATATTTGCCTTGTCTGGCGATAATATCCCCCATGGCAATATAGCGAATATGTTGGGAGTTACAACCATGATGATGTGGTAATAAATTAATTAAATTCATCAATTTGGCAATGCATATTAGATAGATTCACATCATCCTCATTCATTTTGATTCTCCCACTTGTAGATTTTGCTCCACGATCTTACTTATGCTACATGTGGCTTGGCGGTCGTTCTCGACCAAGCTTCTGCACCGACTTCGAATACGATTGGGACTTCGTGCACACCTTGGCCAAACAAACTACTTAAAGGGCGATAACTTTTGCATAAGGTTTACTAACTTAGCCAATTGGTCATTCAAGAGGTTATATCTATGGTCGAGCATTTTTACGTCCTTGCGAGGGACGAGAGAGTGCAATCATAAGGGCATTGACCTTCATCGACTCAAGCAGATACTTAATCCGTGACATCAATTACCCGATATTTCTATAATCCTACATTCGTGTGCATGGATCACAAGTTGGACCCAATATTGATCCCGACGGCGATGATGATGATTAGTGTGTTTACTATGTTAATTATTTGTAAGGTTGTATGGTTACTTCCTAATTAATTTGTAATGTTCTTGTGGCCCATGTGGTCTCAAACTTTTTCTCGAGCCTTTCACATGCAAATGGGGAAGCACCCACCTAAGTTTGAGATTTTTCGGAGTTGGTTTGGTACTTTTCCCGGTTTATTTGAATTTTCGGGCGACGCCACCTTGTAATTATAGTTTGAACCTGAGCGTACCCATGAAAAGAGACGGAATCTTTGCTAGACTTTTCCATTGTGGTCTCATGTGCCCTAGGAGGCAAATCACCGTGGAGGTCCAAGAAAAATTCTTGTGTTTCCATGGTTTAATTAGCCTTCTTGCCGCCGCTTTAGCTCGAAGAAAATCATAGTAATTAAAATATTTATCGAAAAACCTAAGAACTTGTATGGGGTCATATTTTGGGTGTACATGGCTGGAAAAAAAAAAATTCAAGCCATTTCCACCAAGGAGGATTACACATCCTTCACAGAGGCACATGATCCCTACCATCTAAACCAGACTATACAAAGGTAGTTCTTGTGCTCCATGTGGTTCATATGTTTGCCGGTGTTGTAGTGGTCTCAAACTTTTTCTGAGCCTTTCACATGCAAATTGGGAAGCACCCACTAAGTTTGAGATTTTTAGGAGTTGGTTTGGTACTTTTTCCGGTTTTTATTTGAATTTCTCGCAGCGACGCCACCTTGTAATTATAGTTTGAACCGAAAGGCACCTACCTAAAAAGAGCCGAAATGTCTGCTAGACTTTTCCATTGTGGTCTCATGTGCCCTAGGAGGCAAATCACCGTGGAGGTCCAAGACATATTCTTGTGTTTCCATGGTTTAATTAGCCTTCTTGTCGCCCGGTTAGCCTCGAAGAAAATCATAGTAATTAAAATATTTATCGAAAAACCTAAGAACTTGTGTGGGGTCATATTTTGGGTGTACATGGCTGGGAAAAAAAAATTCAAGCCATTTCCACCATGGAGGATTACACATCCTTCACAAAGGTACATGATCTCTACCATCGAACCAGACTATATAGTGTAGTTCCCGTGGCTCCATGTGGTTCATATGTTTGCGGTGTTGTAGTGGTCTCAAACTTTTTCTCGAGCCTTTCACATGTAAATTGGGAAGCACCCACGAAGTTTGAGATTTTTCGGAGTTGGTTTGATACTTTTCCCCTTTTATTTGAATTTTCAACACGCCACCTTGTAATTATAGTTTGAACCGAAGGCACTCCACAAAAAGAGCCGGAATGCTGCTAGACTTTTCTACAGTGGTCTCATGTGCCCTAGGAGGCAAATCACCGTGGAGGTCCAAGACATATTCTTGTGTTTCCATGGTTTAATTAGCCTTCTTGTCGCCAGATTTAGGTAGAAGAAAATCATAGTAATTAAAATATTTATCGAAAAACCTAAGAACTTGTGTGGGGTCATATTTTGGGTGTACATGACTGAAAAAAAAAATTCAAGCCATTTCCACCATGGAGGGTTACACATCCTTCACAAAAGGTACATGATCATCCATGAAGTGGCAAAGATTTCTATTTCACCGTCGGTTGCCGTGTAATAACCGGCAAGCCAGAATAGGATTGGGGTGAAATTTTCCAAATCTATTCGAACCTCCCGCCATTTCGTTTCCCCACCGCCCAAACCAGCCTTACTTTATATATATATAGGTGAGTGGCTCGGAGCGAAATTTTGGCAAGCCATTTGAACACCGCGCCATTCGTTCCCCACCACGAAAAGAGCACCAGATTCGGCCGACGGAGCGCACCACCAACTCCAACGCCGCCGCTCGCCGTCCCCCTACGCCGCCGGGCGTCCCGCCAAGATCCCCGGCCGTTCCGCCTCCAGCCGAATCGAGGCTTGACGGCGTTCTCCCACGCCGCGCTCCTCCACCCGACGCCCCCAACGCCGCGCCAAAGATCCTCCGCCCCGCCGGCCCCTTCCACGGTGAGAACTAATTATCCCTTTAGGTGTACGAGTTTTTACCTATGAGAATGAGAACTAATTCGCCCCGCCCTAGCCCGCGTCGCCCGCTTGGTCTTCCTCCACGCCGACAGAGGACCGCCGCCACACCTCTCTCGCCGTCCGCAGCCTCACGCCGCCTTCCCTTCACCGCCCGACCCTCGCACGCCCGCTGACCTTGTCCTCCCTCAAATCCTCCAAGATAAGATAGGAGCGCACGAGGCGCAATAAAGCTTGGTGAGTGCGTCGTCACGCCTTTTGAGGTGTTCGTTGAAATGTCCGGTCTGGCCAATCGCGCAACCCGTGCTCGAATTGTGATTGAAATTCAAGAGTTAGTGTTGTTCAAATCCAGTTTTGATATTTTACATATATGTCCGTGCTTACTATACAACTTTTTTATGAATAACATAGCAATATCATCCTATTTTGGTGACATGTATAGGCAAGCATGGCGTGGTAATACGTAGTGTTTGTTGGTCGCTAAAGTGCCGGGATCTATCTAACCCGGGAAGATTGCTATGCTCAAGTCCAAGGCTACGCTAATAATTGTTACGTAAAAAATACAACAACGAAGGTGAAGCCGCTGCGTCGCCACCGCCCCGGAGATTGAAGAGAAGCCACCCCACATACTTATGAAGATTGCGCAGAATTGTTGCTTAATTGGTTTTGGAAAGATGTCATGCTTTTATTTATGTCTATGACTCTATGGTCATTGGTGTTTTTATTTTAGAAGTTCATGTAGGCTTAGTTTCTAGAACATTAGGTGGATTTTGTTGTATGTAACCATTAAATCCTGTAATGTTTTGACGATATTAATGTATGATGATTTTTGGATTTAAAAAGAGCTGAATTCCATGAATAAATTCAAAAATTAAAACAACAACGCCGGGTGGCATGGGCCCGACGGGTGAATGAGCAACAAACGGGTAGTGTAACTATACCAAACACTATCGGTTTGAATTACTAACCGTCATAGACCTTAAAACATCACCGCCGGCCGCATTAACCAACCGATAGTCTCCACTCTAATAACGCTGCCGGGTTGAGATCACCGACACGCTGTTCACGTAAAAGTTCATCGACGGGTTCAAAGTAAGCCGCCATTGTTAGCTCTTCGATACATCGCGGCCCGCCTAACCCGATAGTGTTATCCCACGATCTGTCGGTTCGTTAAAGCCCCGACAAGGCTCCCAATATCAACTCGCCGGGCCGACTTCCGAACCCGCATTGCTTGATCAAAAATGCCGCCGGGTCGTGGAACACCCGACAAGTTGTTCGGTGGATCGCCGCCGGTTTGATATCAAAACCGCAGCCTTCTCCTCGCATCACCACCGGTGTTTTGACCCGTAGTGTTTCGAACCCCACATCACTACCGCTATGGTCCTCCGGCTCGGTTTTCGGTAGTGAAGGGGGTTGGAGCCCGCAGTTGATGGACAATTTCGTAGTAGTGATGGCTCTGGATGAACCAAAATGATGTGGTAATCTCGATATGTTAATTTATCACCTAGCTTATATCTAAAAATGATATGGTAATCTTGATATGTTCTCATATTTTTCCAATAATTCCTGCTCTTTATGACTTAACCTTACGCTGGGTGTAGTTATGCATCAATTCTAACCCAAGCAATGTCGGCATTGGGTTATGTTTGACTTGAGCTAATCCAATGCCAACACTCACTACAGATGGATATCGTGCAAAGGTGGTTGCCCGTGAAGATTCGAGACCCATTGACACGTCCAGCTTTGTTAACCGACGCCAAAGACACCATGTCGTCGTAGTTGTGAAGCAAGGAGAATGTATTAATTAGAACGTTGTTGTACATTTTGGAGATATGTGCTTTCAACATTGGTGACCTATACTTCACCCAGCTTATTTCAAAACCCGTAGTTGTAGTAGAACATCTTTTGATTGTAGTGACTTGTTTAAAATTATGCATGTTTTAAATGCAAGTTTGTATGGATGTGATATATATGTGAGTTTTTCTAAATTATGCACGTTTTTAATTATGCAAGTTTGTATGGATGTGATATATATGTCCGCCCGGTGCCATCCAAGATGCACCCCGCACGAAATCGTCTCAATTTTTTTTTTTCATAGTGTTCACATGCGATATAAGGAAAACTCGTCAAATTTCTTAATTTTTCAACTTCATTTGCTTTTCATAGAATTTAAAAACAATTGCAAACCCGAACAAGGAGTTCGAGAAAAAGTTGTGATGGCAAATTAAAAAAATGGCTTTGCCGAGATCTAGTTTCGGGCTCGGCAAAAGTTCATATTTGCCGAGCACGGTGTACACGCGTTCGGCAAAGCATGGGGACATGTGGCGCCTGTTTTTCGCTATGCCAAAAAAGCTATGCCGAGCACCGCACTCGGCAATGGGGGCAAAGTTTGCCGACGGGCTAACGTTAGCCATCGGCAAAGATGACGGGGTGGACGGCGTCACCCTCCGTGCATCTCTGCCGAGAGGCAAGGGACAGGTTCTTGGCAAAGTTTTTTCTTTGCCAAGGGTGCTTCATCGCCGATGGTACGCTTCCTCAGCAAAGGTGGACTTTGCGTACAGTCTACCTTTGCCGATGGTCCTGCTCTCGGCAAAGGCATCTACGGCGAGGGGACAGATTCACCGAGTATTGTCGTCGGCGAAGCTAATCTTTGCCGAGAGCTGCATGGTCAAGTACTCGGCAAAACGCAGTCCCGTCGGCGAAGGCCCAGTTTCCTATAGCGTTGGGCAAGGGAATCAACTCAAATGTTATATTGGGTGTGAACTGTTTGGATTGTAAGCCATATAGTAGGGCCAACAAGAGTACAGTAAACCGTACTCCATAATAATATCCATGCATGTGCCATATAATTATGGCCTTTTTAATACAGTGATAAACGTTAATTATTCAGGCATTTATTTGCTGCTGACCGCTCCGTACGTACGTCCTGATCGTCTGATCGATCGGGCAGATCAGAGCATATATATAGCTCGAGAGCTACTAGCCGATATAGTACATGGGGTCGGGCAGCTTGAACGTGCGATCGCCCTCCGGCGCGCCGAGGATGTCAGTCCACTGGTCCCCGATGTTGCCGACGATGAGGTACCCGGCGTCCACCAGCTTCTGCCGCTCGCCGGACTTGAACTTCACCGAAGTCACCTTGACGTTCTGAGGCCTGCGGGCATGCATACACGCGCGTCGTCACACGCAACGCACGAGCTAGAAGAAACGAACACAAGCAAAGCAAGGTCGAATTAATCGACAAACAACACGTGCGTATATGTGTACGTACTTGAGCAGCAGCTTCTCGTAGCCTGTGTAGCCCGCCGCGGCGAGGTTCTTGGCCGTGGCCTCCCGCTTGTCCTCGCGTCGCCCCGTCAGGATCACGGGCTTGATGCCCAGCTCGTGCAGCCTCTTGTACAGCCGCAGCGACTCCGGCAACGCCGGCGCGCTTGCCTCCTTCACGTACGCGCCGAACGTCGACCAGTTGTAGGGCTCAACCCTGCGTCGTAGTTCACAGTTAGTGTGTGGCGAAATTTAGTATATATATGCGTTGCGTGTCTATAATTTAGTATATATCAGTAGAGAAATTTTACGGTGCATTGAGATTTATAGTTTATATGAATCATACCCGAAGCCGTGCTCAGCATAGTAGGGGAGGTTGGAGAGCGTGGTCTCATCGACGTCGAACACCCAGACCTCCTTGCCCGTGCCGGTGAGGTTCAGGCCCCTCGGCGTAAGCGATGGCCTCGTTGATGACGGCTCGGGAATCGCTGCGGTAGTGCCCGCCGAGCATGTAGTTGCCGACGTACTTCTCGCAGCGGGCTGGGACCGTTTTCCAGCCGCGCAGGGTGTTCGTCTCCACGGCGAACCGCCAGCTGTCGCAAGGCACGCCGCCGCGCCTGCCCAGATGACCGCCGGAATGCAGCAGCGGGCGCAACATGTGGATCAGCGGCATGCCGTCGTCGATCTCGGACGGCATGGCGCCGGTGGTGCCTGTCGCGAGAGCCGCCAGGACGGCGAGGAGGACGGCAAGGAGCTTTGCCATGGCCGAACGTACTACGCGTCTGCGGACGTGTAAAGAGATCGGTTTCTCCTCTGTGCCTCTTGCCTTTTGTGTGCGCCGCGCCGTGCGTTAAATAGTGTGTGCTTCACCAGATTGCCTATTGTCGTGGTGTGCGGGCCCACACAAGGGCGTGGAGGCTCAAGTTCCACTCCTTTTAGTTTTAGGCCGTGCAAAACTTTTTTTTAAAAGAGAACAAGACAAATACTACATACTGTCCTTTTTGGATTTTTTTTTCGAAAACGCGCATTGTGCACGTGCTGCATTAAGGGAAATCGAAGTTTATGATTACATCCTCCTTACCCTTTGGCGAGAATCGCGAGATGCCATCAAGTAAGAAGGTCACACACGACACAAGTCGCCGGCTGAAACGGCGCAGCAGCTAGGATGTACTAAGTCCGGATACTAGTTGTGCGACTAAAGAGATCACGCTGGACCGAATCACAGCCTCGCCCGCCCAACGGCGAGCGTTGCCGCATCGGGCCGGAAGAGTTCCCCGACCGTGAGACGCTTCCGTGAGGGCACGCCATCCTTGAAGCGGTCGCGGAAGCGCCGCCAGACCGGGTCCGGTGTTGGACGGATCGCCCGGGCTCTTCCCGCTCCACTTGTTCAGGAGCACTCGGGGGCTTGTCGCTCCGGCCGGGGATCCCAAGACGGACTTCAAGGGCGAGCCGGGAGCCGCGGCGGATGGAGTGGGTGCCGTAGGCCAAGGTGGGATGCACGCCGACGAGGAGGCAACTACAAACAGGCTCCTTGATGGGGACGACGAGGGAACCCGTGAAGGCGGCAATTGAAGCTCTGGCGGGCGCGCGGCCGTAGGGCGCGCTGCACACGGAGCAGCGCGTGACCGCCATCCCCACAGCCGGCTGTTGTCCGAGACCACCATTGGCACGTAGGAGTCCGGGGGGCCGCCACCTCCGCGGCCTCCTCAACCACCACCGCCGAGAGGGACGGAGTAGCCTGGGCGGGAGGATGGGGAGTCAACTGAGTTGTGGCCCGCAGCCCACGGAGTCACCAACCAGTAGCATCGCACAAGGTCGGCCGGGCGCCACCTCCCCCATGTTGAAGTTTCGACGGCGGCCGAGGGCGCGTGAGCCTGCGGGCACAAGGTCGGCCCACCAATCGCAGGTCAAGGTGGCACGGACCGTGGAGGTAGGGATGGCACCGCGGTGTATGGAAGCAAGGCGAGGGAGGCCGCGAGCTCGTCGAACATCGGGTCGACACGGCAATGGGAGCGGAGCCCACAAGTAGGTCGAGCGCGATCGGGTCTTTCGGCGTGTCGACGTTGTCCAATTGTCGCGGTGGTCTTTCGCCAACCCCCACCGGAGTCGGCCGAAAGACGAGACGGTCGGACATAGGATTTGCCCGACGAAGAAAGCCGCCGGCGACCCGCCGCCCAGGACGCCGACCACCGGACACGGTCGACGGCGGCGAGGCGGTCCTATGCTCCGGATCGTAGGGTCCCGGGCTTGGCATCGAGGCCCCATCGCCATGCTCATACAGGAGTGCTGCGGCGGGCGCGGCGACGATGCCCCGCAGGTCCTCGCCCGTGTCTCGAAATGAGGCGCATGAGGCGCCGGGTGGAGCGGAGCAAGGCGGCGACGTGATCCCCAGCCACAGTAATTGAAGCATAGCCCGACGAGGGGAAGGCGACACAGTCGGCGACGGCGAGGGTTGGGCGAGGCACCCCTTGCCGCCGCCTCGACAAGAGTGAAGCCTTCGACATCGACGGCGCGCGACGGTGTTGGAGCACCCGGAGAGGGCCGTGTTCACGACGCCGACGACGACGAGGCCGACATCGCTGGGCAAGTCGCGGCGGGCGGACGCGGGCGTGATGACGGCCGAGCTCCGCGCGGGCCGGCACCCTAGCCGCGGAGCGGTCGACGGGCCCGCGGGTCGGCCGACGGCGACGGGCGACGCCAACGCCGCTTGCGCTTGACGGCCGGGTCCGCCCCAGCGCAACGTCCCTGGTGACCGGCAGGGGGCTTCTTCGGTCCCTCCGCGTGGCCCACGACAGCCCGTGAACGCCCGCGAAGAGATGATGGATGGCCGCGCTACGCGGCGATTGGGGTGCCTCCGCCGATGCCCTCGTCCTTGTTGTCCGAGCGTTGAGAAGGAGCCGCCAATCCACCGCATGATGACCTTGGGTCTTCCAACGGAGGGATGGGGGGGTGGTGGTGGACACCGACGAGGTTGGAGCAAATGATGGAAGTCTGGCGCCGGGCAGAGCGGCAAGAGGTGACGGGGACGGCAACGGGGTTGAAGCGCTAGGCCGGACTAGCGCACCTCAACCCCCACCGACGGAAAGCCTCCACCCAGTTGGTCGAGCAGCACGCCGGCCGCTCCAGCGAACACGGCGAGGAGGTGTCCACGGCCATCGGTGAGTGCGGCAAGAGGCGCACCATCCGACGAGCGGTGTCCAGCCCCAACGACGAGGCCCCACGGCCCCGGGAGGGTGCTCGCCCGGGCTGTCACACATACGCCCTCCTCGTTGGCCGCCAAACCGGAGAAGCCAGCACGGGGTCCATGGAGGGGGGCGGCGCCGAGAGGTGGGAGCTGGGCGAGGTCGGGTGAAGGGTTGACCTGCACATGGGTGAAGCGCGCCCAACGACCGCGCCGCCGCCCGGGCGGCGACCCCAACAAGAAGAACGGCCTCCGACGGGTCTAGGTCCATGGCGGCCGGTGGCCGTCGGCCGATGGAGCTCAGCTCCATCACCACGAGCCTCGAGCGGCCATCACCGGCGGCGCATGTCGAGGAGGAAAAAGTCCCGCCCGCGCCGGGCGACGGAGGCGCTTGGCGAAATGAGCCGGGACATGGGGAGCGCCGACGACGCGCCGGACTCGCGGCTGGTGGTGGCTGCAGCAACAGACGCTTAGCCGGGCGCGGCCGCCCGGGACGGGCGCCCGAGGTGGTGGACACCGCGCGGGAGGGGGATTCCGCCGCGCTCCCTCCGCGTGGATGCGGCGGCCCGGGCGCGCCAGCGCCCATGCACCACCGGGAGGCGTGGGAGGCGGAAGGGGGGCGCGGGGGGGCGGATGGCGACCGCGTGGGTCCCCTCGTGCCGGCCTCTCGGAGCGGTGGCGGCAGCGGGACGCCCGCCGGCGCTGCCGCCCGAGGCCCGAGGAGGAGGGGGAGAGAAGGTGAGGAGCGTGGCGGGCGGTGGATCCGGTCCGGTGGACGCCGGGGAGGGGGACGCGGGGCGGGGGGTCGGTGGGCGGCGCCGCGCCGGCAGGGCGGCGGCGGGTGGGGGCCAGGTGGGGGAGCGAAGCCGGACCATTGGCGGCCAGGTGGGGAGCACCTGGAATGGGCTTTCTGTGTGTGTGGAGGATAAGACGTCAAATCATTGGGTTGGCATTGCAACAATTTGCCAACACGGCCTTGGAAATTTTGCATTGCTCTGCATCATTTGATGCAACAAAACCTGATTATACTTTATAAAAGGCATGTATTGTCAAAACCATGGCGTTTCAGGTGCTCTATAAACTCCTGTCAGAACCTGTTTTTCTCTAAACTATGGTTTTGTGTGGCACTTTTTCTAAATAAACAAAAAAAAAAAAAAAAGGCACCTGAAATTTGTCTTTGTTCAGACGATAAGGTGATCCTTTGATCTTGCTTCAGGAGTCATAGATCTCATCCGTTGGATCTTCATCTCATGGCTCACAATTCTTGCACGAACAAATGATATATTTTTCAGGCGCCTATAGTTTTTGAAACTATCACATCTATGCACATGGTTAATTGATTATTTTATTAAAACTATCACATCTACACGTCTTTTCGTGCCCATTGCTTTGAGAACCATCACCTAGCAAAAAAATAAAGTTTCATTGACTGTCACAGCCCCTATGAATACACAAACCCTACCCCTATGAGCACCTCCGAAGGACTCGAAAGCACCCGCAGATCCGAGATTTCCAAATTCACCATTGGCGCCGCCGCCGACGGGAACATCGCTACCAATCGAATGCATAACGCCGTAAATCCCGAAAAATCCCGTGGAAAAGGTGCGCGAAAGCACCGGGATTTGAACCCTAGTGGGTAGCGCCCTACGTAACTGTCCTACCATTGATTACAAACCACCCGCCCTAAGATAACTTAATGACGAAGACGACGGTGGACGGCGCCGCCCCTTGCCCTGGCGCTGAGCGCCTGGCTCCTTTGGGCCCAGCCTTTTGGGCTGCGATATTGACTGAGCAAAATAAGCAAGGGGTGTAGCAGAGGTAGAGTTGAACAGATGTGTTCAAATACTATGTCTCGTGCTCTTGTAAGCACACCTTGCCTAGCCTAAGTTGTTGTGATACATTGGTGTGCGATATGCACACCTAGCAAAAACACAAACAAGAAATACAATATGTCTCGGCCTAGAACATGGTAGTCGGTCATCCCATGAACCAAACCTACAACACATTCAGGTTATGCATTTGTATGCCCGATGGTACAACGCCATTTTGCTGGTAACATAGCTAGCACCACGTGTCACGGTGTCAGGCAATGGTTTGAGAGCAAGCTCGAGTAGATGGAAGTAGTTTGTCCTCTTCACTACTCCAAAAATACTAGTCCAGTTGATTTATCAATGTTGACCCAACTGACCCAATCTGTCTGACAAGACCATCTCTCTCGGCTTTTTGTTAACAAATTTCATGACCTGAGCCTTACTAACCACTCGCACCACCTTACCCACCCACTCCTTCATGGCTCGCAACGGCAAAAGGAAGCCCAATAACACTTAGGCCCACCGCACCGCCCGACCTCCAAACGGGCTGTGCTAGGGGTTCGCCCCGGCGGACCCGATGTGTCGCCCATCCAGGGCGGGTCATCTCTTCCTCGCGGCGATGGGCTGGCCTAGAACGCTCCCGTCTTCTTCCCTATGCCACACCACGCCTCCCCGCTGCCCCCCGTCCCCACCACGGTACGCTAGGGCTCGCCGGGAGCTCCAACAAGCTAGGGTCACGCCCGCGGCGGCCACCTTCTTCCCCCTCTCCCGCTCTTCTCCTCGCCCGCCCACCGCCATGGGCGCCGCCATGGCCGACTTCGCCATCGAGCTCGCCATGGCTGAACTCACTAACTCCCCGCCCGACCTGGCCCGACCGCCCGAACCAAGGGAGGATGGGGTGGAGGCGAGTGTGACGCGCTGGTGTTGGCGCTTCAGCGCTGTGGGACAGGTTAGGGTTCTCGCGCTACCGTCATCGTCTTGGGCGCGTGGCCAGGTTGGGCTGGGAGGAGAGAAAGAAATAGGGGTGGGCGGACGGAGCTTTGGGTCCGCGCCTAGGCGGATCCAATTATTTCCGCTCCAAACCGTCGGGGTTGAATTCAACCACCCACCACCGACGACGCCCCGACGACCGGGAATCTTATACATCTTTGGCAAGATGGAAAAGGTTGAACCTTCCACTATTTGAGATTCATGCAAACAACACACATCATTGGATTCCAAACATAAACTTACCTTCAAAAAAATGTTGGATCCAACGTTTTATCTAAACAACTGTTGATCCAATTTTTTTAAAAAAAATGTTGATCCAATTTTTTTTTTTAAAAAATGTTGATCCAACTTTTTTATGAAAAAAATGTTGGTCCAACATTTAGTTGTAACATTGTTTTTAATTGACGATTATGAGATGGAAGAGTAGGAAAATAACAATCGTTGATGACGGGCCTTGGTATCTTGCGGTAGGAGCCCCCGCTGACCGTCGTGACGCGGTGGGTGTCCTGTCCCATCGCGCGCCGCGCCGCGCAGCTACCACTACCAGCTACCCCGCGCACAAAATCCTAAGGGGGCGTTTGGAACACAGGTTTTTCACGGGAATTTTGGAGGAAAAGTTTCCGGAGGAAAGGAATCGCACGGACGCATTTGGAATGGAAGAACGATGAAAGGAAAGGGAATGCTTGCGGCCCCTTTGGATTGTAGGATGGGCAAAGGATAGAGATAGGAAAACTCAGGAATAGAAATGGACATATTTCTCAATCCTATGAAATTGAAACAAAGGAAATTTTTCATGAGATTGCCTTTGGCAAGAGCTCTGATGAAACACAGGAATGCATGCGTGATTTATTATAGTAAAAAAAAAGAAACAAAGGAATTGGAAGGGAGCACGGACGGACGGCAGGCATGCGTGGCCTTTGGCATCTCCTCTTTTTTTTTTTTTAGTACACCCCTCTCGTGAACCGTGAACCGTGAGCCTTCCATCCACATGGTGGGCCCTACTAGTCAACACAATCTTATCTCGCGAGCTCTTCTGCGCCGGAACATCTCTCCACCGCTCGTTTTCTCGGCTACTCCATCGCCATGGCCGCCGCTGAAGCTTCTCTGCCGCGTGCTCCTCCCTCCCCACGCCCCACCGCCTCAACTATGCCCGCGCCCGCACTGGCCATGGCGGATCCGCCCGATCCGGCGGCCGCTTCAGTCCTCCACGGCTCGACGCCCGCGCCACGCCCGCCTTGCCTGCACCCACGTCCTGCGCATCCCCTACCTCCGAGGAGCCTGAACACAGCGGCTGCCACGAGAAGGTACGAGGCGGGCAGCAGGCGACTCAGCGGAACCTTGAGCCGCGGATCCGACGGCGGTGGCCATGGGTAGGGCGACCGCGGCCAGATGTGGTCGGGCCTCGCCTGCTTTGGATGGGTGCGCCTGTCCGGACGCTCGGGGCTGCGGCTGGCCAGGACATGTCGAGCGGGGGTGGTGGCCTGCCAACGATGGGGCTGGCGTGCGGTCGCCGGCGATGATGAAACCCACATGAGGAACGCGGCTGACGGACACCAAGAAGGAGCTGGGCAGAGCGCGCGAACAAACAGCAAAGCTGCAGCGCCGCGCGCGTGGGCGATTGCTTTCGCGCCAGGAATATTTCCAAGAGATCTGACCTCATGCTTTCTTTCCTATGGAATCAGTCATAGGATTGCAATCCTCTGGAAGATTTCCTTTCTTTCTCCCATGAACCAAAGGGCACCTCAGGAATGTTTCCTTAGAAATCTGAATCCTTTACTTTTTCCTGTGTTTCACCCCTTATTTCAAAGGGGGCCTTGATGTGCAAAACACAGGAATAAAACATCCACCCCGACCCAAGGGAATCGATCTTCGCCGCCTGAACCGCCGGGTGCCACAAGCCGCAATGCCGCACCGAATCGCCGTGATCATCACCGTAGTGGTGCGAGAGCCGGGCTGTGGGCGGCAAGGCGTGCGGGAAACAAAAGCGCCAGCAGCAGCAGTGGAGGGCATGTTCGTGTTCGGGGAGCTCATTGCCGTCGTCCGCGCTCCCCCGCTTCGGCACTAACCTCCAGAACCGCTCGGCTATGCACGAGGATGAGAGAGAGAGTAGAGAGAAGCAACGGAGAAGACCTAAGAGGACGAGAACTGCTTAGGAGAGGATAAGGATGTGATACACCTTCCGTGGTTGCCGGATTGAGTCCATGGACCATGGGCCCCATAGGTAAGGAAGCTAGAGGAGAATACCCATGTGTTTAATTGAATTTATTTATCACTTGCTATTATAATTCTCTTACCATTTTCATGTTTTATGATTCCTGTGATATAGTCCTACATATGTTTATTTGGTAACAGTTAAAAATTTGAAGGTGTAATAACAAGTATTTGAATAATAAAACAAGTATTCATCTCCTTAATCACAACCCATGTTTTAGGAATCCTGTGTTATAATTCCCGTGTTCCAAACACCCCTATATATATATTTCCTGTGTTTTTTCATTCATCTGTTTTCCAACGACACCTACACCCCATTCCTGTATTTTTTTTTTTTCCTTTCCTGTGTTTTCCTTTCCTTCGTTCCAAAGACTCTCTCGGCAGAAGAAGCGAGGCAAACCAAACCAAACCCACCCACCCCCCAACCTGCTGTGCTGCTCCGGGACAGGGACGGCGGCGGCGGCATGGAGAAAGAGGCGGTGGCGAGGAACAGAAAGGTGGTGTTGCGCGGGTACATCGACCACGCGCCCCGGGGAGGACGACATGGAGCTCGTCGACGGAGGAGCCGTAGCGCTGCGCGTCCCCGAGGGCGGCCCCCGCGGTGCTGGTGAAGAACCTGTACCTCTCCTGCGACCCCTACATGCGCGGCAGGATGAGGAACTTCCAGGGCTCCTACATCCCGCCCTTCAAGCCCGGATCGGTGAGCTTTCTTACTTCAAGCCGCGCGCGTTTCCTCAGCGCTTGGGCTCGGTTGCTAGTTGCTGAAGCAATAAATTGCGCATTGGTCTCTCTCGTGCAAACTGCGAACAAACTGACTGCATTGTTTCTTGATCTGCGAAGCCTATTGATGGGTTTGGCGTGGGGAAGGTGATCGACTCCACGCATCCAGGATTCAGTGCTGGTGACTTTGTTTCGGGGATGATGGGTTGGGAGGACTACAGTCTGATCACCAAGCCTGAACAGCTTAGGAAGATTCAACAAAACGACATACCGCTATCTTATCACTTGGGCCTACTTGGTCAGTTCTTTTTTTTTTATCAGTTACATTATAAAGTATATACTCCATAGACAACACAAATGATGACCAGCAGCAGTTGGATAGTGTTTTTGGGACTAAATTAGGTTGAACAGACTCATTGCATCTAAGGGACAGGAAAAGGAGAATTGGAAGTAGGAGCATGGGTAGAATGAGTGATAGATGAATCACTTCCCCTCGCTTGTAGAGACAATGCTAAGCAGAGGTTGTCTGCAGTGTACTGTGATCATCACAAATGATGTTTCTGAAATTTTCCTTCCACTCTATTCTTCACTCCAAGAAACTTATATCTCTTATTATTCCTCCACAGGTATGCCTGGGTTTACAGCTTATGTTGGATTCTATGAGATCTGCTCGCCAAAGAAAGGGGAATTTGTCTTTGTTTCTGCTGCATCCGGAGCAGTTGGCCAGATCGTTGGTCAACTTGCAAAGCTCCATGGCTGCTATGTTGTGGGAAGTGCTGGATCAAATCAGAAGGAATGTACTCTGACTAGTCCCTTTTTTCCAACTATTATTAGTTGTTTTCATTGCCTCTGCAGTTGCATCATCCAGTATCCACAATATCTTTCAGGTTGAGCTCCTTAAGGAAAAATTTGGATTTGATGCAGCTTTCAATTACAAGGAAGAGCCTGACTTGACTGCTGCCTTAAAAGGTCAGAATTTCTCTTTCTGAAGGGAACACTACCAGCTTTGATTTAGCATTCATGAACAGCTGATGAGCCAAGCTAGGATCAGACAGAAAATAAATTAAACTTTGATGGATGGTGAACCTCTGAACTATTGAATAACACTGATAACATTGATAAAATAAACTTTGATGGATGATGAGCCTAAAACATATTATTCCTTAAGACAACTCATTGACATAAACTCATTTTACCTTTGTTGTTAAAATTGGGGAATTATGCTGTGATCTTGATGCGGAAATGTTTTCCTGTGTAGGTACTTTCCTGAAGGTATTGACATCTACTTTGAGAACGTAGGTGGACCGATGCTTGATGCCGTACTACTCAACATGCGAGTACATGGACGCATTGCAGTGTGTGGAATGGTTTCCCAGCACGGGGTAAGTGCTCCTGCTGGGATCCACAACCTGTACTCCCTCGTAAGCAAGAGGATAGAGATGAAGGGATTCATCCAGAGTGATTACCTCCACCTGTTCCCACGGTTCATTGATGACATCACCAAACATTACAGGGATGGCAAGATTGTGTATTTGGAAGATATGAGCGTCGGGTTGGAGAGTGGACCTGCGGCTTTTGTTGGCCTGTTCAGTGGTAAAAACGTTGGCAAGCAGGTTGTGTGCGTGTCACAAGACTGAAACCTGTGTATAATCTTACTCTGGTAAATAATAAGGCATCGTAATACCAGAATCTCTGTTGGAAAGAAATAAGAACAGAAACCTGTGAAGAAGGTGGCCGCGTCGACGAGCCTGGCGGCGGCGTTTGTTCTGAGGTCTGAACATTGTGTATGCCAACAATTAGAGAATGTGCTTGAGTGCTTCTACTGGCAATTTGGCTTGTTTGGTAGAGCTCCATCTAGTAGTACATTGCAGAGCTTTTAGCCCATCTGATCCTACAGGGGCCGCCATTGTAATGGAACTTGTTACTTTTCCGAAAACAAGCAGGCTGTGAAGGCAAACATGGAACCTGAATTTCTGAAACTGACGAGCCACGGCGGAATTTTTGTTGAGATTACTACTGGGCAGTTATTGAGCAATTCCTGCTGGCGCTGCAAATCTCGACGTGGGTATGAACTGGATCGATCGCCTACGGGTACAGTATGCAGAAATGAGTGACCAGTGCCTAGCGGCAGAGCTCGTGAAGATGTCTGAGAAATTGGTTGGGCAAAATTTCAATTAAACATGGAGAATATAAATCATGAATAATTTTAAGTTGTTGAGTTTGAAAATGTGAAAACCACATGAATAGATTTATCTTGAAAAAAATACTTTCATAAAAGAGTAAAATGCACCCGGGGTACTCAACTATTGACCTCCTCCCATCTAGGTACTCGAACTATCAAAACGACCAATGCAGATGCGCGAACTATTGTCCACGCACATCAAAGGTCTAAAATTTCCACGTCAGGGGTAATTTTTCAAAAAAGACCCTATTTATTTTCTCTATCTCGCAATTAGATCCTTCATCTCCTTCCTCTGCGTCCGGACGAGCACCCCTGTGGCTCGCCCTCGCGGCGGCCGCGCGGAGCACCCCCACCCCGCGGCTGGCGCTCGCGGCGGCCGCGCGGAGCACCCCGCCCCCCCGGCTCGCGCTCGCGGTGGCCGGGCGAGCACCCCGCGGCTCGCGCTCGCTGTTGCCGACGTTCATCACGTACACGGCGCGGCTGTCGCCGACGTTCATCACGTACACGTCCGCGCCCTTCACCAGCGCCACCAGCACGCACGATCCCATCATCGCCAACTCCGGGCACTCCGCCGCGCGCGCCTCCACCTCTGCGAAGTACCCGGCCTCCGTGCTCCTCAGCGCGCGCGCCATCGCGTCCAGCACGTCGTGGTTGTCCTCCTCCGCCTGCGCATGAAGCAGCACGCCGTCGAGCTCGCGGCACACGGCCGCGTACAGGTGCGCGACGAGGTAGTCGGTGGCGTCGGGCCCGTTGAAGCCATCGTAGATGCCGACGAACATCCAGCCGTGCTCCTCCGACAGCACCACATGCACCCTATCCTCCCCGGCCTTCCCGCGCGCCCACTGCACCCTCGCCGGGCCGCCGTTGACGTCGACGTCCGGTACGCCGTTCCCGACCTCCACGGCGCGCTCCTGATGCTTCCCGCCGCCGGGGGACGACACGCAGGTCCCCGCGCGCAGCACCGACGCGACAGCCCTGTGGAGGCCGCCGAGGAGTGGGCTGGACTTGCAGGACGCCTGCTACCGCCGGTGCCGCGTGGCGTAGAGGTCGGCGAGGATCTGCTCGTCGGTGCGCGCGTGGAGGCGTGGCACCGATGACACACCTGAGTCCGTCGCGGACGTCGACGTCGACGCGATGCTGCTGCTTCCACCGCCGCCGTATTTGTCCAGCGGGGGCGCTCCGCCCGGCCGCCGATGCTGCGAGTGCAAGCCGCGGGGGCGCTCGGCCCGGCCGCCGCGAGCGCGAGCCGCGGGGCGCTCGCCCGGCTGCCGTGAGCGCGAGCCGGGGGGCGGGGGTGCTCCCGCGCGGCCGCCGCGAGCGCGAGCCGCGGGGGTGCTCGTCCGGAGGCAGAGGAAGGAGATGAAGGATCTAATTGCGAGATAGAGAAAATAAATAGGGTCTTTTTGAAAAATTACCCCCCGACGTGGTAAGTTTTAGACCTTTTGGTGCATTTTAGACGATAGTTCGCGCATCTGGATTGGTCGTTTTGATAGTTCGAGCATCAGATGGGAGGAGGCCAATAGTTTGAGCACGCGGGTGCATTTTACTCTTCATAAAATATACATACGTCGGTTTTTAACAAATGTTTTTATAAAAATAAGAAGTTATGCTTTTTAAAATCGTGTTATTGTCTTAAACGACTTGCTTTATGGGTATGGAGAGAGTATAAAATGTCAAAAAAGTAGATCTATTGAGGGTGAAGAGCCTCACGTTTTTTTTATTAAGGAGAAATAAAAACCTGAACTCCGCGGGCCAATTGGCTAGAGCAGCCTAGTCGTGGTCACAGCCACAAGGGCCTGGGTTGGAACCCTGCATCCCTTAATGAAAAACGGAGTGTCAGTCTACCTCTTCCGAGTTTGTTTCGAACAAACCCGAACTCCGGCTACGTCGGTGAGAGTATTTTTTAAAAAAAAAAATCACCCATTTAATTCTGCTCCCGCAAAAACAAACCTGGGTCTACTTGTATGACCATGATACTCAACCCTTTTAAACAGCTAGGCTAAATGTCCTTTGGTTAACCTGCATCCCTTAATGAAAGAGAGTTCTTTTTCAAAAAATAAAAAATAAATAAATCAAAGAGTAACCAATCTGAAAAGGCTCTCTAGATACATAACTTTTTGTTATGCATGTAGATATAACCTATACAAGTTTGCTTTATTTGTCTAACAAATTTGCATAAGTGTTGTTGTAGAAATTTTTATAGGCTATTCAACCCCTAGCCATTTAGGACCTTTCAACCGCACCGCCGGGCGTTGTCCTGCAGCAGCAGCACCCTGAGGCTCGCGTAGAAGCTTTGAGCGATGGCGCTGTGCTCCGAGGCATCATGTAGGATGAGTGTCGGGTGGTTGTCCATCGGTTGCTCGTCCTCTGATGAAATGGAGGAGGTACGTACGTTCATGGTGACGCCGGGGCGGACGGACATTGGTTGGGGTGCTCACTGTGCTCTTCATGTCCACAACATGTTCGACGAAATGCCTCCGGTATCAAAATAAACCATACAACCAAACACACCCAAAAGCTAGCCAGGACTAGATAGTACAGAAAATTAAACAATCAGTTGTTGGCTTGTTAGAGCCTGGCTTCAGTTAGCCTGACTTAGTTGGGCTAGCCAGACACATCAAATGGCACATTCAACTTCAACTGAATTTTGACTTTGAACCTGGGTCTTATTTGGGCCACGAAGTGCACTTGGGCTGTAACTGAGAGGTGAGAACGGTACTCTTCTATCAACCGTTAGATGGTAAATGAGTGGCATCGGACAGGGATTAAGTTAGCCATGACTTGCCTTCTGTATTCAGATAATCGAAGCCGTAATTAAACTGCCGGCAGCTTACTCTTGATTTGGTTTAGTATTAGCTAAAGTAATTAGGATGGCATACACGATCATGATGTCTCTGATGACGTCTCGAGGTCCTACTTATTATACTCCATTCGTTCCAAATTAAAGTTCGTCTCGTCCTTTTTTAACCTCAAGTTTGATTTGTCCTCTTATTTATGATTTCGTAGACACCGTAACCTCCGTCACACAGACTCATATCTAAAACTCCTATATAGGAGCTCCCCACCGGGAATTCTCTCGATCTCCGATTGGTCCTGGTGGTAACTGAAATTGAAAACCGGCTTACTTTGCGCAGCCTCTTGGCGTCGTGATCGGTCGGGGCTCTTCGTCCGCGCCGTCTCTTCTCCTTCCTCGGCTCCGCCTCTTCCCCTCCCGGCCACATCGCCAGAAACTCCTCCACCGCCGCTGTTCCCCTTCCCCGCACGTCCGCCTTCCATGCCCTTCCGCCTTTAAATCGCATCGGTACCCACCGCCCGCTTTCAGAAGCCGTCGTCGCTTCCCTACCCACGCCGGGCTGTTAGTGCCGGAGACGGTGGAAGAAGAGACGGACGAGGAAGGCACGACGTGAGGACGAGGAGGAGGACGTTGAGGAGGTGAACAGCCGATTAAGGACGCCCATCGGCGCTTCGCCGCCGAGATCCCTCTGGCCGCCCGTTAGAGGAACGGGGCCGCATGTCGCCCGCCGCGGCCGGAGTTTCCTAACAAGCGTGGGCCGGCCGCCCCGTGTGCCGCATGCCGCCATCCGGAGAAGGAAGGTCGGCCTGGCAGCGGCCGCGGAGTACTGGGGGCCGGAGAAGGCCGAGGCGGGGCGACGGCATCCATCGCGGGCTCGTGAGTCGGGAGGGTTTGGCTCACGGGAAGTCGCTGCCGCCGCCACGCCGCCGCGGCAAAGCCGCTTACCCGAAGGGAGACCTGACCGCTACATCCACCTCGCCGCCACACCGGCGGGGCTACCGGTTGCCCGGGCCGCGACATGAGGAGGATGAGGGCGGAGGCAGTGACCACAAAGACGAATCCGGCCGGCTGTGGCAGCCGAGCTCCAGCCCGACAAACAAGATAACATCCACATGCTCCGTGAGCGATACCAGGTCAATTTTTTCCTTCCCTCCCCCTCTCGCTTCGCTTCGTTTTAAAGATATATGCGTGCTTTAGTTGGGTTGGTGGAATTCCATGTGTTGGAGCGAGAGTCTCCTGATGCTGTTGCGAAGAGTTTGTGTGTCAAATTTCTTGGTGATCTCTTCACTCATTGGTTTGATTTCAGATTGTGTCTTTTTTTATCCATCCAGCAGCTTTTCATTCAAGGTAAACTATTATCCGAAAAATTCCCTGTTCTACTATTGTATGCAAATTTTCTTTTCTGAATTTTGCCTTTGATGACTGAATTAGCTTTTGGTTTCAGCTAGAAAGCAATATTCAGAAGCTTGCCTTTTTGTATGATTATCATGAATTGGAGCTCATATATCCCTATCATGCGTAGATAGGAGTTTTTGTATGATTCGGTCATATATTCAGAAGCATTGATATTACGGAAGGTGGTTCTTTAGTAATAAGTCATACATAATGATATTCAGAAGCACTGTTATTACCTGAAGCACTGTTATTCAGGTCATATATTCAGAAGCACTGTCATATATTCAGACATTATGTAATAACTCATATATTCAGGTCAGCAGTATTCAGAAGCTTGCCTTTTTGTATGATTCAGACATTATGATTTGTATATTCTTCTTTTGTATCTCCCTTTTCATCTTAATATATTTGAAAGCTGGTTCTTTACTGTGACAGAAGCCATGCCTGTCCATGGTGAAAGAGAGTTTAGGCACGGAATGATACTTGATTGATTCAGAGTGCAGATACATATATTAGGCATGGAGCATTCCTGGACAGGCATTTTGTTATAGAATGTAGTGCAGATACTTTCTGTCATGCTGGGTAAACAATTGCATTTTTCAGAAAAATGCCACTCCACGGAAGAAGCTACACTCCACTCCACGGAGTATAGAATAAGCTACCTTTGTTCTCAATTATCTGTTGTTACATTTTTGTGAAACAAAATTAAAGATTTATGGCCATCTCATGTCATAATGATATGTCTTGCACTTCTGTTCATGCAGGCAACCTGCATAGTATTAATAAATGCTGATTGGTACAAGGCAAATTTCAAGTTGCAATTTCCTGAATAATATGCCATTTTTGTGTTCAGTTCAATGCCAAAGTACATATATTTGAATTCTAAGAAATGATTGATGCTTTGCATAACCACTTTAGAGGTGGCATTGATATTTGAACCATCCATAATTGTTCAAATAAATCTATGCATATGTTATATCGTTTTCGTACATTCTAAATCATTTACATTCCTCCTTGGTAACAGCCGTAACGCACGTGCAAATAACATACATTAATTATTTGATCTTAATAATTCTTTTGCTTATACTCGCATTGCGGATATTTCAAGTCGGATAGCTTTGCACTTTGGTCTTAAAAAATAGTCGTGGTAGACTCAAGATTAATTGTTATTTAAACTATCTCGTAATAAGCTCATATATTCCTATCAGACAAAGATGATATAATGAAAATTTCCCTTATGGTTATCGCAGATTTTTTAATTCCCGCAAAGAACGCTGCGTGGGGTTCCCCTAGTTCCTGTAGTTGTAACAGTGCCATGGTCCACGCCGTCCGATCCAGAACGACAAAATCGCAGCCATCCACGCCCCCACCCTCCTCTCCCTCGCGAAGCAGACCGCACCTTCCGGAAACGCCGACCACGCCGCTCCCCCCTGCTCCCGCACCTCTTGCCTCCTCCCGCGCAGCTCTGTCCCCGCCCACCGCCGCCGCCGCCGCTCCACCTCGCTAGCCTTCATCTTCTCCTCCCGACACCTCACCCTCCAGCCATCCCCCCGCTCCCCAACTTCCGCTCTACACGCCACATCCCTCCCCCGCCCCCAAAATCCGCCGCCGCCTACGCCGCTGCAATCCCTACTGGGCGTCGCTGTCACTTCCGGCACCGGCACCTCCACTTACGCGCGCTTCCAGGCCCCATCGCGAACGGCTACCCCGCGCAGATCGTCGGTCGCTCAGGCACCTACGGCGAGACGGCTGTGAAGGAATCCATCCCCGCAGTGGCGCTGAAGAGGAAGAGGAGAACAACGTCGGCAGCTCGCCAGCTTCCTCTAATCTCCACTCCAGATCAAGCCATAATGATATTAACGATATTATTTCCGTCAGCACCCTCTGTCCCTTCTCTCCATTCGAATCAAATCTTTTTTCCGTTGTTGGGAATCAGATTTCTGATAGCAATCAAATTGATTTTGGCAAGGTATAGAGTCCGATGAATTTTTTGCTGGGGCTTTTCCGGGGCATAGCAAGGATGCGATGAGCTCCTACTTCTCATGGATGAATGTGTCATTCCAATTCAGGTATGTTGACCGAAAACTGGGGTAAGGGTTGCCTCTCAAATCCATGTTAGTTCTGGGATGCTATCATATCAGTGGCCTTCTCAATTTTTAGCGGTCGTAGATTTAGGTATACATTAATCTTTCAAAATTGCTATTGACTTTGGGATGTCTATGTTACGTATAGTACTTGGCAGCGATGTCCATGTTTATATAGACTGATAATTTTTATAGCCTTCAAATGCACGGAACTCACCTATTTCATCAATTCATTGTTTATTCAAATATGAAAGTCTGATCTAGGTGCTTCTGGATATTTCATAATTTTATTGTTTATTCAAATGTGAAGGCCTGATCTAAGTGCTTCTGGATATTATATTTAAAAGGTTCGAAAATTAAATAAATAGGTTTCAAACTTACACAACTGGAATACATGGAGCACAAGTTGCTTACTGGCTTAATTACAATTTAGAAATATCTTAGGTACTGCTTTAATTCCATGGATTCCTTGGAAAAAATTGCTTACTCTTCATCATATATATCTGATCTGATGCCTCAATAGTACACACATTTGTCACATTCAAACTGCATTGCAAGTTTTCGTATAAACCTTGAACACCTTAATTAACTTAAATATGTTTATATTTGATTCATCCTTACATCCCAAATCAATGTTTTCCAAATTCACAACAACCACGTCTAAACAGATTAAATTTCCGTAGCACATGACAATAATCCAATGATCAAATAGGTATCCCTTTTCTTTATCCTGCTGATGTTCTCCAGATTTGCAACTGTATAAGCCTTTAATTTATAGCTCCTCTCCTTGGCCACTTCAGATCCCCTCCCTCTCTCATAGAACTGTATAAGCCTTTAATTTAGTGGCATTAACTATAAACATCTACTTCCTATTTTACTCCATTGTTTTAATCAAAGTATTCCATGAAGTCACTGAGATGTGTTTTATTTTTCTCCTTTATTTTTGTGTAACACAACTTTTTTTTGCACATGGAAAAACATACACCATGACTGGAATAACGGAGCATACAGTAGCAGATATCTATGATTACATTGCCAAGGTAACCAAATAATCATTCCTGAGATTAAATTCATAACAAGTCCTCACAATGGCATCATTTGTACTTGCTAGCTGATACACATGGCCATTTCTTTTCTAGCAGCATCAGGAGAGAGCATTCGTACTGAAAGTCTCAGCAATTGAGATATAAGCATTCGTGTTTAATTTTTCAGCAATTGAAATATATAACGAAGTTATAAGGAATCTTCTTAGTACATAATGCAGATCACTTAAACTTTTGGATGATGCAGAGGTCACAGCAACAAATAGATATATTATTGTTTATGTTTATTTTAAAAAGAAAAAAGACAGAAGAAAAGGTATCCTACTGTCCCATGTACTGATACTGTTTATTTTTGCAGAAGGGAACATACTGTATGTAGAAAGGGATCCCATGTAGAAAACCTTATAGAAGTTATCTTGAGGGATTCAGACCACCTGAAAGAACTTATTTCGATGTGTCAAGGTCAAAGCTCTCCTTCCTATTTTACTACAATTTTTTAAATCAAAGTATTCCATGAACTAACTGAAACATCTTTCCTTTCCTCCTTTATTTGTTTTTGTAACAGCAAGCGTTTTTGCATCTCTTTCTGAACCACCATGAGCTATCCATACGACATGCAGCTGCCTTTCAAAAAATGGATCACTTAGGCTGCACTCATGTCTTGTTATCCGCACTCCTATCATGTACATTCTTAGCTTGATGCCCGCGCTTCGTGCGGGCTTAGCTGCTAGTTAAAACAAAGAATAGACAATTAAACTCAAGTTTCATCTATCTAAGTTTGTTTGTCTGTCATAATAGGACATATATATCTATTGAAACTTTTGTTCTACTATAGTACTTATGTTTCATTATACTTTATATTTAAATTGAATGTATACTCGACTAGCAATGACAATTCAATGATCATCTTTTAATTGAATCGCATTATAGATGTTGACGCTCATGTACATGCATGCACATCACATCTACAAACAAACACACATCTCGTATTTCACTATGAGCACTTTCAAAATACCGAGACAATATATTATATATGAATATATGATTCATCACATTGTCGACAAAACACTCACACTCACCACGGATATGAGCACTTCCAAAATAGTAAGCTGATAGATTTTAATATTCATGATTCATCATATGTACCCCATTGTCAATGGACACGGTCGTCTACCATGGAGAAAATAGCGAGCATGTTAAACCATCAAATACTGAAAATAAAACTAAAAACATAGAGCATAACCTCCAAATAAAAATCTAAACAATTAAATTACATTTAATTATCATATGTCGAAGTTGTTTGGCCGGCCCCTATGCATAATTTCCAGCTCCACCACTGCACCGGCGAAGCCACCGACCGGAGACCTGTCCCGTGGGGCGTCGCGTGGCCGAGCCCGCGGCCATGATCTCTGTGCGGCAAAAAGGGCAACATGGAGCGTAGACAAGTCTTATGCGATTAAAATTACAGGGTCCTGTGTGATCCCAAACACGAACAACGGGATACACGGAGTTGCGACCACGCAGATGGCCTTGGTCACTAGTACCGAAATATTTTTTTCAGTGGCGGGCGTTTTAGATTTTTTTTGGTGGCGGGCAAGCACGCCCGTCAGTGACGAGAGGTCACGGTAAATGGAGAACACCCGTGGCGGGCACGGTGCCCGCCCGCGGTTAATCGAAAAAAATAATAAAAACAAAAAGCCCGGGACGGGCCCCGATCTAGGCCTAGGTGCGGGCCCCCGATCCGCCACGCCGCCGCCGGCTCAGCCGGTGCGCCGGGCCTGGGATCCGGCCCGAACACCGGAGGACGCCGCCGCCTCGATCCTTCCGCACCGCAGCCTGGATCCCGGCCGCGCAGCCACCGGATCCGCCGCGCGCCGGTGGCGCGGCTCCCCGCTCGATCCGCCGCCGCCATCGCCTCGTCGCCGCCGCGGAGGAGGGAAGGGCCGCCGCCGCCGCTCGGTGAGGTGAGGGAAGGGGCCGCTCGTCCGGATTCGCGCGCCGACGCTGGATCCGGCCGGATCGGCCGCGCGCCGCTGATCCGTGCGGCGCTGCATTGATCCGCCGCTGGAAGCCCTGACCCGCCTGGATTCACCGCCGGTGAGCCCGCCGGGAAGCCCTCGACCCGCCGGATCCGTCGCACGGAAGGTCTTGCTCGCCCGGGATCCGCCGTGTCGTGGTCGGATCCGCCGCGGGAGAGGCCGTGGCGGCGGATCCGGGGCCTCCAGCCAGAGATGACCGCCGCCGGAGTCGCCATGGGAGGAGGGAGAGGACCGGAGGAGGGAGAGGGACCGCGCCGCCATGGAGGAGGGAGAGGACCGAGGCGGGTGGGGAGGAGGGAGAGGAGCCGAGGCGCGGGGGGAGGAGGGGAGAGGACCGGCCGGAGGAGAGGCGTGTGGGGAGGAGGGAGGGAGCGCTGGCTTGCGTAGAGGATGGGGAGGGAGAGATCGAGTGTGGGGAGGTGAGGACGGGAGAGAGAGATCGAGTGATCTGCGAGAGAGGATGGAAACCCTAGTGTCCTCTAATATATATGGCCCGATAGCGAAGTGTGGGTTTGACTTCGTCGCGGGCCTCAAGTTATTTTGCGTGACGGGCCGTTTTTAAAGCGCCCGCCACGGAAAAATTTCTATTTATGCGTGACGGGCGCCTTATAAACGCCCGTCACGGTAAATCGATTTACGTGGCGGGCAAAATTGCCCATCACGCAAAAATAAAAAAATGCCCGCCACGGTTAATCAAGCCATTAACCGTGGCGGCAAAAAAAAACGCCGCCACGAAAAAGATTTTCCGGTGTCTCGCAAAATCATTTCGGTACTAGTGGGTGACGAGGCCTGCATCTCCCTAGATAACGATAGCAATAGCCATCACTATGACGACAACAATTGCGACGGCCTGGAGAAAGGCGGAAATGCATGTTAAACGAAGAAACGTTGGTTGCCAATTTCGTCATTTTGAGGAAGTAGGCGAAGTAGTTACGTACTACTCCATGGTTAAAAAGAAGACGTTTTGGAAAAGGCTTTGTTCAAACATTGAGAATATAAATCATTAATAATTTTTTAAATCGCTGGGTTATAAATGTGAAAATCATATCAATAGATTTGTCTTGAAAAATATTTTCATAAAAATATACATATATAATTTTTTAATAAATATTTTTATGAAAAGAAGAAGTCAAAGTTACGGCTTGAACCGCGTGTCATTTGTCCCTAAACGTTTTTTTTTCAACTATGGAGGGAGTACCTCTTGGCGAACTTGCAGGCCGGGCTAATGGGTCTCGCTGGAGGCGGTGGCTCGTAGCTGTGGCTGCTCCAGCTCGGTGGGTGCCCGACGCCCGTGCCGTTGTCGCAGGCGATGAGGTTCAGTGCGAGAAAATCACCCATGGTGATCTAGTCGCCGGCAGGACGGGGCTCCTTCGGCCTGTGCGCCGGCGCTTTTGTGAGTTCAGGTATGCCTAGTGTATACCGACTTGGACTCGCTCAAGAAATCGATCCGGAGGAGGACTCCAACCTGACTGCAACAGGGGCTGAGAAGTAGCAATTTTTTGTAGGTTTTTAGGCATTTCCTGCTTTATGATTTGCATATGCACCATGTCAAGCACAGTATTCACAACTTATTGTAGATTAATTTGCCCCGTCGAATAACTTTTAGCTAGTTGAAGAATAGTGAAGGTCAAACTTGCCAGACCACACAAACACAGCAGGAACATGCGAATTTTAGCTATATTTCTCTTGGAGCACGGCACAACCACAACTAGTCTCTTTTACACCTCTAACAATCAGATCAGACTGCATCGTATCCGTACACCATCGTATCCGTACACCGCAGCGTTAGCTCTCTGGCTTAGCACTCCTGAATGCTACAACGCTTAGTCCCCAATGTCAGGACATACTATCCGTGATCTCAGCTAATCCCCGTAGCCAAGCTACTGTCATCACCACGAATGCAACTCTGTAGTCATAGCCATCGTTTGGAATACAGCTCCCTCCGTCTTGTTACTTTGCGCTTTCGAGAAATAACTTTTAATAAATTATATATTAAAAATATTAATATTTATCATACATAATTAGTATCAGTAGAAAGATCTTTAAATATAGTTTTTAACAAAATTATTTAAAGATACAAATGTTGCACGTATTTTTGTACAAATCGAGTCAAAATTTATGCCTTTAAAACCGAAAACGTACTAACATTTTTGGGACGGAGGGAGTACAAGTTAGCATTCAGTTCCAAAGATCTCAGGCAGGTCCAACAAATAAAACATTGAGAGAAATCTTACCGCGATCCACAGGCAGCCGTGCAAGAACAGCGTAGCCACCACAATAGCCCAGAACAGTAGCTTGGACAAAGGAAAGAACGCCCTATTAAGAAATTGAGTTCTTTGCACACTAGGACATGGAACGCAAGCATAGAGAAACACAGAGCAGAGGGAAGAGTTCTTTCTGTATTTTACTTTCACTCCATTGTGTTACATGAGCTGAGAGTGATTTCCTTTTATAGAGGAAACTCTGAATGATACAACTTTGTACAGTATGTGAACTCTTGATATTTTTCTCCTCCTCATTAATTTGGCCACAACTCGAAAGTCTTTGTTCATATACTGTAGCTGGTCGTTTGCAAAGACTTTGATTTTCAACACACCCAATAGGCATAAATGGCCAATAGCACCGAAAGCCCCGGCATGCCTAGACGGCTCAAATGGCTGGCGGCCTGCAACTCGAAGCTTGTCATGCCGTACTGATTGGCCACCATGCCAGCGCTGATAACGATCCATACCAGGATGGTGATACCTCCTATCCACGGAGCATAATCAGATGGGAAGATTTTTGCAGCTACAGCTGAGATCAGCAATGCAACAGTTACTCCGAGGACAATTCCGACCAAAACTTGGTGCTCGTCGATCAGCTTCGCCTGCAAAACAGTGCATGTCCACCTGTGTTATTGATTTAGCATAAATAGGTTATCGATTCAGACAAATGCAGAGACATCCATTTAGTAACTAACAAAAGCTGAACAAACTCGTTACCTGACGTTCAGCCATATGAGTAGGAAGCGATCTCTCTCGGCCTGATATGGCCGCCCGGAACCTCCCCAGCCATGAGGTCCAGCAACCGCCGCGGAGGGGTCCAATCCGACGGTACTCTGAGTTCCAAGTGATCTGGGCAACTTCAGTCAACCCCACAGCTGTGGCAGCGACCTCAAACATAGAATATGGGGCCCTTACGGCAACATTGCACAGGATGTCTAATCTCTTGTTCTTGTCTTCCCTGGACCCAGAAACCAAGTTCTGAGCAGCTTCTGAGAAGGTGACTGCAGCCTCGGCCATGGTTGTGCCTGCTGCTAACTCAACGAACATGTGCGCTTGATCAGCCAGCATAGCCGGTGTAGGCCCTAGTTCTTCCTCCATCGATTTCTTATTGCACGGGCGTGCGGGTCGTGGAGGGTGATAACATGAGAGAAGGATTTGAACTGGTATGCGAGAATGTCAGATGTCGTGGTAGCATGAAGGGTGCCCATCGCCGCTGCGGCAAGGTCGTGGGGACGCGTTGGCGAAGCCTGGCTATGGCCTCCAAATCCGCTGGACTCTCGGCGCTTGATCCACGAACGGTATCAGCGGGCAGGTTGTAGCCGCTGAAAGAGGGAGCAGGTGCCCGACCATGTCAGCCCGGTGGAACTTGGGTTGCAGGGAGGACCGCGGCGCCTGGTAGGCGAAGGCCATGGTGAAGACGGCGGCCGCGTCCGCAACCATCGCTGCGGCGTCCTGGTGCCCCGAGTCGGCGAACGTGCGAGCCGAGATGTATCGCTTCTGTGATTGGAGCGCTAGACAATGCTCATGTAGGGTACATTTCTACTCCTTACACCTATTGCACTATTTCACAGCTGATTTAGGGGTACTTATTGAAGTCTCTACCCTCGGGAGAGCTTGGTTTCACTTTTGACGGCTATGTAACTATACTCCGGTTACCTAACTCGGACCTACGCCAGTCACTAACATATCAGCTCGAGATTGCTAATAGTTTGCGGAGAAAAGAAGCCCCTAGCAGTGCCACACGCAGTGCCAAGAGAACAGAGGCTGGTCCAAGCTCATAGGCAGCTTACTTCACGCTACCAGCACATCCTGCACAGGTGTTCCTGGTAGGATGGCCCCACCCTATGAAGACACCAGGGTTTACACCCGTGTACGATCCTAGGTGGTAGCCCCAACCTGAGACACCTGAGTCAGCAGGATGGCCTGAAGGGGATGTGTAGGGTCGAGATGGGGACTAGAGGGGGGGTGAATAGTCCTTTCTAAAACTAATTGCGCAGGCTAAACAAATATGATGTGGAATTAAAACTATTCGTTTAGCCAAGACTTCACCCCTCTAGTTAAGACTCTAAATCACCTCACAAAAGATCCTACACAAAGCAAATGAGGTGATAAGCCTAGCTTGAGCTCCTAACCATTTCTATTGCAAGGTCACACAAACCTATGCACTAGTACTTCAAACAAGGGTGAGCTCCTACACAATTCTAATGAGCAAAAGCACAAAGCCAAACCTAAGCTCACTAGATGCACTAAGGACAAGGCGACACACGCCTAACCCAAAGGCTCAAATTACTTAGCTACACAAACTAAGCAAAGCAACTAACAAGCTACACAAGCTAGTAATTGCAAGAGCTACTCCACAAGCACAAGCACAAGGTATATATGAATGTAAATACAAAGCTTGTGATTTGGAGAATGCAAACCAGAGAAGAGTAGACAAGTTGACACCGGTGATTTTTTACCGAGGTATGGGGAAGCTTGCCAACTTCCCCTACTCCTCGTTGTGTCGACCAACACCTTGGGTGGTTCCTTTGGTGTTTCACCTAGATGGTTCTTTGGTGTGATTCTCCGATCACTTGCCCCTCAAGGCACGCCCTGCAAGGCACCGCAAGACACCACTCTCAAGTGAGCCTCTCAAGGCACCGCAAGACACCACACGCACAAGGGAGGTACTCACCCGACACGCTCTAGTAGTGTCGCTCTTCGCGATCCCCCGCGAGGTGAGCACGAACCTCTCACAAATCCTCCTTCGGAGCACCGCACAATCTCCGTTGCGCGTGCTTTCACGAAGTCTCTTGCCACCAAGCCGTCTAGGAGGTGGCAACCTCCTAAAAGAAACAAGCACACCGCTTTGCAACACGATCACCTAGTGCCACGAACGCGATCTCTCAACACGAATGCACTAGAATCACTCCTCACTTTGATTTGGATGAACACTATCAATCACCGCGTGAGTGGGAGGGCTCTCTAGCACCACAACACAAGCCACCAAGGCCCAAGTGTGCTCGGCACCGAAACAAGTCGGGTATGTGGTGTATAAATAGCCCCCAAGCCAAATAGAGCCGTTGGGAGGAAAAATCCATTTCTGCTTGGCGTCGGCCGGGCCGCACCGGCCAGGACTCACCGGCGAAGTCCGGTCCGGCGTCGGTCGCACCTGTTGTGCTTCGGTCACAAAGGACAACGTCCTTGGCCCCATCGACCAACGGCGACGCCGGCGTCGGTCGAGCTTACGGTGGTGCGTCCGGTCGATTCACGACGCGGCGACCCGAAAAACATGCTCGGGAATTCTGATCGGAACCAGCGACCGGACCGTCCCGTCCGATGCGTCCGGTCGGCTTCTCGATCGCGTCCGGTCGCCCTTTTCTGCGAAACTCCGTCGCCTTTGCCCGACATGCTATCCAACAAGTATTCGAACTTGAGCACGAGGACTAGCATGATTTCACCACCCACGATGCATCCGGCGCAATAGAAAATATGCAACTCATTTTCTCGAAAGCGCCGAATCCCCGCCTCGCAAGCTCGGCGGGAGGATGAGCGGTTCCCAAACCCAACTCAACCTTGCAATCACACCGCCTTTGCAAATGTGCCAACACCACCAAGTGTACATCACCATGTGCATGTGTGTTAGCATTTTCACAATCATTTCAAAGGACGGGTTAGCTCTTAGCACGCCACTTTCGATCCTAACACAACGCAAAGTTAGATCGCTCAAGTGGCACTAGATGACCGATATGCAAACAAGTTTGCCCCTCTTGATAATACGGCCATCTATCCTAAACCCGGTCATAAACTTCTCTAAGCACCAATGACCAAATAAATGAAATGCCCTATAGGTTATACCTTTGCCGCGCATTTCCATTCCGCTCCATCTCCAAGTGCCGATGCAACACATGCACCAACACGATCACCAAATGATATGATCCACTTCATATCATCACGTGACACTATTGGTCCATCGATCTTGACCTCACTTGCTCTTCACCGTTATGCGTCGGTCCATCGGCGCCAAGTCTTGCCCAAGCTTCACCGCCTCGCGGTCCATCGCTTCACCGCCTCGACTTGCCCTTCACACTTGCAACCGGTCCATCAAGCCAAGCCTTGTCTTGATCTTCACCACCTTGGTCACATGACTCCATGTCATGTCTCATATGCAATAAGCTCCTTCATTGCATCAACCCATGTGAACTAATCTCCGTGTATTATCTCAATCACACATTATTAGTTCACCTAATGTTGACACTCAATTACCAAAAACCACAAGGGACCTTTCAGGATGCAGAAGCATGGAGAACAAACAGGATGGACCTTGGCAGTAGCTCAGATGATATGCCTCCACCAGTCCACCCTAGACAACCAGCACATGGGTTGGAGGCTATCAACATGCAGCTACAGAATTTGGATGTTCGCACTGAGAACATTGAGCATACGTTCAACACTCATGTGCTCAACACCCACTAGTGGCGGCAGAATTGGGAGCACCAAAGCCAACGAGAGATGGGACCAATTGAGTCCAACATGGTTGTTTGGCGCAACGCACAAGAGGAGGCATTCTGGAGGCACCAAGGCTTCAATCCCGATCAGTCGACCTCCAGATAGCTTTGGGGAGGACCCCCGCAGGTATCATTGCATTGCATATTTACTTTCAACAATTTTTATTTTTATTTTAGCATGTTTAAATTCCAGCAACCTTGCATCAAAAAAATCCAAAAATAGAATAAGTAGCTCTGAATAAATGCTTTTCATTCCTATATATATGAGCTATGGAAATGTTTAGTTTAGTCTCTTGTTGAAACGATGAATAGTTGCTTTGTCTTAATGTTTTACCCATGCCTAGTTTATAACTTAAATTTCTCTATAGTTTGAGTTTAGTGGCTAAGTTACATTTCACCTTGAAAAGCCTGAATCATGTGGGTTGCACAAGCTTATCTGGTCTGGGTAGTTGCCAGTTATGATATGGTGAAATCGGCTGGCTATTACATTATTCTTAGAATGACCTGATATCTAGAGTTTTCTTTTCAAAAATCAAAATTCAAAAGTTCCTCAATGATGTGCACAATCCTACCAAAGCCATATGACATGATGATATGATCATTCATAAAAAACCTTAGTCATGCTTGTTTTCATGGTGAGATTTTATCAAGAAGTTGTAACCTATGTCAAGAATCTTTTCATATACCCATGATCAAGATTCACGTACACCTAGAAATAAAATGTTGAGTCTTACATTGAGGGTTGCGCACAACATGCACCCTGCCATCCACCAAAAATATACTCCGTTCATTTTATCATGCTCTCTCACACAAAAAAACTCTTGTTATAAAAAAAAGGAGAAGTATGGGCTATGCTAAAAAAAGAAAAAAAAAAAAAGAAAGATTGACAAATGTCCCAATAAAGATGAGGAAGCCCAAACCATTCTATCCATCCGCAACCACCCAAGACTTGGAGACGGCTCAAAAGCCCCATAATGATGAAAGGTAATAAAGGGTGAATAAACGTGCCATTTTATTCAAACTCTAGTAGAAATTTTTTGTTATAAACCCGGCACTTGTAAAAGATAATCGACATAGTAGCAACTCTCGATCAACAACCAAGTACTTATCCTTTTGCTCGAGTACTAATATATTTCCACTTGTATTGTCAAAAACATTATTTTGTAGGAATTATATAAATATAGGTGGAAATAATACCAAAAAGGCGCCTCCCTAGAAAGCGCATTCTTGAAAATAAACAACCCTAGGGAGAAATGGACCTAACACGATGCAAGCGGGGGTGAGCAAGCGGCAACACAACACTTTTTAGGCCCAACAATGCACGCCCTGCCAAAGCCCGACCCAAAACCGGACCCGGGCTTGGTGCGCGCGCGCAAAAGGTACGCCCCCGCGAAAGTTGTGGCGATTCGAGCCCAACCGGCATGGCGGTTCCATCAATGCGGAGGGAGGGCGTGCGGTGCGGCGTAGCCCGGTTCGGTGCACCTTGACGCCGGGGAGGAGGCCGATTTGGTGGTAGATTAGCACTTAGCCCCCTCTCTCCCTCTCTCCGAACACACACCACAAGGAGTCCACACCTCGACACACTACCTCACTCTACCACCACTTCTTCTTCTTCTTCTTATTCGAGTAGGGCTCGGCACATACAACCTCAATAGCATAGCTCCCAACTCTAAAGATATTGTAACCTAAAAAGACTAATTCTCATAGAAATTATAATACTGAGGCACAAAATTCTAGATATAGCACGATAGAAACGAAATCTAAGATTCTAAGTACCTTCTCATATGTTATATACTTTTTCTTTCTAAAATTACTCACGAGGGCAATTCGAGCGAAACTTGGTGCTTGTCGATCGGCTTTCGCACGCAAAAACAGTGCATGTCCACCCGTGTTATTGATTCAAAGCATAAATAGGTTATCGATTCAAACAAATGAAGAGACATCCATTTAGTGACTAACAAAAGTTGAACAAACTCGTTAGTGGGCATTCAGCCATTTGAGTAGGAAGCGTTGTCTCTAAGCTCGAGATGGCGCCGGAACCTCCCCGACCATGAGCTCCAAAAATCGCCATGGCGGGGGTCCAATCCGACGGTACTCACGAGATCCAAGTGATCTAGGCAACTTCGGCCAACCCCACAAGCGCGGGCAATGACCTCAAACTCGGAATATGGGGCCCCTAACGGCAACATTGCACGGGATGTCTAATCTCCTTGTGCTTGTCTTCCCCGGACCGAAACCAATTTCTCGAGTAGCTTTTGAGAAGGTGATCGCAGCCTCGGCCATGGTCGTGCTCGCCGCTAACTCAACGAACACTGTGCGCGCTTGATCGCCCAACATAGCCGGTGTAGGCCTCGGTTCTTCCTCCATCGATTGCTTATCACACGGCGTGTGGGTCATGGAGGGTGATAACACGAAAGAAGGCTTTGAACAATTACGAGAATGTCGGATACCCCTCGGCAAAG
The DNA here is from genome assembly GCA_015847255.1 of Hyparrhenia diplandra. Taxonomy (NCBI): domain Eukaryota; kingdom Viridiplantae; phylum Streptophyta; class Magnoliopsida; order Poales; family Poaceae; genus Hyparrhenia; species Hyparrhenia diplandra. The sequence continues at coordinate 65,555 of JADLZK010010985.1, forward strand.
CGTGAAGGGTGCCCATTGACGACACGCGGCTAGGTCGTGGGACGCGTTGGCGAGCCCGGGCCGCGGCCTCCAAATCCGTTGGCCTCTCGGGCGAAGTCACGAATGGTGTCCGCGAATGCCTCGCCGTTTGTGGCGGCAAGTAAGCTCAAGCTCAACCACGAAGCGTGGTTGTTGACACCTCTTAAGCTATACTTTTATAACTCAACAAAACATATAATAAGGATATAAAGTGAATATAAACATAGAATAGGGGCTTTACTAACACAGTTCCACAAGTTTTGGTGATTTATATCTTTTCAGGGCCTTGGCAGGTAAATGCCGGTAAAACTCGGAGATAACTTCCCAAATAATAAGAAGATTGATCATTGGTGAATTTCGATCCAAAAAGTGAACTAAAACATTCTAGAAGACACCAGGAGAAGCCTGGCACCTGGGTCCACAAGTCCTTGGCGGCCGCCAGAGAAGAATAGGTCGGCCGCCAGGTGGGACCAGGATGTCAGCCTCATCTTCTTAGGTCGGTTTCAAACCGACTTTGAGGTTGTTTCTACACCGTTGTTGAAGGTCGGTTTGATCCAAGGGTCCATATTCATCGACCGTGACTATATAAGGATGACCCTACCTCTAACCTAAGCATGAAAATCATTATTCATTAGACTCAACTTTGATCAACAGCTAGAGCCATACCTCTCTAATTAGAAGAGCTGAGATCAAGTTGAGAGAGATAGTTAGAAAGTTGAGAGATAGATCAAAGTACTTTATAAGAGTACTAGATCCGTTCTTGAGAGATAAAAGAGTACGATAGAGGAGAAGAAGGGGAAGTACCGGATCTGCCGGTGACTCCTCTACGCTTGTACCTCCGGGATCAAAGGCTTCATTGCACTTGATCTTGAGACTTCTTTTGGTGGATCAACTTATTATTTGAGTAAGTTCACTTGTTTATATTTCTTTCGACACGACTCTTTAGAGTACTTCAATTCTTGTCGCTCTTGAGTTGAAGTTGTTACCCCTAGTGCAAGCGTGGTGTTTGGACTAGATAACTCGTAAATACACCCTACCTTTCGGAGCGTGGTAGTTCGTGCTAGTGATAGTACCATTGATTCCTTTGGAGTCCACTTCCCGTTGGATAGGCCAAGTAGGATCTAGTTACTGGAGGATTTGCACGTTTCGACCTTGCTTTCCTTTGAGTACATCCCCATTAAGAAATATCTTCGAGCCTTATAAGAATATAAACTAGACAACCATAGACATCTTCTCAACCTTTATATTTTTCAGACCTTTCTACAATCTCAAGGATGTAGTTTAGTCTCATTATTCTCACACCATTCTCCCTGTGGATTCGATATTTAAAACCCTCTCCCGGGTGAAGTGCTCATCGTATCTGTTCGCTTGTGGATTATACATATTATAAATATTTCTGTGGGATAACTTTTACCAATAGCGGTCGCGGTGTCGAGCGCCGCCCCGGTGGCCGAAAGCAAGGGCGAGGGTTGTAGCCGCTGAAAGGGGGGAGCAGTGCCGACCATGTCAGCCCGGCAGAACTTGGGTTGCAGCGAGGACTTCGGAGGACCGCGGCGCGTGGTAGGCGGAGGCCTCGGTGAAGACGCTGGCGGCGTCGCAACCATCGCTACGGCGTCCCGGTGCCCCTATGAAGGGTCAAGATGGGGACTAGAGGGGGGTGAATAGTCCCTTTAAAAACTAACCGCACCGGGCTAACCAAAACAAATGCGGAATTAAACTTATCGGTCTAGCCGAGACTTCACCCCTCTAACTAAGACTCTAAATCACCTCACAAAAGATCCTACACAAAAAGAGTGAGGTGACAAGCCTAGCTTGAGCTCCTAAACAATTCTAATGTAAGGTCACACAAACCTAAGCACTAGTACTTTAAGCACGGGTGAGCTCCTACACAATTCTAGTAAGCAAAAGCACAAAGCCCCTAAGCTCACTAGATGCACTAAGGACAAGGCGATTTGTTGGCATTTCTTAGCGCAATCAAAGGAAAGGGTATAAAACCCATCCCCAATAAAAGCGCCAGAAATGCGCGCCTGACATTCCCAAGTAAACCACCATGTCGGTGATCCGAAATGGGATTGTCAACGGGATAGATCTTGCCATCTTAGATATTTCATCCGCAAGCGCACGGATCTATCATTGTAGCATTTCACCCGAAGTATTCAGTGGTATCGTTATTTATATTTTCCCAAAGGAAGGCATGTGTTTAATAAAACCAAAGATGGCATCTGAATAGAGGAACATGTGTTTGCTTAGACCAAATTGTTCATAACAGGGGTAAGCAATAATAGTTCATAGATAGTGTGACACACACTTAAGAATCCACCAGCAAAAGGATAAAGAAAAATAGATAAAGAATGAATGAATAACCTAATGGAGTAATTCTAATGTATCTAGTCATGGCCATACAAATGAATAGTTAGGATCATATGCAAACTGATTTAATCGTAGTTAGGTCTAGGATAATAGGGAGACTCCCGGGTGCCATACGGCCCAATGGAAGCATTTACGAACTCCTACAAAGACACACCTAACGTGGGGGATTTCAAGGGGCGGTCAAGGCTTGTCACGACCAAGCCGCCTACCCCCTCAACCGTGGCGTGCACTCATATCCGCAGGTGTCGTAATACCGCGGGCACCATGCCCGCATATTAGAGCACTACTCGTCCCCGGGATCCCCACTCGTCGAATGGACGGACTAGAACAAGAGCAAACCCGAAGGAACAACGAACCGTTATCCCACCTCTAATCAAGTTAGGCATATGATGATCGATGATGAACTGAGATGAACATGTCAAGATTATGATATGTAAACTATATGCTAGTTCATATACCAACACAAGAACATGAACAAGACTATGCTCTAGTTCATAAGTTAGGCCAAGAACATAGATGTAAGACTTGCAAATAGAAGAATGCTACATAGAGAAGATGTATTACCAAAGCACTTTCTTCTAGGAGACAAGCCCTCCTTGTAGCTCTTCTACTCCAAGTGCTAACCAAGAACTAAGAAGAAGAAGAAAGTAGAAGAAGAAAGAAGAAGTAGAAGAAGAGAGAGAGGTAGAGGTGGTAGAGAGAGAGATTCTTTGGTTTCTTTGGACTCCAAGTGGTGTGTGTTGAGAGAGGAGGAGAGGGGGACTACTTATACACTTGGAGGGGCCTAAATGCTAAATTACACCAAAAACCGACCTGGTAAACCTTCCTAATCCGAGCAAACCGACCATCCCACGGCGGGAATCCCCATTTGGTAGGTGCACGAACCGCCTCCCCGAGGTTGGGCGAAACCGCCTCGGGGGGGAGGCGGCCGCACCAGGTGGGCGCGCGCACCCAGGCTCGGCCGGCCCGGCCTCGGTGGGGTGTCTTCCTTCGCCTTGAAAAGTTGTGGGGCGGGCTTGGCTCGGCCCAATTTTGATGTTTTGGGTCGATTTGCTCCCGGGCTTGTGTTTTGCAATAATGCGCTTTCCTGGATGGCGTACTTTGGTCGATTTTCCACTTGCTTTTATTATAAATCTGCAAAATAAAATAATAGACACTACAAGTGGAATTTTATTAGTGATAAATGCATATGAGTATAAAAGGTATAGTTTTGCTCCCTTTATGGTAGTAAGTTGACGGGAAAAATATGTCGTTGGTGACCGTCAACAAACTTCCCCCCAAGCTTACCCTTTTCTTTGCGTCCTCGAGCAAAAGAGATAAGTACTTGGTTGTTGATCAGGAGTTGCTACTATGCCGATTACGTTTTACAAGTGCCGGGGTTATAATAAGATTTTCTAATAGAGTTTAAATAAAATGGCACATCTTTTTCCCACCCTTTATTACCTTTCATCGTGAGCGGGGCTTTCTAGCTTTTTCTCAAAGTCTTGGGCGGTTGCCGATAGAACGGTTATAACCGAGATGCTTATCATTCATCCTTTTGATCAACGTTTTATCAGGGTTTTATTTATTTAGATAATATTTATTTTTTCGAGAAAGTATGGGCTTTATTGCTATATATATATATTTTCTCTTTTTTTTTTTGGAGAGGTGGGCTCTACTCACCCTAGACTTTTGTCTTTTATTTCCTCTTTCTTTTTTTTTTTTTTTTAGAGATGTGGGCTCTACTCGCCCTCGGACACTTGTCCATTTTTCATCTCATTTTTCTTTCTCTCTTTTTTTTTTTTTAGCATAGCCCATATCATTTCTCTTTTCTTTCAAAGTAGATTCCGGATGTCAAGTTTCTCTTTTTGGACGAAATCATAGCAAATCCATTTGTACCATATCATACTTGGCAACAACTTAGACTAGATAGAGCCTATGCAACCCACATGAATCAGGTTTTGGGGATGAGTTTTTAGACTTAGCCACTAAACCCAAACTTTAGAGAAATTCGAATTATAAACTAGGCAATGTGCAAAGCATAAGACAGAGCAACTATTCATCATTTCAACAAGGGACTAAGACTAAACATTTTTTTATAGCTCATATATATAAACATTAAGGCACATAGAAGAGCTACTTATTCTATTTTTGGATTTTTTTTTAGTTTTTTTTTTTTTCGATGCAAGATTGCTGGAATTTAAACATGCTAAAATAAAATAAAAATTTGATGGAAGTAAATATGCAATGCAATGATATACTGTGGGGTCCTCCCCCAAGCTATCTGGAGGCCCGTGGGTATCCTTATTTATTTTTGTTCTTTTGGGATAACTGCCGTTTTACCTTCGGCGGAGGGTCCACTCTTTTGAGTCTGTAGACTAGGACTTTCTCCAGCTTTGTTGCTCGATGGTGCACCAGCTCCCGGAGATGCGGAGGGCTGCACTTCTTTTAGCTTCCACACTTTTTGTGGAGGGGTGTATTTTGATTGTTTCTTTGGTTTTGGTTCTTCTTTTAGTGTGGAGCTACCTTCCGGGGCTTTTTGTCCTTTTGTAAAGATGGGGACCTTTTCCTTCTTTGGTTTAGGAGCGGTCTTTTTCTTTTGTTCCCATCTTTTTATGTTTGCCGACCGCCTTGGAAGTACTTCTTAGGTCTTTGGGGGCTGGATTTCTATTTCTTTAATGCCTTGCTCCCCATATTTTATCCAGGATCATTTTGCACTCTTTCTCGAGACTCGAGGCCTGAATTCGAATTTTTCTTCATTGCCATTGATATTGAAGCGGATTTCTCCGCCCCAACATCAATGCGGCTTGGCCCGGTGCTCGTGAATGGTCGCCCAAGGATGAGTGGTGTGTCTTTAGTAAATTCCATGTCTAGTACCACAAAGTCAATCGGGACAAAAACCCCCGGATTCTCATTGGGTATGTCTTCGCAATCCTCTTTGGATACCTTATAGATGAGAGTCACTTTTGTAGTGTCATAGATGTTGGCTCTAGATTTGTATGTTTGAGTTTGTCAAAGACGGACTTTGGCTTGACACTAACACTTGGCGCCCAAATCACATAAGGCATGGTTGAATGTTTGTGTTCCAATTGAGCGAGGGAATTGTAGGGCATCCCGGATCTTTCTTCTTTTAAGGCGGGACGATTCGGGATAGCGGCACCTTTGCATTCTTGATTAACTTCACAACTTCCGTTGTTGGTAGTGGCCGCTTGTTCTGGATGATATCCTTTATGTACTTGGCATATGATGGTACATGGAGCATGTCTAGGAGTGGCACACTTACATGTACCTTTTGGATCATCTCCATGAACCGAAAGTGAACTGTTCATCCGTGTTCCGCTTCCTCGTTCTTGTGGCGAAGGGTAGGTAATGCGTTGTGTCACTGTATATTCCAATGGTACCTCCTCCACTTCTGGTTCTTCTGCTACCTGTGGGGTTACCTCTTCAGGCAGCTTCTCTTTCTGTTTCCTCACCGTAGTATTGGGATTTGGTGGGTCACGAGTAGATCTCCCCCCTCTTGTTGTTACTGCATTTATGCTCTCCTGGGGGGCTTCAGATTGCTTCGAAGCTTTTTCTCCCACCGTTACTGGGAGACGAGCAGCTAGCTGGGTTATCTGTGCTTCAATCTTTTCTGTTGAAGTTCAACTGATTTGTTATAGCAGAATTAAGTCCGTCCAGCTTGCTGCTGACTCCTTCTAAGATGTTATCAGTCTGGTTCATCTTTTTGGTGAGGTTTTCATTGATCTTGGCTTGGCCCAATACCAGGTCCTTCAATGATGGCTGACCAGGGTTGTAATTGGAGTTGTACCCCTGGTTGCCTTGGAATGGTGGCTGGATGGTTGTTCCGCCACCTTTACGGTTGGCGATACCCGTTCTTTGTTGATGAAGGCGGCTTCTTTCACGGGTCTCCGGGGCGGTTATCCTCCGGTGGCCAACTTCACCACACGTCTCACGGGTCATGTGAGCGTCGCGGGCGTAAACCGGGCGCCTTCTTTGTGTAGTAGAGTCCGTCTTTGCGCTCCTCCGGTTTCTTTAGCGAAGAAGATCCATTTTTGCGGCAAGCATATCCGCCTCCTTCACGGTATGCATGCCTTTTTTTGTGTTTTGGCTGGGGGCTCTGTCTTCGCCCCGGCTACGGTTTGCCACCATTTTATCGATCGTGGCATTTGCGATCTATGGTGGCGATAGAAACGCGCCACCGGCAAGCCGGCGGCCGAGGTGCCCCTTCGATATGGCCGTGAGACCATTGTAGAAGTTTTGGAGCACCCGCCCGACTCTCCATCCCGTGGTGCGGGCATGCTAGAATGTACTCCCGCGGCCTTTCCCACACCTCGGGAATGGGTTCCATTGAATTTCGGCGGAAATTGGCGATTCTCCCCCTCGGGGCATTAGTTTTGCCCATGGAGAAGAACTTAGCGAGGAACGCCGCGGAGCACTTGGCCCACGTATCGACGTCTTCCTTGTCCTTGTAGAACCTTTGTTTTCGCCTTCCCCACGAGGGAGAAGGGAAACAAAGGGAGCCCGATGGCGTGCAGTGCGGCGTCCCTGATGACGATGGTGTCGCATAGCTCCGTGAAGTGTTGGAGATGGCGTTTGCGTCCTCGCTAGGCAGTCCACAGTAATGGCCGGCTCGCACCATGGTGATGACCCAGTCGGCGCAGCTCAAAGTTTTTGTCGCCATGTTCACCACCGCCCGGTGGGCACGTTGGTGACCAAGCGGAGGAAAGAAATCGCGCAGATGACTTCGGGCCATAGCTTGGGTTGCGGTTGGTGCGGGGATGTCGGTCTCATTTGTGGGGGGTTCGGCCGAAGAAGAAGCGGCACGAGACCGGTTCTTCCTTACGAGTGCCTACGGATCGGAGGTGAAGTTTTTCCGGCAGAAGGGAAAGACGACATACACTATCTGTTTTCATCCACAACGAGGAGAAAACATAAAAAAGATTAGCTTTGTATGAGCAAATGGTAGCCACGCTACAGTTCATATTCATAGCCGGCTAGTATATTTTTTTTCACAATGCCTTCCCAAAACGGCGCCGGAAATGCTTGTTGGGATTTCTTAGCGCAATCAAAGGAAAACGGTATAAAACCCATCCCCAATAAAAGCTTTAAATGCGGCTGGCGACATTCCCAAGTAAACCACCATGCCGGTGATCGAAATGGGATTGTCAACGGGATAGATCTTGCCATCTTAGATATTTCATCCGCAAGCGCGCGGATCTATCATTGTAGCATTTCACACGGAAGTATTCAGGGTATCGTTATTTATATTTTCCCAAAGGAAGGCATGTGTTTAATAAACCAAAGATGGCATCCGAATAGAGGAACATGTGTTTGCTTAGACCAAATTGTTCATAACAGGGGTAAGCAATAATAGTTCATAGATAGGGTGACACACACTTAAGAATCCACCAACAAAAGGATAAAGAAAAAATAGATAAAGAATGAATGAATAACCTAATGGAGTAATTCTAATGTATCTAGTCATGGCCATATAAATGAATAGTTAGGATCATATGCAAACCGATTTAATCGTAGTTAGGTCCGGGATAACAGGGGAGACTCGGGTGCCATATGGCCCAATGGAAGCATTTACGAACTCCTACAAAGACACACGAACGTGGGGGATTTCAAAGGGGACGGTCAAGGCTTGTCACGACCAAGCCGCCTACCCCCTCAACCGTGGCGTGCACTCATATCCGCAGGTGTCGTAATACCCGGGCACCATGCCCGCATATTAGAAACACTACTCGCCCCCCCGGGATCCCCACTCGTCGAATGGGGCCGGACTAGAACAAGAGCAAACCCGAAGGAACAACGAACCATTATCCCACCTCTAATCAAGTTAGGCATATGATGATCGATGATGAACTGGGATGAACATGTCAAGATTATGATATGTAAACTATATGCTAGTTCATATACCAACACAAGAACATGAACAAGACTATGCTCTAGTTCATAAGTTAGGCCAAGAACATAGATGTAAGACTTGCAAATAGAAGAATGCTCCATAGAGAAGATGTATTACCAAAGCACTTTCTTCTAGGAGACAAGCCCTCCTTGTAGCTCTTCTACTCCAAGTGCTAACCAAGAACTAAGAAGAAGAAGAAAGTAGAAGAAGAAAAGAAGAAGTAGAAGAAGAGAGAGAGGTAGAGGTGGTAGAGAGAGAGAGATCTTTGGTTTGTTGGACTCCAAGTGGTGTGTGTTGAGAGAGGAGGAGAGGGGACTACTTATACACTTGGAGGAGGGGCCTAAATGCTAAATTACATCAAAACCGACCAGTAAACCTTCCTAATCTGAGCAAACCGACCATCCCACGGCGGGGAATCCCCATTTGGCGGGTGCACGAACCGCCTCCCGAGGTTGGGCTGAAACCGCCTCGAGGGAGGGTGCGGCCGCACCTGTGTGGTTGTAGCGCACCCCAGGGGCTCGGCCGCCCGGGCCTCGGTGGGGGTGTCTTCCTTCGTCTTGAAAAGTTGTGGGGGGGCTTGGCTCGCCCAATTTTGATGTTTTGGGTCGATTTGCTCTCGGGCTTGTGTTTTGCAATAATGCGCTTTTCCGGATGGCGTACTTTGGTCGATTTTCCACTTGCTTTTATTATAAATCCGCAAAATAAAATAATAGACACTACAAGTGGAATTTTATTAGTGATAAATGCATATGAGTATAAAAGGTATAGTTTTGCTCCCTTTATGGTAGTAAGTTGTGGGGAAAAATATGTCGTTGGTGGCCTGGTCACTTGGCGACACACGCCCTAACCCAAAGGCTCAATTTACCTAGCTACACAAGCTAAGCAAAGTAACTAAACAAGCTACACAAGCTAGATAGTTACAACTACACTACTCAAGCACAAGCTCAATGAATATATGAATATAAGAACAAAGCTTGTGATGAAGAGATTGCAAACCACCGCGAAGTGTGGACACAAGATGACACCGGTGATTTTTTACCGAGGTCTCGGGAAGCTTGCCAACTTCCCCCTACTCCTCATTGTGTCGACCGACACCTTGGTGGTTCCACGGTTTGGCGAATCACCCAGTGATGATTCTCAAGCTTAATGGCCAGTGCCAAATCCCACACGATCGAGTCCCTCACACAGTGTGAGTCCTCTAGCCAATCCCTCGGAGGGTACCGTGTGAACCCACACACAAGTGTGGTAGCTCAATGACACGCTCCACTGGAGTTGCTCTTCACGATCCCCGTGAGGTGAGCACGAACCTCTCACAATGTCTTCTTCGGAGCACCGCACAAGCTTCCTTGCGTGCTTCACGAAGTCTCTTGCCACCAAGCCGTCTAGGAGGTGGCAACCTCCAAGAGAAACAAGCACACCGGCTTGCAACACGATCACCTAGTGCCACGAATGCGATCTCTCAACGCAACGCACTAGAACACGATCTCTCACTCAATTGGATGAACGATATCAAGCATAAGTGAGTAGGAGGGCTCTCAAGCACTCTCAAGCATGGACACAAAGTCCCCAAGGCGCTTAGCACCTGCCATGGCCGACCACACCCTATATTTATAGCCCCCAAGCCACATAGAGCCGTTGGTGCTTCAAACCACGGTTTCTGCGAGATGACCGGACGCACCGACCGGACTCACCAGCGGGTCCGGTCCAGCGTCCGGTTTTCCCCCTTCCGGCGTCCGGCCGAAAAGAACAGAGCGGCGGCCCCACGGTGACAACACCGAGCAAGCTTAGGTGCATGCTTCCGGTCAAGACTGGAAGCATCCGTCCCATGCGTCCGGTCGGGTCCAAGAGCCAAGTCCAAAAAATGCTGCTCGAAACTCCGGCCAGGACTCACCGACCGGACCGTCCGGTCAAAAACCGTGCTTCGGTCCAGCGTCCGGCCGATGGTTCCGGCCGCCGCTTCTCGCGAAACGTGTCGTTTCTCCGTCGCCTTTGCTTCAACATGCTATCCAACAAGTATACCAACTTGAGCACGAGGAATAGCATGTTCTCACCACCACGATGCATCCAGCGCAATAGAAAATAAGCATTTCATTTTCTCAAAAGCGCCGAATGAAAGTGCCAACACCACCATGTGTACATCACCAAGTGCAAGTGTGTTAGCATTTTCACAATCATTTCAAAGGTCGGGTTAGCTCTTACCACACCACTTGATCCTAACACATCGCAAAGTTAGATCGCACAAGTGGCACTAGATGACCGATATGCAAACAAGTTTGCCCCTCTTGATAGTATGGCCATCTATCCTAAATCCGGTCATAAACTTCTCTAAGCACCAATGACCGGCGAAATGAAATGCCCTATAGGTTATACCTTTGCCTTGCGCATTTCCATTCCGCTCCATCTCCAAGTGCCGATGTAACCAATGCACCAACACAATCAAGAATGATATGATCCACTTCATATCATCACATGACCTTCTTGATCCATCGATCTTGACCTCACTTGCTCTTCACCGCTAAGGCCGGGTCCATTGGCGCCAAGTCCCTCAACTTGCCCTTCACACTTGCAACCGGTCCATCAAGCCAAGCCTTGTCTTGATCTTCACCACCTTGGTCACATGCATGTCTCATATGCAATAAACTCCTTTATTGCACCATCACATGTGAACTAATCTCCTATGTATAATCTCAATCACACATATTAGTTCACCTAATGTTGACACTCAATTACCAAAAACCACAAGGGACCTTTCACCCTAGTCGGCGAACGCGTGAGCCGAGAAGTATCGCTTCTGCGATTGGAGCGTTGGACAATGCGCATGTAGAGTACATTTCTACTCCTCACACACCTATTGCACTATTTCACAGCTGATTTAGGGGCACTTATTGAAGTCTCTACACTCGGGAGAGCTTGGTTTCACATTTGACGGCTTTGTAACTGTACTCCGGTTACCTAACACGGACCTACGCCAATCACTAACATATCAGCTCGAGACTGCTAATAGTTTGCGGAGAAAAGAAGCCCCTAGCAGTGCCAGGAGAACAAAGGCTGGTCCAAGCTCATAGGCAGCTTACTTCACGCTACCAGCACATCCTGCACAGGTGTTCCTGGTAGGATGGCCCCACCCTATGGAGACACCGGGGTACGATCCTAGGTGGTAGCCCCAACCTGAGACACCTGAGTCAGCAGGGTGGCCTGAAGGGGATGTAGAAGCATGGAGGACAAACAGGATGGACCTTGGTAGTAGCTCAGATGATATGCCTCCACCAGCCCACCCTAGACAACCAGCACATGGGTTGGAGGTTATCAACATGCAGCAACAAAATTTGGATGTTTGATCGAGAACATTGAGCATACGCTCAACACTCATGTGCTCAACACGCACCAGTGGTAGCAGAATTGGGAGCACCAAAGTCAGCGAGAGATGGGACCAATTCAAGTCCAACATGGTTGCCTTAACGCACAAGAGGAGGCATTTTGGAGGCACCAAGGCTTCAACCCCGATCGGTGAGGCCTCCATATAGCTTTGGGGAGGACGCAGGTATAATTGTATTGCATATTTACTTTTCAGCAATTTTTATTTTTATTTTAGCATGTTTAAATTCCAGCAACCTTGCATCAAAAAAATCCAAAAATAGAATAAGTAGCTCTGAATAAATGCTTTTCATTCCTATATATATATGAGCTATGGAAATGTTTAGTTTAGTTTTATGTTGAAATGATGAATAGTTGCTTTGTCTTATGTCTTACCTATGCCTAGTTTATGACTTAAATTTCTCTATAGTTTGAGTTTAGTGGCTAAGTTACATTTCACCTTGAAAAGCCTCGATTCATGCGGGTTGCACAAGCTTATCTCGTCTAGGTAGTTGCGGTTATGATATGGTGAAATGGGGTGGCTATTACATTGTTCTTAGAATCACCCGATATCTAGAGTTTTCTTTTCAAAAATCAAAATTCAAAAGTTCCTCAATGATGTGCACAATCCTACCAAAAGCCATATGACATGATGATATGATCATTCATGAAAAACCTTAGTCATATGCTGCTTGTTTTCATGGCGAGCCTTTATCAAAAAGTTGTAACCTATGTCAAGATTCTTTTTCATATACCCATGATCAAGATTCACGTACACCTAGAAATAAAATACGACTCTTACATTGAGGGTTGCACACAACATGCACCCTTCCATCCACCAAAAATATACTCCATTCATTTTTATCATGCTCTCTCACAAAAAAAAACTCTTGTTCTGAGAAAAAGGAGAAGTATGGGTTATGCTAAAAAAGAGAAAAAAAAGAAAAGATTGACAAATGTCCCAATAAAGACGAGGAAGTCATTACTCGTCCCAAAAAATGGATATGAGAAAAGAGAAAAAGAAATAAAGATAGCCCATACCTCCTTCCTCCAAAAACCAAGAGAGAGTCATGATATTTGAAGTCCACGAAATACAAAAATGTATCACACACTTGCACTTCCCCGATCGAAGTCTATGACGAGTCTCTCCATGTGGTTTGGTCTTTGACGAGGGCAACATGACATGATACTGATATGCCAATCTTTTACCTACCCAAAACTCCACAAAAAGCTTTTTTAGTTGGTAGGCAAAAGAAATGCAATCTAAGCCTTTGGTGAGGATCAACCACATACAAATATTGAGCGATCGAAAGTGATCATTTGAGGAACTACTTTCTTTGCAAAGTTATTTCAAAACCTCGGATTGACAATCACTCTAAAGAATGAAAGATAAGCGAGCCCGTTAAACCATTCTATCCCGCAACCACCCAAGACTTGGAGGCGACTCAAAAGCCCCATAATGATGAAAGGTAATAAAGGGTGAATAAACATGCTATTTTATTCAAACTCTAGTAGAAAATTTTTGTAATAAACCTGGCACTTGTAAAAGATAATCGGCATAGTAGCAACTCCCGATCAACAACCAAGTACTTTTCTTTTTGCTCAAGTACTAATATATTTACACTTGTAGTGTCCAAAACATTATTTTGCAGGAATTATATAAATACGGTGAAAATAATACCAAAAGGCGCCTCCGAAAAGCGCATTCACGAAGATAACCAACCCAAGGGAGAAATGGACTTAACACGATACAACTGGGACTGAGCTAACGACAAAGACAACACTTTTTCGGGCTCAACAACGCCGTCCCGCCAAAGCCCGACCCAAACCGGGCCAGGCTTGGTGCACGCGCACCCAAGGTAGGCCTGTACCAAAGTTGTGGCGGTTCGAGCCCAACCGGCATGGCGGCTCCATCAATGCGAGGAGGAGGCGGTGCGCGGTCTTGGCGTAGCCCAGTTTAGTGCACCTAGATGCCGGGAGGAGGTCGGTTTGGTGGTAGATTAGCACTTAGCCCCTCTCTCACTTGTATAAGTAGCCCCCTCTCTCCTTCTCTCAACACACACCACAAGGAGTCAACACCTCAGCACACTACCTCACTCTACCACCACTTTTTATTCTTCTTCTTCTGGTAGGGCTCAGCACATACAACCTCAATAGCATAGGTCCCAACTCTGAAGATATTGTAACCTAAAAAGGCCGATTCTCGAGAAATTATAATACATGCACAAAATTCTAGATATAGCACGATAGAAATGAAATCTAAGATTCTAAGTAACTTCTCATATGTTATATACTTTTTCTTTCGAAAATTAGTCATGTCACATACTTTCTATTTTTAATAAAGCTACCACTTCATTTAGATGTGTGCACATACCTAACAATATGTGCCACGCTGCTGAGATCTGCGCGGATGACACCGGTGGCGTCGGCGGCTTCCTCCGCGCTGATTGCCTGCGCCACAAGCTTTCCGCACTCAGCCTCGAGGATCGATGAGCCCAGATACTTGATGACGATAGCACAGGCCTCTACCATCTCTCCATCGAATGCGACGGCGAGGGGGGGGAGGGAGGGTTTGGCGAGAGGGGACGGGAGAGAGGTAGAGGGCTAGAAGGAAGGAGGCAATTTGGTTGGGGAGCAAGCGGCGCGCCGCTTGTTTTATTTCTTCTCGCCTGAGGGATTTGGGGGATTCGTGCGGGTGTGCTCATGCAGGCGAGGGTGTAACGGCCGGGGCCGTGCTGTCCGCGAGCTCCTGGTGCGGGGGTGCTGTGTTTGCGTGAGCCAGCGGCTCCCCTAAAATAAAAAGCTAGGCGCACCGCCCGGGCGGCAAAAACCTCTTGCACATTTCATCGAATAAGTGAGCACCACTGAAATAAAGGAATGAGAAGGTAAAAAGGAAAAGAAAAGAAAAAAAAAATAAATGGATATTTCGCTTTTCTATCCATTCTACACACCTATGAAAAGTCATTTTGCTAAATATTTTTCCATACAAAATAAAAAAGAAAACCTGCTTCACCAAGGAAGCTACAGACGCAACCGTAGTCCTGCCAAATGAACTCTAAATGTATAAATAAATAAAAACCATGGACCGATACATAAACATGGCCAAACGGGCAGCCCGGTACGACACTGGCACGGGGACGATCGGGCCCAGCACGACGGGGCACGACACCGGGAGGCACGGCAACCTACCGTGTCGTGCTTGATACATACACATGGCCAAACGGGTAGCCCGGGCACGACATTACGCGCCTTTACGCGTGCTGGGCTGACACGGTGGCACGGTTGGTTCGTCAAAATCACAAATCGAAGAGTCGGAGAAAAATCATCACAAAGTTCACCCAAATTCATCAATCCATCACACATAAACCCATCCAAAACGAAACCATTAAGACCATCACACACAAATCCATCGTCGTGGCCGGCGCAGCCCCGGCCGTTGTTCCCCGTGGGCGGGGAGAGGCCGATAGTGAGCTAGACTGTGAGGGAAGAGTTTGGCCTGGTTTAGATTGCATTTTTTTTCAACTCGAACTCCTATAGCACTTTTCGTTTGTATTTGACAAATATTGTCCAATCAAGGGCTAACTAGGCTTAAAAAATTTGTCTCGTGATTTATAACTAAATTGTGCAATTAGTTATTTATTTTACCAACATTTAATGCTCCATGTGTGCGGCCCAAAAATTAATGTGATGGAGAGAGAGCGAAAAAAACTTAAACTTTGAAGGTAACTATACAAGGCCTTTGGAGGAAGTGCTACCATGTCGGTAGGTATCTCCTCTTCGGCTTCTACCAACGGAATTAAGTTTCATCCGGAGCTTACTTCTTCTGTTAACCAACTTCTAATTCAAGTAAGTTGTTGTTATTTTTATTATTAGTATTTTAAAAAAAAAAATGTGAATATCTTTTGAGTACTTTAATTCCTGTTGCTTTTTGAGTTTAAGTAGTATTCGTAGTATTGATCCATATTCGGCTTGAAATGATCTAAAATCTCCGTGAAACAGCTATTTGAGTGATTCTTGTTCCTAAATGAAAACATATTGACGATTTTCCGTGTTCCATTGAGAATCCCTTCACTGAATAATTTGTTTGGTAGGGTTTCAAAAAAAAAAAAAAAATGGAAGAGGAAGAGAAGTATTGCTCATATTTCAACGACTAGTATATTGCACGTGCTAACGCTACGGTGACATTTAGAAAATGAACCATAAAACCAACAAAAATAATGAACTAATGAAAGAAATACAAATCACAAACAAATGACATTGATATCATGGAATCTATATAGCCTAAATAAATATAATGGTTGTGCTAACGCTACGACTTTATCTTGGTGATGCTCACGAAAACAACCAAAATTATCCAACAAAATTGTTTCTTCTTAACTTCAAAAGCCATAACTTGTGCTTCTGAACCTTTAATTCAAGAATTTCCATCTTGAAGTGGCAATGCACATTGTTTAGATGCCATTTTCAAAGATAACATCTTTTCACCATGTGGACTCGAAACATGAGATGAGTAACACAAACCCAAGAACCATGTGAATGGGCTATAGGGCCTGCCATCTTGTCTCAAAATAGATGTCATCCTCACTTTTAAAAAGTTATTTTAAAAATTTTGACAAATTACATACTCTATTTATTCCAAATTATAAGTCGCTTTGACTTTTTTAAGTTCACTCATTTTGCTATGTATTTTAGACATATTATTATATCTAGATGTTTAGCAAAGCTGATGTACTAAAAAGGCTGAAGCGATTTATAATTAGGAACAAAGAAAGTATTAAAGAATATTAATATTTACAATACATAATTAGTATATTTATTAGATATATTATTGAATATGTTTTTGTGATAATGTTTGGAGATATAAGGGTTGCATGGGTTTTTAGTTAAAGTTGAGAAAATTTAGCTGAAACATATTCTATATTCTATAAGAATATTTATTTTGAGACCGACGGAATACTTTGTAGCACGTGCCAATGCCGCGATAGAGATGAAGAACGGGCTGTCCCATCTTGTGACCAATCTAAATAAATTGGTGCACAGTGATTGATCATCAACACTCCAACCGTAGACAAATCGAAAATTGTGAGCATAGTACCATAACTCAGACGTTTTCCTCGTCGTGGAAATCTGAGCGCTACTTCCTGTTCCTATATTTTTCAGAAAAAGGAGGGGCCGGATCGAGCCCCTACTGAGTGGTTTGGACGAAGCAACTGCTGTTCGTCATGGCGCTCGAGCTCCTCCGGCATGCGCTGGTGTCGCTGCTCGTGCTGCTGGTGGTTCACGCGCCCGGCGCGACGCGCGCGCACGACGACCTGCAGCTGGAGATGGTGACCTCCACTGTGGCGTCGTGCGCGAGCTGGCGGCTCGGGGTGGAGACGAACAACATCCGGGACTGGTACAGCATCCCCGCGGAGTGCCGGAGCTACGTCCGCGACTACATGTACGGCGACCTGTTCAGGCAGGACTGCGCGGTGGTGGCAGGCGAGGCCGCCGCCTACGCCGAGGGGCTGGACCTTGGCGGCGACGGGAAAGAGGTGTGGGTGTTCGACGTCGACGACACCACACTCAGCAACCTCCCCTACTACGCCGACACCGGCTTCGGGTACGTACGCGTGGGTGGTGCTTGTGTATGTGTGCCTACTTGAAGACTGCGAGGGCGGTGACGAGCTGAGAGCGGAGCTTGCTGCTTCTGTTGTGCGTGCAGGGCTGAACCGTACAACGCCACCTACTTCGACGAGTACGTGGCGAACGCGACAGCGCCGGCGCTGCCGGAGGTGCTGGAGCTGTACGAGAAGCTGCTGTCGCTGGGTATCAAGGTAGTGTTCATCACCGGCAGGCACGACGACGAGAAGGAGGCCACCATCAAGAACCTCCGCAGCGCCGGCTACCACACCTGGGAGAAGCTTGTGCTCAAGTACGTACACATTCTCAGCCGCATATCCCAACTCCCCTCGATCCCCTCCGCCTCTTGTCCTCTTGTTGTCAAATAAACAAAAATGAATGCTGGATGAGTGGCTGCAGATTTCTGGGCCAACGACAGCTCAACTCAGGACCTAATTCATGGCTTAGAATTGCATACAGTACACCATAAAAAATGAAAGGATTTTTTTACATTGAGGAAACATAAAAAGAAGGATTATTATTAGGAAACATAAAAAGGACTTCCTACATATAATGATATAAGATATTTTGATGATTTATCCAAGTTTTTCAAACATACAATAGCTAACCATGACTATATATAGATTCTGCTTTGTTTTACTACAAGCATTTTGTTTAATATCATTACAAAATCATATGCTATTATGAGACAAGAAAAAAATAAAAATAATTTGGAGACGTAATGATACATTGATTTGAGTTCGAGGCGAACATCAGAAGTGGTAAATTCCTGCCTACCTGACTGCTTGTCGTTGTAGTTACCCACCATTGCAGGCTCGTAACCATGCTGCCGCCCATCGTGGTCACCTTTGTTGCCATTCTTGGCGTCGGTCTGGCACAACAGATTGAAGTGAAGCATCAACAAGTGATAACTCGTGAACGTTAGGGATACATGTGATGTGTGTTCTATATGTTTATTTGTGCTGGACTTTGACGCTCATAACGTCTTCGTTAGGGCAGTAAGCTACCACTATTGTGTGAGTGCATTGGCATTTTAGATACATTGATTTGAGTTCGAGTTCGAGGGCAAACATTGGAAGTGGTAAATTCCTGCCTGCCTGACTGCTTACCGTTGTAGTTGCCCATAAGCTACCACTCCTATAATGGTATTAGGGATCTTTTTTTTTTGGTGGGGGGGGGGGGGCATGGCCCCGCCAGCCCCGCGGTTCCACCGGTGATTGCCAAGTTTTAGGCTCGATTATATGATTTGATTTGAAAACGTGTCGAAAGCTTTGAATTATCGATTCTTGGTACATAGTACTCTTAAGACCAAAATCAGTTCAAAAAACAAAATCAGTTCAAACACCCAAGCATAAGAAGCAGCAAAAGTAAGAAACAAGTCGAGGTTCGAATACTCACTGGGAGTCGATCCACGCCCATTCGTCACGGAGAACAAACTTGGGTGTGAGTCCCACGGCGATGGCGTCTTTGGGCGTGAAGCCTGAGGAGGCCGTGCTTCTCGACCTGGTCCACGGTTTGTCCATCGCACAATACAGCTCGTGGGGAGCATGGATGAGCTAACGAGAAAATAGAAGGCAGGCTAAACTAATATTAATCGATTTTTGAATTTTGCATTTCCCACAAATTTTTCATTGTCCGTACAACCATACACTAGCTACCCATGATTGTAGTTGTAGTAATTAACTATGCAATAGAAATACACAAAAACAAATAACTAGTTTGTAAAAGTGGTCAAGATACCTAACCAAACGTCGCCCTTTCTACGTGACTCGAAGACTACAATGTGTCAAGGAAGGAAATCTGCTTGCTTGCGACGCATCCATAGACCAACGTTGAAGGCGCAAAAAATTTTACATGGTTTTTTTTTTTGGGGGGGGGGGGGGAGGCATGGCCCCGCCCACCACCCACAGCTACGCCATATATATGGATCCTACGTGCTTATATTTCCACCAAATCGGATACTTTAAGAGTGGTGGATGGCCCGACCCGGCGATGGATGCGGTTCAACCGACGGCGAGGGGGAGACATTTAGTGGATAGGGTTAGTGACGGGGGCGACCAAGTGCAAGCTTAGAGAAGGATGATGTGGTGGCGATGAGTTGTGGGCGGTGAGGTCATGACCGGGGGGAGGGAGGTCTCCGGCCTCAGAAGAAGAACGGCTCGGGGAATGGTGGATGACCCGGCAATGCAAGCGGGTCAATCGACGGCGAGGGGAAGATAAACGGTGGATAGGGGTCAGTGTGAGGGGCGACCAAGTGCAAGCTTAGAGAAGAATGGGGTGGCGGTGGGTGGTGGGCAGCAAGGTCGGCGGCGCGGCAGATTTGAGTAGCTGGAGGCAAAGGTGGTAATGTGGCTAGTCGCCCTGTTCACTGGTTTGTAAACATGTCACGCTAAACATGTCACGCTAGATGGGAGGAACGCTGGTGGCCAGGGCGTCATCTCTTGCCATGCTTGGCTGGCCGTCGGTGCCCTCCAGCATCTCCTCCAATTAGCCCCTCGTCATATTCGCATTTAGCCGGCCAGCGCAGCCGATGGCGGCGGCCCCGAGGCTGTCCTATGCGGCCCGTCTCATTCCACGGCGACTCCGTTGCCGACGGCCTCCTCGCCGGGCCCGTGTGGCCCCTACTCCGGGGCGGCACAGTGTCATGGCCCCTATGACCAGCGCTCACATACCATGGCGCCTGCGGCGCCGCGGCTAGGCACAAGTCTAGCTCCGCATCTTCACGGGCTGGCGGCGCGACGGTCCGCGGCCCGCGGCCCTGCCCGGCCGTGCCAGCGGTCGGCACCTATGGCCAACGCCCCTTGCGTCTAAGGTCGGTGACTCCGCGACCCTCGCGCAAGGCGGGCGCTCCACGGCCCCTTGGGCGGTCCTCCCACGGACGCCTCGCGGCCACGGCGACAACGCGCGGCCTCACGTTGCCTCCGCCCAAATAAAACCGAGAGACCAACCCAGAACCAACCCAGAGAAGAAGTAAATGAGAATACGGCTTGGGTTACGAACCCAGCCAAAACCGTAAACCCGCACGCTGAGTGACTAGGACGAGACAACGAGAGAGACACAAACGATTGGGATTAGGAATGGATGGGAAGCGTTCGTACAAACTGTGAGATTTTTTTTTTTTAAGGATCACGCCCGCAAGCGGGTTTTTAAACTATGGGATTTCGTAATATCGCTGAAAAGAAAAAAAAAAAAAGGAGAGAAACTAAGAAAGGAACAAACCTGAGGTTGTTTGTTGTTCCCCATTACGTCCACTTGGCCCATGCTTACTCTCTCCTGTTGGGCCTTCATAGGTTGCACTTATAGGGCGTGCACTTCAGGGCCGAAATCACACGCCGTGGGCAGAGTACGCTCGGCCCTGTCAATCACCTGCTCTTTAATTTGCACGGTAAGTGCTTGCAGGCCGTCGTCCCTAGGCTCATCGGTGGTGCCGTACAAGTCCGGCGAGCGGCAGAAGCTGGTGGACGCCGGGTACCGCATCGTCGGCAACATGGGCGACCAGTGGATCGACCTCACCGGCGCGCCGGAGGGAGACCGCACCTTCAAGGTGCCCGACCCCATGTACTACGTCGCCTGAATAATGCGAGTATGCCACGGCTCCGAATAACAGGCTTGATGCCATCAGGCATCAGCGTATCTTTGATCGCCTCTGTATTGTACTTGCGCAGGTGTGAGTGAATGTTTGTTGTACTATTTACTATACGTGGAATAAATCATGAGCACCTGTGTGCTAGTATATTATAGCTTGCCAAATTCGTGAACGTGTGTGGTTCATGAGGTCGACGATGGACGGAGCTGTACTGGCGACCAAAACGTTGGGAATGCAGAAATGCAGAACACTGTTCGTGCCAATTCATCTTGAGTCAAGCCCCCTTTGGAACAAATGAAATTTTTCAATTTTCTATGTCGATTCGGCTAGATTGGGCGGAATTGACACGTGAGTTGGGGAATTCGGAGGAGAGGAGGAGGATGGGGATGACGACGGCGGCGGTGGCGTGGCGGGGGCGGCGCGCCAGCCTGATGCGCCGGGCGGCAGGGGGGCGCCGCGCGAGCAGCTGGCGCGGGAGGCGGCGGCGGCGGCACGGAGGAGCCGATGGCGAAGATATATTTTTATTTTCTTGCTTGTCCCCTAGAGATTACATGCCTCTTGCTTATATAGCCCGACTAGTGGGACTTGTAATCTAAGCAATCTCTATAAGGTTTTCCTTATACGATTTGGAATACCTTTTACAACCAATTTCTATTTTATTATTTCCTAATAAGGGTCTCCCTTATAGATAAGATAGCCCCTTGCACACCAAAAATTACCTAAGATAATCCTAACTTGAAGGCGAAGCAAACTCGAGTCGTGCGGAAGAGGGAAAGCGGCGGCGGGGGGGGCCTCCTCCCCTGGCAAGGCGCGCCCCCCCCCTCCTAGGCCGGCGGTCGTCGCGTTTGGCCCAATTAGCCACTCGGGCTGGCTAATTACGGATCATGACATTTCCCCACCGTTCGACGAGGCGACGGCGTCCACGTGTCGCCCAACCCACCGTGGTGGCACTATGTACAAAAAGGCTAATAACCGCCCGGTGAGCCCAGAGACGTCTCTAATAACGAGCATCGTGTTGTGACATTACCGACGGCCGGTGCAGGCGGCGTCGAATAGGCGTCGGATGGTCCCACAAGACCAATACGCGTCGGTAATAGGAGGTCATTACGCACGCAGCGTGTTCATGTAACGCGTCTGTTTTCTTAATCCGAGCACGTTTTTAGTTGGCTCGGGCGCACGCGCGGCGGCTACGGTAGACGCTTTTGAAACCCGAGTGTCTGCGAATTCAACGTATCTCGGACACGCGCGTTTCATCATAGGCGCATTTTCAAGACCGATCGACCGTGGATGCAACCCCCTAATTCAGACGCGTTTTTGCTTACGGACACCTTTTGGCGCCGCCGTATGCGTACCCGTTACGAGTATTACAGACGCGTGGATTCCGCGAGACTTCGCGTGGTCGATACCCGTCCGTGTTGCTTGACACCGGTACAGACGCATGCCGCAGATACCGACGCTTGAACAGTACAAGGGTGCGTAACGGCCACATAAATTAAAGTCGTCGCGTTTATTTTTCAGGCGAGTTGTGTTAGGAGGTGTACGTACATGTCCCAACCACTACCGACGGCGTTTATTTTCAGACGAGTTGTGTTATCAGGTGTCTGTACATGTCGCAACCACTACCGACGCGCGTTTATTTTCAGACGAGTTCTGTTAGGAGGTGTCTGTACATGTCGCAACCACTACCGACGCCGCGTTTATTTTTCGTGACGAGTTGTGTTAAAGGTGTGCGTACATGTCGCAGCTCCTACCGACGCGCGTATAGTTTCAGACGAGTTGTGTTATCGGTGTTTGTACATGTCTCGCCCACTACCGACGCACGTATAGTTTTGACGAGATGTGTTAGCAGTGTGTCAGACATGTCGCAACCGCTACCGACGCGCGGTCATTTACAGACGTGTGTTGTCGCCGGTACCGTCTTTCATTTGCTTGTATTGGCGGACACGTATCGAGAAACAGACGCCGATGGTGCGCGTGTATCGTATTTGTCTCGAGTCTTACGGTCGCCCATCCCGCTAGAGACGATGGATGTTGACACGCGTCTGTATTGGGATCGAATTTGGCCGGGCCTGCATCCGGTTTTGAACGGGCCTCCGCTCGCTCCGGCAGGCCGGCCTTCCTTTGGGCCTCGAATTTGGACTCGCATGTTAGGCCCGTTCTCTTGTGGTACAATTTGGGGCCGTTTTCGGCTGCGTAGGTTATAACACTGCGGACATATTATTATTTATATTATATATATAATGCGTTGCCACACAATTGAATGGTGGTGGCGGCACACGGGTGGGGGCGGCGGAGGACGGCGCGACGCACGGGACGGCAACTATATACTACCGTTGATGATTGATTTGCTACGCTCACCTGCTATATAGTACCTTGTATTTGCATCGCCTTTGTCCGTGTCTTGCCGGAACCTGCGGCGGGACGCGACGAGGCTCCAAGTTGGAAGTTGTTCCTCCGTTGGATGCGTATTTGGAGGATCTTCTCGCCGAGCAGGTCCTCCGGCGTTTGCAACAGAAGCACGTCGTCACGGCATCCGAGGCGGCATAGTTTCTCGAGTTGAATGGAGGCTAGGGTTTTTCTTACCCCATACATGCTTCCCAAGAAGCAATCTCAACCGTTGAATCCAACCGAGATCAACGGTGCACAAGCTAATCGGGCTTGTCGCTGGTTTGGGCTGCTTTGTTGGGCTCCAAATTCATCCTCCATGTGGAAGGATAGCCCAACAAAATCTGTTCCTAATCATACACAAACTCACAAAGACGAGGCTTTACGCCTTGCTTCACCGCAAATTCAGCATAGGTAGCCTCGGTTTTGCGGTGCTTGTCCTCGAAGTGTGGAAAAAAACCCTTCCGAATGACCCTTCCATTCTAGTCTTGCTTCTTTGCCATGATATAGCTCAATCCGGACAAGCGAGAATGCATTGACAACACTAGCCTTCACACAACCAAAGTAATCGCTATGGATGTGCACACAAAGAAATCAGTTCCAAACCACAAGCAATCATCTTGACAAAGAAAGTTTCAATAAACCATAAAAGTGCACTATCAACCGTGCAGCGAGTGCCACAGAGTAAACAAACAAGTTCTGTCATTAGTCTTATGAAGTCGGCATCTCAATTTTTAAAATATGACAAAAGAAAAAGATGACAAGTTAGACGTTCATGAGTAGAAGTTCCATCCATTGTAAACTACGGACAATGTACAAAAATACGACACAAAGAGTTTTTACAAGCCATGTGGGTCGTAATGCTCGGTCACACACAACGCATGCTCATAAAGATCAACAATACTCCTATCATGCATATCCCCGATGTGCACAAACTCAAGGAAGAGACGGCACAAGGCAAAAATGTTACTTTTATGTCCTTGGAAGCGCTAAACATTAGTTTTAGTTTCGCTAAGCGTCCATCCACATATTCACAATCGCATTTGGCACACCCCGTCCGAAATTCTATTTTCTCGAGAACTTTGGCGTTTGCAATAAAGAAGTTGACAAATTCCACATCTCTGTTCCTGCCCTTGTAATCTAACGATTACCAGTTTCTTATGGTGGCTTTGAAGACAATCAAGACGATCAAGGGCATAATGGTACTTCACCCTTTTGACCTGGCCTTCAAAGAGACCACGCAAATGAAACAAAACAAAAATGTGCGAGAGCTGAACACCGCAAAACGTAGTGACAACGATTGCACAATTTGACTAAATGAACTTTTATTCAGACATAATTCGGATTACACATAAACAAATTCAATTCATAAATATCAAGAAATATCAGCTACATTTGAGCGTGTAAAAAAATCTCATCAAGCAATATAAGCTAGAAACTAAATGTGGAATGTAAGGTACATATAAATTTTTTATCCAAATGTTAGTTACCTTCACATAGAGCTTTTGTAGGCAGGGGAAACAATTCAGAAGACTAACAATATCATTAATGTCAGGAGATGGCATGCACACAACCAAAACTTTAATAGTTCCCATCAGACATGGAGGTATAGACATCTGCAAAACAAAACTTTGGTTATACGTATCTTGACATAATGTATAAATAATAAAGTAAATCAAGTAACAGCATGGTGAACTTACAAACTACACACCTTACAAATACCAAACTCGAATGTCGTAGGGCCGAATTCGAGGGGCCCCAAGAACTGAAGCTTTGGAGCCATTTGGATGCGAACGTTCAGCCGAGACTTGGGCACAATATTAGAATGGGGGGCAGAGTAATGGTGGCGTTCAATGAATAGCTTTTCTAAAAGAGGAGCATCCTCAATCACCACTTCTTTCAGAATTTGCTCAGACTCAGATAAATCTTCGTCGGAAAGACCAAACGACCTAAGTGTACAATTAGTTATGCGGATGCAAGAAAGTCCGACATTTCTGGACGGTACCAAACCTGTAGTATAGGGCATTTGAAGAGAAGCGTATGGAGCATTTTGTCCCCGATAGCCATCTATTTGGATGGTAAGCTATTTCATATTGGCGAAATGTAAACTATCTAAATCAAGACTTAGGGAAACTTGGCGAACTCATGGTGTAGTCTAGGTCCAGTCTATCATCCACGATGGTGAGAGCGCAAAGGGAGGAGGATAACAAATTGGGCGGCGGCTCCGGCACCGATATGTGAATGCGTTCCAAAGCTCGAGATGCTCAAGGCTATCGATTTAGGGGATTGAAGCGGACACTGTAGATCCGGATAGATGTCGTCTATTCTTTGCCAACCAAGGGACGGCCGGCGGAAAGGACCGAATGATCGGAGATGATCCGAGATACGATCCGTCACGACGTCAAATATAGGTGGCGCTTGCGCTAGCGCTTGATGAGCTTGATGTTGCCGTCCGCGAGAGGTTGAGCGGAGAGTTCCGCCATAGGGCGCCACCGGGTAGATAATACTTGCGGCCCCCGGCGCCGCTATCGATTGGTAGGAGGGAGATGATGGTGGTGAGAATGGCGTCCGGGAGGTTGCCGATAAGATCGGAGCTAGCGGGCGGGGTTTGAAGCCGGTTTTGATGGATCGGCGGATGACTCGCCATTTCCGGCGAACCTAGGTTTCTTCATCTTTGGATCTATCTATTTTGCGGAAACATTTGCGGCGTTTCTTTCTTGACTTGGCTAAAGTAGTACGGTACTAGGTTTGCGCAGTAGAAGCCGGCGGTGGCGGCGATATTTTTGCAACATCGGCGAACCGTGGCCGTCCCGATTTGATCGGACCGCTAAGGTGGTCCGATTCTTAAGCAAGGTGAGCCTCCGGGCTACTCCCTCCGTCTCAAAATAGTTGTACATATCGCTTCTCGAGAAGTCAAACTCTTTTAATTTTGACCAAGTATATAGAAAATAATATTGATGCTTAAATATATAAATAAATTTATTATAAAAATATATTCTAATATCAATCTAATGATACTTATAACACATGTTAAACATGATTAGTTTTTTTTTTTTTTTATACATTTAGTCAAAGTTAAAAGGATTTGACTTATCTAGTAACAAAACGTGCAATTATTTTGAGGCGGTGGGAGTAGGAATTCACCCCAAGTTGGCCCGTGCACCTGAATTGTTCACAACAGCCGTCGGTATTGTTCGTCCGCTCCCCACGCAGAGCGGAGTGGAGTTGGGATGCGAATTACGAGACAAGAAGGTCCCACGGGCAACAAGTTCAATATAATAATATATACGTATTTTACGATCGCTGTATCCAAAGACGGGGCGAAGCATATGTATGTGTGGTCAACAATTTGTGCGAACAAGCTACTAGCATCATATGTTTTATCAAATTGAGCAAGCGATTATCGAGTTTGCATCGATCATCACATAGTTTTAATACTAGCTTAGCTAGATAGTACATCATCACCAAAAGTAACTCAAGACAAAGATAAGATCGATCATCACCAAAAAAAAAAAAAACCTTTCGAATGACCCTTCCATTCCGGTCTTGCTTCATTGCCATGATAAAGCTCAATCCGGACATGCGGGAATGCATTGACAAAGACTAGCCTTCACACAACCAAAGTAATCACTACGGATGTGTACACAAAGAAATCGTTTCAAAACCACAAGCGGTCATCTTGACGGCAAAGTTTCAATAAACCATAAAAGCGCACTATCAACCGTGCGGCGGCGAGTGCCTGATAAACAAACAAGTTACGTCATTAGTCTTATGGAGTCAAGCATCTCAATTTTTTAAATATGACAAAAGAAAAATATGACAAGCTAGACGTTCACACAATCAAATTTGACACATGAGTAGAAGTTCCATCCATTGTAAACTCTCCACAATGTACGATTATATGACACGAGTTTACAAGCAACATAGGTCGTAATATGCTTGGTCACACACAATGGATGCTCATAAAGATCAACAATACTCATATCATGGGATGCATATCCCTAATGTGCACGTCAAGGTAGAGATGCTACTATTCACTTGGAGCGCACCACACCTTGGGCCTAGAACGCAAGATTTATTATCTTCAAATTACTCCAAAGCGTAGATGAGTAGGAGGGCGCGGCTAAGGCCCAAAGATGAAGGCGACATTGCGCATCAAAAGCAGGCAATTGCGGCGGCCAAGGCGCAACATGAGGAGGCGAAGTTGTGCAACTCAAGCGGTAGCCCCCGCTAAATGATGAGCCCAAAAAGGCAAAAACAGCCGAGGCCGGCCGAGAAGCTGCGGATGGCAAAGGCAGAGGTGGTTGCAAATATCAAAAAGAGCACGCCGTTGTGGTACGCCAATCTTGAACAGAGCACACCAACCGGGATGTGCTTTTCACGCCTCCCATCCTTTTATAATCTCCCGCGTGGGTCTTTGGGTTTGTACCTAGGATCAATCGAAAAAAAGTATTTAAGACAACAAAATTATTGAGCAATGTTGTACAAGCTATAGCATGAGACACACAGATATGCAAGACAAAACAAAACCTTTTTAGAGCCATTCAAAAAAAACCTTCAAAAAAGGAAGGATAATGCACTTTACAATCTAGATTTCGGTGCTCACCCAAGAAGATAGTACATAGTTGTTTACATGCATGAAGAAGTGCACCATTGAGTAGATATCAACGTCTTGCATACCTTCAATATCGTACAACATTCGAGATATTGCTTTGTTTGTCATCTGCTTATTTGAGAAAGGCATTTCAGATATTGCTTTGTTTGTTATCTGCTTACCGAGAAAGGCAATCTAGATCTTGCCTCCTCCCCATCCTTTTATAATCTCCCGCGTAGGTCTTTGTGTTTGTACCTCGGTGTCCGAGGATGAATCGGGAAAAGGTATAAGGCAACAAAATTATTGAGCAATGTTGTACAAGCTTATAGATAGCACGAGTCACACGGATATGCAAGGACAAAACAAAACCTTTTTAGAGCCATTCAAAAAACCTTCAAAAAAAAAAAGGAAGGATAATGCACTTTACAATCTAGATTTGGTGCTTACCCAAGAAGATGTGCTTCCGTGGACGGACCCCGGATACGCAACCATCAAAAAGAAAAGAAGATGTGCTTCATTGCAGACCCCAGATCCGCAACCACCAAAAAAAAAAAAAAACTTCGTATTTCTTTGTTTCTAGAACCACATGAAAAAAAACATATCCATTTGCATGGATGTGATAAAGAGGTGCACCTGCCCGATGATGGAGACGAGGCGCCGAGGGCGAGATAGGCGATCCCGCATATCTTTCGAGAAAATATGATACACCCGCATATCCATTTTGCCCGAGAATCTATGATACACCCGCATCACCGCAAGTGTTAAATCTTTGAAAAATACCCGCATTACTAAGCTTCGGAGTAGGATTTCTAACTTCAATAAGCTGCATTATTTGGACCGCATGGCTGTTCAAATCTTAGAGAGCTCCCAGACTCCATTGGCGAACTCAAAGAGTCATTACACCTAGACCCATTAAAATGTGCTAGCCTACGAGAATTGCCCATGTCACTTGGAGATTTGCAAAAGCTTTTATCCCCGAACCCTGTCATTTTGTTGCCAACTTAAGACAGTACCGAAACTTCGAGTCAACTTACAAACTTGGAGGAGCTAAATAAAACGCAGCTTTAACCAACTACTACCTACTAGGCTATTCAAGAAGATGGTAAATCTTATTTTTTCGGACCTATCTAATTGTGCTTGAGCTTGCGAGCTCCCCTGGATCTTCCGAGGGACTTCGTGAAGCTCCAAAGATTTGAATCTGTCGATTGCTCTAAACTTCAAAACATTCTTGGCCGCCGGCGACCTCCAAAGACTGAGCCAAACTTTAAAATAGAAATTACAAGTACTATCTTCGCCTCCTCCCCATCCTTTTATAATCTCCCGCATAGGTCTTTGTGTTTGTACCTAGGATGAATCGGGGAAAGGTATAAGACAATAAAATAATTGAGCAATGTTGTACAAGCTAGTAGATAGCATGAGTCACACAGATATGTAAGACAAACACTAAAACTTTTTAGATCCATTCAGAAATCACTTCAAGAAAGGAAGGATAATGCACTATACAATCTAGATTTCGGTGCTTACCCAAGAAGATGTGCTTCCGCGACGGACCCCAGATCTGTAACCACCAAAAAAAGAAAAGAAGATGTGCTTCCGCGACGGACCGCTCTCGGGTTGAGATGAGTTTGGAAAGTCAGGACGGAGAAGAGGTGAGAAGAGTACTACTAGTACAGTATGAGAAGAGGTGTAGTATGGGAGAAGGAAGTGACGAGAGACTGCGAGAGAAAACTGCCCATAGTAGCACTATAAAGGAATCCGAGGTGGCAACTGTAGAGTGTTCGATGCAGACACCATGGTCCCACGGTTAATGTAAAAGGGTGACTGTAACTTGTGTGCTATTTTGAAATTTCAAACATTGTTTATGGGAGAATTAGGAATTTGGCCCTGAAAAAAGTTTGTCCTCTACTCTATCCCAACTACCATCGTGTGGGCCCACTTGTAATTTTATCTAAATACGTACGTATATCCATGTGATATCTTGTTTTGAAGAATTAATTGAAACAAATTTAATTGTGTAGCAATCGGAATTTAATTTAGATTTTTGGTTTCTCAGTTGGTGTAAAACATTTTTTAGGTATTTCAAATTGTGGGGCCGCCGGTGGCCATTTTCTCTCTCTCGTCTATAATTAACCCGACGCTTCTACGACAAGGAACCGAAGCGTTCACGTTGCCACGCCGTCTCCGTCTCTCGCCTCTGCCCGGCCGCGCGAGTCCCCGTAGTATTGTTGGAAAAGGTTTTGGTCAAAACTTTTTTGGGAAATACTGTATAAAAACTTGTCGTTCCGTCCATCCTCGCAGTGTCATCTGCACCAGCACGGGTCTGTAGAATCATAATCATGATGATGAGTTGATGACATGCACGAACACTATGTATACGAGGTGTACTGTACATCAGGGGTCACGTATGGAGTCATTTCTCATGCCTGTTCGATCGATCGAGAGAGAGACGAGGTGAGTGTTCGATGCCAAATTTGTTTCAACACAAGGCCAAAATTTGCCTCTTTACGGAACAAATCAAGCAGAATTCGTTTGTTGAGCCACAATGCATAAACTAGCAATACGGGTTCGATCTGATTCTTGGAGAGCCGAGCATTCCAAATTTGAACAATTTTTTGATAATATAACAACATTACGGAGAACGGGTTGTTTTGCTAGCGCGATTTTGGCTGATTTAATAGAATTCCGTGAGACATAACAATTTTGAAACTGGATGAAGCAAGAGCAAGCGAACATTGTCAAAAACAAAGAAGTAAGACCTAAGCTACGAAGACATATATGGACGTCCCTCGGGTCCAGACTCGAGTAGGGACGACGACACACTCGAGGAGCTTGCGGCCGGATTATAATCTCCGAAGTTGTAGTGAAAGGGTTTCGCGAGGTTGTAGTGAAACAAGCGTAACCTCGAGTCTCCGAGTCTTTCGAGCGCGACTCGAAAAATACTCAACTCGGCGGAGAGAGCGGAGTGGCCCGCCGGCGACCTCCAAAGACTGAGCCAAACTTTAAAATATAAACTACTATGTAAGAACCAAATTATTGAGCAATATAGCAGAGTCACATAAATTTGTAAGACAACGGACCTATTTCGGCGTTGCGGCGCATCCGGTGCTAGATGCTTTGGAAGTGCCAAGAAGTGCCTCGAAGGAGACATCCATTCCCGAGGACCTAGACTTCACAAGCACAAAGAAAATGTGGTTTTCTTGCCACATTTTCTTCGACCTCCTCCCCATCCTTTTATAATCTCCCGCGTAGATCTTTGTGGCTAGCATGAATCACAAAAATATAAAGACAAAACAAAACCTTTTTAGAGCCATTAAAAAACTTGAAAAAAGGAAATGCATTGTAGAGATCTCAGCGGTGTTTACCCAAGAAGACGTGCTTCTTTTTGCGACATTTTCTTCGGCCTCCTTCCCAACCCAACACTACACTAGAGATCGAGCGCCGGGACTTCATAGACCACTAGAGATCGAAGCACGGTCGGGTTCGATCCAGATCGGCGTCATCGACCGCGGCCGCATCCACCCAATCTCGAGCCGGCCCGCCTACAAAGATAGAAAATAGAGGCCATCTTTTTATAATCTCCGCGTAGGTCTTTGTGTTTGTACCTATGATGAATCGGGAAAAGGTATAAGACAACAAAATAATTGAGCAATATTGTACAAGCTAGTAGATAGCATGAGTCACACAGATATGCAAGACAAAACAAAACCTTTTTATAGCCATTCAAAAAAACCCTTCAAAAAAAGGAAGGATAATGCACTTTACAATCTAGATTTCGGTGCTTACCCAAGATGTGCTTCCGCGACGGACCCCAGATCTGCAACCACCAATAAAAGAAAAGAAGATGTGCTTCCGCGACGGATCCCAGATCCGCAACCACCAAAAAAAAGGAAAAACTCTTGTATTTGCCGCTTCAAAAACACACGAAAAACCATATCTAGCTGCATGGATGTGATAAAGAGCACCACCGCCCGGGAGAGAAGGCGAAGGCGAGGCGGGCACCCTATGTCGGATCGCCTCGTACTCAGGTTTGGTTGAGAATCTTGAGATGAGTTTGGAAAGTCAGGACGGAGAAGAGGTGAGAAGAGTACTACTAACTAGTACAGGTATGAGAAGAGGTGTAGTGTGGGAGAAGGAAGTGACGAGAGGCTGCGAGAAAACGCGCCCATAGTAGCACTATAAAGGAATCCGAGGTGGCTCTTTGTAGAGTGTTCGATGCAGACACCATGGTCCCACGGTTAATGTAAAAGGGCGACCGTAACTTGTGTGCTAGTATTTCGAAATTTCAAACATTATTTAGAGAATTAGGAATTTGGCCCTGAAAAAGTTTGTCCTACTCTATCCCAACTACCATCGTGTGGGCCCACTTGTAATTTTATCTAAATATATCCATGTGATATCTTGTTTTGAATAATTAATTGAAACAAATTTAGTAGTGTAATCGGAATTTAATTTAGATTTTTGGTTTCTCAGTTAAAACATTTTTTAGGTATTTTAAATTGTGGGGCCCGTCGGTGGCCATTTTCTCTCTCTCTCGTCTATAATTAATCCGACGCTTCTACGACAAGGAACCAGAAGCGTTCACGTTGCCACGGCCGGCCGGCTCTGCCTCTGCCGGCCGCGCGAGTCCCCGTAGTGCGAGTCTGTAAGATAAATGTTTTCAAACTGTTACATGTTTTCCCATGACAAGATGATCTCAAATCAAAATGTTGTAAGCTACGGAGTACAAAGTTTCATGGATATTTAAAAAAAACCGGGACTGGAAAGGGGACGATGTCCCCACCCGTATTTCTTTAAGAAGAAGATCTTCCCACCAGATCCTGGAAAACCCCCGAACCCCAGCCCCCGCCCTGACATGGGAGCCCACAGACCCGTGAGAAGAGTCAGGCTTCACACCATGCTTTGGCACACGGGGACCGGCGAGGGGATTTTTTTGTGGGAAATCATGCGTCCGAGAGGACTCAAACCCATGACCGGTGGCCTCCCAACCGGGAGAACGTCACTTAAAACAATTTAAATTTCAATTTCCAATTTTTTGAAATTGAGACCTATATAGTTTATCTTTATACAAAGGTAATGTTTAGTGTTTAGCGTTCAGGGTTAGGTTTAGGGTTTATAATTAGAGATTAGAGTATACATGTTGCCACACATAGTTGTGAGAAGTAGGCGTTGCCCGCAACCTCAACCAGTCAACCTCCTGGCCGCGTCCTACTCCGTTGCGGAAAGCGCCCACCGCCGCCACGAGCGAGTTCGCCGTCGTAGTCGTTGCTCCGTTCCTTGTTCTTCTTTGTTTTGTACGTTCCAAGTTCCTCTCGTCGGACAGATGTTTTGGCCTTTTGGGTAGGATAGATCGGGCAATGGTGGCTCTGGTGACCCAAACAGCGACTTCGCCGACGGCGTGCTCGACACCGCCGTTGTGCCGCCATGGTCGCCGGCGAGCTCTCGCCTAAATTTCTAATAATAATTATATTACAGTTCAACACAAGGAAATAAACACATGTTGCAAATTAAAGCAGAACCAATGTTTACACAACCATATGACAACGAAAACCATATAAAGCTAGTTTAGGGACACCTTGCACATCCTCATGAAAGCGTATCTCGCTAAGCAGTCCAATTTCCGTGGAAAGAAGAAGAACTCAAGACGGATGCGGCACCGAGCGCTGCAATACCGGATGAAGGCACTTCCCTCGCGCCCGCAGCGCATGCATCCTTCCGACCATACACAGACGTGGGGGTCGTCGGCGATGCGCAGCTCTACATGGTCGTTGCAGGTAAGGACACGAATCAAGGTTGGGTTGTGGCTAACAGCCTCGTTGAGGTCTGCCTAGGCCAAAACACGCGCTTTCGGCAGGCGATGGTTCGCCCACCGGCCGTCAGGCTGCGGGCCGCCGCTGATTTTATCGAGCAGCGCCAGCGCTTCTTGGTCCGCGGGGTTCCGACCGTGCAAAGATCGCCAAGAAGTAAGCCGCGCCGAGTCCCCGGCATCGGCGGCTTTCCGAGGAGCTCCGCCCCTTGGGATCGACGGCGCCGCCGTCATCTTCACGATCGCCTCGTAGCATATGGCCTCGGATGATCGGCATTGAGGAAGCGCCCGCTGCGAGCTCCGGCCCCGGGGAACAACTCTTCGCATCGCCCGGCTCGGTGAAGAAGCCGACGGGCGACGGCGAGCCGGATCGCCTCCTCGGTGTCGATTATGCTGCGGAACTGCGCGGCGACGAGTCGAAAGACGCAGTGCGTTATACGGAAGTTTTTCGTCCTCCGCTTGATGCGTGGCTGGAGGATCTGCTGCCGGCGGGTTCCCCGGCGGCCGCTGGCAGCAAAAGCACGTCGTCCACGGCATTCGCCGCCATCGCATCTAGCGGTGTTGCCGGCCTCTTGCCCTTTCTCGCTCTGCCCTCCTGCCCCCTCGAGGGCTCGAGTAGCCGGCCTCTTGCCCTTCCGCAAAGACGGGAAGCCGAGAACGCGGGGCGGCTATTAAACCGACGCTTCTTCGACTTTGGTCGGCCGCCGCGAGTCCCGTAAAAGGTGTACATTAGTAGGTTTTGGTCAAACGGTTTGGGAGTACTACTAGTACAAGTATAAAATCATCAATACACTTGCATGCGAATCCTTCACACCCGGGCGTAGAATAGGGCCCACGTGCGCCACCGTCGTTCCATCCAATCCTTTGGTGCGGGGCCGGTCGCGGTGGTCATCCGCACCAAAGACGGTGATGGATGGCGTCGACCGGGAAGAGGCGAACGAAGGACGGACGGACGCCGACTACTCCCTACAAACTCCTTTTTCGCGATGCGGGTGCGTAAAACTTATTTCTACGGTGTACGATAGTACGGTAGATTTTTCCCCGGCAAATCGTTCACTATAATCATTTCGAGGGTCCTTTGGTTCACGGGCGAAGTAAAGGAATTTCGTACTAGGATAGGATTTTCACAGGATTCGGCTTATGCCAACTCGTTTCTTATGTTTTTCCTTTTCCTATCATTTTGCTCTCCTTCTATCCAAAGGGGCCCTTCAACTGCAATCAAACATCCAAACAACACAAATTCGGAAAAATATAACACAATGCATGTTTACAACTAATAAAACCTCTCGGTTTTTCATGCATAGGCCAGTCTCAATGGGTTTCAATAGGGTGCCACATTAACTTTTTTTCATGAAACTGAGGAGAGAGAGGGGAAAATTTTCATCATGGTGAAACTCTCTAGCGTTGTTTCCAACACCTATGAAACCGTATGAAACTCGTTTGGCCGGGCCGTCTTTGTGAGAGAAAGAAACTGGCCGGGTCGGGCTGGGCCGGGCCGATGCTAACCTCCGATTGTTAAGCCAAGCTAACAGTGTTGCTCCATGCGGGAAGAGAGAAAAGGGAGGGAGAGGTCGTGGGACCCACAAGTCTACAAGCTAAGAGAAGGAAGAGGCCGGTCCCAAGCGCAACTTTGGACCCGCGCATCGGCCGCT
The DNA here is from genome assembly GCA_015847255.1 of Hyparrhenia diplandra. NCBI lineage: Eukaryota > Viridiplantae > Streptophyta > Magnoliopsida > Poales > Poaceae > Hyparrhenia > Hyparrhenia diplandra. The sequence goes on from JADLZK010010985.1 coordinate 100,829, forward strand.
AGGTAAATGCTACGTGCACCCGTAAATCGTACATGGAGGAACGAAAACTACATTTTTCAAGCTTCAGAAAATTCCCAAAAAAATATAAATAAACTATTACGGCAGCAGCGAATCGTTGTGCAACAGTTCCAGTGCCTGCATGAAGTGCTTGCGGGCAGTTCACGTTCGATCAGCGTCGAGGCAGCGTCGCCGCCGAAGTCGCGCTTCGATCTCCCCGCAAGACCTCGGGCGGGAAGAGCGTGAACGCACCGGGGCGGCGCTTGCCCCGAGTCGGCGGCTTGTTTCAGCTTTGTCGAGAGGCGGCGAGGCGGTGTCGCGGCCTTCCACGAACACGGTAGACATGCCTGCTCTAAAGCGCCCTCCGGGGTTGCCGATCTAGGCAAGCTTGCCGATGAGACTTCGCCACGAGTAGTACGGCGACCCCCGCCCGGTCGTGACCCGGCCGAGACAAGCACCGGTCTAGCCGGATGCTCCGTCCTACCAGGGTCGCGACACGACGCCGCTTTCATCTCGCAAACGGTGGCCCGCAGATTGAAGAGGTCCTTCATAGGATGCTTTGCGTGCATGGCGGCGTGCATCGCAAGCTCCACAACCAAGTGCTCGAAATGTTCTCCATGGCGCGGCGGCGGACTGATGGGGGCTTTTTGCTAGAAGCTAGTAGCTCGAGCGCGGCGGGAGGTGGGAGGTGAACAACGGTTGTGTGGCGCTCGGTTGAGAGTAGTAATAACTAGAGTTATTCCTGCGCGTTCATGGGTAGAAAGGGGGTATTATATTGTTAAAGGATTGAATTGTGTAATCACTAAAATTATCTACAAAAAGATTATTTAATCTTATGTTTAAACTCTAAGCTAAACCAATATTGAATAGAAATATTTAGATATGTTGGACATGTGACAACTCTCGGTAATGCAATAAAACATATATATAATAATTTATTTGAGGAAATCCTTGGTATGTTTTAATCCCGTTTAACTTTGTCCTTCACGCGTCATATCCCGCGTGTTGACACGGGTATGAACGAGAAATCTAGTACGTATAAGTTAGAATATTACTACTATCACACCCTCTTATTCTCTCTCTTTTTTTTCTTTTTTCCCGTTCTCTCTCTCTCTCTCTCTCTCTCTCTCTCACCGTCGCTGCTCTCTTCCCCTCACCCCTCTGCTTCGCTCTTCACTTTTCTCTCTCCCTTTCTTTTCTCTCTGGCTACACTACACGGCAGGACGAGCGTGGACCGACGGTTGAAGGCATCCAAGGCCACGTGCTGTGGGCCTGTGGCAAATGGCTGCACGCCATATTTCCCCAAGGGCCCACCTGTCATTGAAACCTCTCACTTCTCCTTGCTAGCATGGACATGGTCCAAGAGAATACGAGAGACGGGGAGAAGAGACCATGAGATCGGTTCACAAAGACAAGGCCGGCCGGTCCCAAGCTGCAAACACTAGACCCGCGCGTACACCGCCGGTAAATGCTGCGTGCATGCAACCCGAGAACGTACACGGAGGAGCGAAAACTACATTTTCCAAGCTACAGAAAATTCCCAAAAAATTAATAAACAAACTATGTACACCCAATACCCTACACATACAGTTACACCCTCCTATTCTTCATTATTTTTTTATTTTACTCTATACCAACTACCATCGGTGGGACCCACCTATAATTTATCAAAATATAACCATATGACTTCGAAGTTTTGAAAGATTTATTGAAAGGAATTCAATGGTGTAATCGGAATTTAAATAGGTTTTTGGTTTGTGAGTTATAACATTTTTAGTTAGTTCAAACAAGTGGGGCTCGCCACAAGATCTCATAGAATCCGAGGTGGCTTCAGAGTAGAGTGTTCGATGCGCATACACCATGGTCCCACGGTTAATGTGTGTTTAGTTGGTGAAATATTTTGGGTTCGGCTCTTGTAGCACTTTTTGTTTGTATTTGGTAATTGTTATCCTATTATAGAGTAACTAGGCTCAAAAGATTCGATCTCACTTTTTGGGGCGACATCAGAACTTGTGTGCTAGTATTTCGAAATTTTAAATATTGTTTGGAGTAGTAATAGGACTATGGCCTATGGGAGAAGTAGGAATTTGGCCCTGAAAAAAAGTTTGTCCTACTCTATCCCAACTTCCATCGTGTGGGCCCACTTGTAATTTTATCTAAATATATCCATGTGATATCTTATTTTGAAGAATTAATTGAAACAAATTTAATGGTGTAATCGAATTTAATTTAGATTTTTGGTTTGTCGGTTAAAACATTTTTTAGGTATTTTAAATTATGGGGCCCGCCCGGTGGCCATTTTTTCTCTCTCGTCCATCCTCGCAGTGTCATCTCGCACCAAAGACGGGTCAATAGAATCGTAATCATGATGACATGCCTAAGGTGTACTTGTCCATCGTGGGTCACGTATGGAGTCATTTCACATTCGCTCGATCGATCGAGAGAAAGAATGAGGTAGAGTGTTCGATTCCAAATTTGTTTCAACACAAGGCCAAAATTTGCCTCTTTATGGACCAAATCAATTTGAATTCGTTTGTTGAGCCACAATGCACAAACTAGCACAAACTAGCAATCTGGGGTTCGACATGCATTCGAGTAGGGAGCATCTGTTTAGAAGGCAACCTCCTCCCGTCCGCACTCGAGTAGAGATAACAAAGACCGGCGAGCGGTTGCGGCCCTTGGCAGGATTATAATCTCGAGGCAGGTCTTTAGCTCTAGCCATGCGCATGATTAAGGCTCGAGACCTATCTAACCGCTATGCTTCGCTTCTATTCGGGCAACCACAATGTGCATGCAACAATTGACCATAAGCGTGGGATCCGGCCACAATGGTGGAGCGACAAGCATGGGCCCATGTACAAAGAAAAGCGAGAGAAGATGTGTGAGAAAAAAAAAAGAGAAGATGTGAGAGAAATCATTGTTTATTTGCTTGTGGTGCACCATAAGCTTGAGGTGTTTTTGGATGGACAATAGCTATGGTCTAACTCCACAATGGTTGATGCCCTTCATGCCTATTACATTGTTGATGCCCTTCATGCCATCTGCGGCAAACAGAGAGAAGTGCCTCGGAGGGAGACATCCATTTCAGAGGACACTTAACTGCAAGGAGGCATTGGCAAAACAACACAAAGAAAATGTGTTTTTCTTGCCACATTTTCTTCGACCTCCCGCCCATCCTTTTATAATCTCTCGCGTAGGTCTTTGTGGCTAGCATGAATCACACAAATATAAAGACAAAACAAAACCTTTTTAGAGCCACTAAAAAACTTCAAAAAAAAGGAAATGCATTTTAGAGATCTCGTGGTGTTTACCCAAGAAGACGTGCTTGTTTTTGCGACATTTTCTTCGGCCTCCTTCCCAACCCAACACTAGCTAAAACACTAGAGATCGAGAGAGCGGCCGGGACTTCGTGAGACCACATGAAATCGAGATATGAACGGCGGGGACTCGATCCAGATCTGCAACCATACAAAAAAGAAAAAAACTCATGTATTTGCTGCTTCAAAACCACATGAAAAACCATATCTAGCTGCATGGATGTGATAAAGAGCACCACCCGCCTGGGATGGAGACGGCGTTAAGGCGAGGCGCTGTGTTGGTTGACTCTGCACTCGAGTTTGGTTGAGATGAGTTTGGAAAGTCGGGACTTGCAAGAGGTGAGAATGTACAAGTATGAGAAGAGGTGTAGTATGGGACTTGGGAGAAGGAAGAGACGAGAGATCTGAGAGAAAAGCGCCCATAGTAGCACTATAAAGGAATCCGAGGTGGCTACCGCAGAGTGTTCGATGCGAATACACCATGGTCCCACGGTTAATGTAAAAGGGTGACCGTAACTTGTGTGCTATATTTCGAAATTTTAAACATTATTGGGAGTAGTAATAGGACTATGGGAGAATTAGGAATTTGGCCCTGAAAAAAGTTTGTCCTACTCTATCCCAACTTCCATCGTGTGGGCCCACTTGTAATTTTATCTAAATATATCCATGTGATATCTTGTTTTGAAGAATTAATTGAAACAAATTTAATGGTGTAATCGGAATCTAATTTAGATTTTTGGTTTCTCAGTTAAAACATTTTTTAGGTATTTTAAATTGTGGGGCCGGCCGGTGGCCATTTTCTCTCTCTCGTCTATAATTAATCCGACGCTTCTGCGACAAGGAAATCACCGTCGCTGCTCTCTTCCCCTCTGCTTCGCTCTTCACTTTTCTCTCTCCCTTTCTTTTCTCTCTGGCTACACTACACGGCAGGACGAGCGTGGACCGACGGTTGAAGGCATCCAAGGCCACGTGCTGTGGGCCTGTGGCAAATGGCTGCACGCCATATTTCCCCAAGGGCCCACCTGTCATTGAAACCTCTCACTTCTCCTTGCTAGCATGGACATGGTCCAGTAGAATACAGAGACAGGAGAAGAGACCATGAGATCGGTTCACAGCACAGGCCGGCCGGTCCCAACTGCAGCACTAGACAGACCCGCGGTCACCGCCGGGAAATGCCGTGCATGCAACCCGAGAACGCATACGGAGGAGCAAAAACTACATTTTCCAATGCGATGGTAGGATAATATTTACAACAAACAAACGAAAAGTACTACAGTGCTTTTCAGTTCGCACTGGGCGGCGTGAACCGCGGTGGACACAAAGAAGCGTTCCAATGCGACGTCAACGGCACAGGCATAACCATCAAGCCGGCGAGTCTCAAGGTGCCAGGGTAAGAGAGAAGGGAGAGAGTTCAGCCTGAGGCGGCCACGCCGAGGTGCTCGCGGGCACCATGGCGGCTGCAACGGGTCGCCGAGGGTGAGAATCGCAAATAAATTTTACACCTCACAAACATGAATATACCGTTGGTATTTCTTAGCGAAGCAAAGAAAGTCCGCAAGCGCACGGAAAGTACCGTTGTAGCACTTCACCTAGAAGTATTCCAGGTATCGAATTTCCACAGGGAACGGAGCTAGTCCTGTTCTCCTAGCTATCAAGGGTCAAGCATAGGAGGTGATCCTAGGAGCGAGGTGTTCTTTCAAAGACTTAGGCTAAGTCGGGCTACTCGCCTATTAATCGAGTATTACCGGGCATCCGGAGTGCACTTGGTCTGCCAAGCGATGCCGGCCTCTTGCTCTACTGCGCAACCGGACGTGGAGGAGTACAATGGGCGAATAGGGCTGTCACCACGCATCCCCTACCTCACTACCGTGGATTGCGGAGCAAACGAGGGTGAGTTATAACTTAGACACCACGCCTACGTTATTTGTCACTACTCTAGCGTTGGCCGGAGATCCCGTCTCTATCGTGGGTCCTCTACTAGAGTATTTACCACGGGGGCAAACAACGATCCCATAATTCCCGATAAAATAAATGATAGCGTGAACTTAAGAATGATATCGAAAGTAAGACACGAATAACTTTCACCAAGCCGTAAAGTTACCCGTAGAGGTACAAGGTAGGGAGGCGGGAGCCGACAGATCCGCACTCCGACAGTCGAAAGACCACGTGGTTGCTACTCCTCTCTTCCTCTCTATCTTGCACTCTCTCTCTCTCTCCCACTGAGTGTCTTGGCACTCTCTAGACCACCCCGAATGTGAGACTATGAATTGTGTTGGGATTGATGCCCTATGGAGGGGGGGTGACCCTCCTTTTATACACAAGTGAAAGGTGGTTTTGGCGGGAAAGTTTGGCGCCAAAACGGTGAAAAACACCTCATGCACCGCCTCTACTCCTCCGGCCGGGACACCGACCAAGGCGCAGCGGGTTCGGGACACGGGCCGCGGGCGCCGCCACTGGGGCGGCCGGCCCCAGTTTGGCCCGCTCTGGTGCCGTGGTTTTCGCCTGTGGCCTGCCGGCCTGCTCTACATTGCTCTTCCAGAGGTGCTTCGGTTGGATTCGGTGCGGTTCCGCCTGTCACGTTCCCCCTTGGCCAAAACGCACTTCCCCGAGTTGTGTATTGTTCTTTATTTGGCGTACTTTCGCCTTTGTTCCCGTGTTTGTTCTCGCAAAATAAATATTCTCGAATACAAGTGGAACTAGGTGAGTAGTAAACGTTTAGTTAGTCTAGATGGGTTTTATCTCTCTTAATTAGGACTAAGTTGGCGGTATAAAGTATGTGATAATGGCCGCCAACAACTCCCCACACTTAGTCTTTACTCGTCCTCGAGTAAACTTAGATTAAAGAGTGTTGTCTCCATGAATAAATAAATCAAGGATCAGCATAAAGATTATTCCAGACTTCACCTTCCTTGTGAGCATTCAAAGTGTCTATCAATTCATCTTGAAAAAATTGTACAAAGGAATAGTTTGGATGTCTATCATTTTATTTCTACTCTTACTTGTAAGACTTGGTTTTTATATTTTCGAAAAGAAAACAAAGATTGCTCGTGGTTAATTCTAAGATGAGTCACTCATATTTGTGGATTGGTTCCTCCCAAGTATCTTAATTATGTCACTCTCTCTAATCCTATTATTTGAGTGGTGTTCGGGTGATTCTTCGAGAAAATGACAAGTGCATATTTACCTTGTATATATTGTTGGGTCAAACTTCGGATCCTCAGGAAAGGAGAGTCATGTTCCCAGATCGAAATGTGCAAGTGTGTGGAATGTAATATGGTGGAGACATAATAATGTTGATCTTGTTGTAATTTGACCCTTCTAATTGTGATGCCTTTGAATTGGAGACCATGGGCTATTTATAGATTTTTGGGCGGGCTTCTTTTGGCACGCCATCTTTTTATTCTCTTGGACACATGTCCATTTTTTTTTGTCTCATGCGCATCTAGCATGGAGTGTATTTCTTTCCTTTAAATAGCCCATATCTCTTCTTTTGTTTGGCATGTGATAAATATTGAAGGTTTAGAGATTGGAACAAGATCATGTCTCTTTTTTTTTCGGATGGTGGTGCATGTTTGTGCGCAATTCTTAATGTAAGAATTGGCTTATTTTGGTGGGTGCATGTGCATTTCGATCTTAGGTGCATGAAACTCCTCTCAACCTTGATCACAAGGGTTGACAAAACTCAATACAAAAAATAAATAGCTATTTGTGGATGTATATTCTAATTTTGGCTTTGGTAGGAATCGATTCTAAATTAACCATGGAGCATGCTTGAGTAAAACTTTTAAATGAAATTCAAGTCTTGTTGCAAGAGAGAATAAAAGTCAAGTTATCCTACTATATCTCTCGAGTGCAATTAATAAGATGAAATGAGTTCCCTATTCTCGTTGCTCATCAAAGTTTAGGATCTTAGTAGGAATAAAATTTATACTAAGCGATTTATTTTATTCGGGAGAAGTGGAGATTAGCCATGTTGATTTTAGAGGAATTTGTTCTTAAATTGGCATAGAGAGAGAGAGATGGGGAAGGGCGTGGAAGAAGGTTTGTAAACCTTTGTTGCGTGTGCGCGGGCCTTCCCCCACACTTGTTCTTTATACATATTATTTCAAGAGACAAGACAAAAGAACAAGTGTGCAAAATAAAAGTAATAACTCTTTATTGAATCAAGCATACAATCTTTGAAGGAAAATTACAAGATAAATGAAAAACAAGTAAACTAATGCCTGATTATTTTGAAGTTTCAATGATCCTTTAACTAGGCACGTAATCAACACCCGCGGCTCTCGCTAGTTTTGCTACTTTGTTATCGAACCTAAATTTCTCTATTTCAGCATCACCTTGTAGGTTACTTATTTTCCTCCTAGTAGCGTCTAATTCGTCCTGAGTGAGCCAATACAACTGTAATAACGCCCCATATTTTGCCATGAGGAAATCTGGTGTCTGCTCGACTTCGTCATCACTACCAGAATTGGTGTTTGGGCTAGGCGCAGGAGGAGGGGTGGCTAGGAATTTATTTTCTGGAATTGGTGCTTGAGATTCTTTGGAGCGGCGCATCAACCCCTTCCCGAATCCTCCTTCGGGCTTCTTGTACCCAAAAACGGTGTAAGAGTTGTTCGATGAGTGGAGTGTGGCGAAGGTAAGTTGTATGGGTGTTGCCTAGGTGGTGTAGTGTGGGCTGTGGCTTTCCCACTATGGGATTTCATGCTCTCGGAGCAGAACAGATCGCTTGTGTGGATTGAGCGCTCAGACATGGTGTGGAGAGTTGAGTTTAGCAAAGCAAAGGCTTAGTGTGTGGTGACACTAGAGTGGTGCACGAGTTTTATAGCAAATTGAAATGAACACGGACCGAACACCTACAGGGCATAGAAGGAGGGACTGAGAATAGGCACGAGGAACAGGATGCGCTCGGGAGGCCACCCTGCCACGGCGGGCGCCGCGGAGCGGCGGTCGCCGCCAGGGGCGCTCCACCCGGGAGCCTGTCCGTCCTATCCTAAGTCTAGTCTTATCCTCGCGCTTCATATCCAGGTGTTTTTATTTGCTTCATTTTTATTCGTGTCAAGGTGACAAAAGAGAAAAGAAATTTGTTTTAACTTCTTAAAAGAAAACAAGTGTAATTAAAGATTCTAAAAAGCTTCAAAACTAATTAACTTTATTTCTTCTATGGTTTCATTTATATTGTGAGAAGGTTCATAATAAACTTTTAATCTTTGGCCATTTACCTTTGAGATGTTACCTTCATCGTCGCGAATGGTTATGGCTCCGTGTGGTGCAATGTCGACGACCGGTGTATGGTCCCATCCACTTGCTTTTAAGCTTTCCCCGCTGAATAATTTCACTCGAGAGTTAAAGAGTAATACCTTGTCTCCTTCTTGAAATGTTTTATCTTTGGATTCGGCGGTCGTGCCATCTTTTTGTTCTTTCCTTGTAAATTCGCAGCGTGGTATGCCTTCTCACACCATTCCTCTAGCTCGGTGAGTTGCTTCGTCTATTTTGTCCGGCTAGCTTGACATCCATGTTCCAGGTTTTGATTGCCCAAGAAGCTCGGTGTTCAAGCTCCACCGGCAAATGACGACTTTTCCCATAGACCATTCGGAATGGTGTCATGCCAATGGGGGTCTTGTAAGTCGTCCTGTATGCCCATAGTGCATCGGGTAGCTTGTCTTTCCATCCCTTTCCCATTGCATTGACTGTTTTCCGGAGGATGTTCTTGATTTGCTTATTGGATGTTTCCGCCGACCACTTGTTTGTGGGTGGTATGGTGTAGCGATGTTATGCTTGGATCCCAACTCCATTAAGAATTTTCTAAAAACCTTGTCGCTGAAGTGGGTTCCTCCGTTGCTCACCACCATCCTTAGGGTTCCAGCGTGGAAAGATAATCTCATGGAACATTTTCCTTGCATGCTTGGAATCTGCGACTCAAGACGGCAAGTGCTTCCACCCATTTGGATACATAGTCGACAATGATGAGGATGTATTCACAATCATAGGACTTTGGAAAAGGTCCCATGAAGTCAATACCCCGGACATCAAAGACTTCGACTTGTAAGTTGTAGTGGAGGGGCATGGCATTTCGTGAGGTAATGCCTCCTTGCGGTGGCACTTATGACACCTTCGATGAACTCTTTGGTGTCTTGGTACATGGTTGGCCGAGAGAATCCGGGTGACCGCCGATTTTTGCTTGTGTGCGGAATACGCCATAGTGTCCTCCGTATGGTATTTGCGTGGCATTTCTCAATAATCTCTTGTCCCTCTTTGGTGGGCACACATCTTCTCAACATCCCATCGAGAACATACCCCCAGAGGTACGGATCATCCTGCAGGTGGCGTCGGCTTTACGCTTTCAACTTCGGCGGGATTCGCCGGGTGGTACATAACCCGAAACCATAAAATTCACAATGTCCGCATACCATGGGGTTATGTCCTCCACCTTCGTGGAGCATGTCATCGCTTAGGAAGTCATTAATGGGCAGTTCTGCGTGTTAGTGAATTGCAAGCGCGACAAATGATCAAGAATCGGTATCCTCTACTCCCTTCTTATCTTTAATTTCTAAATCAAATTCTTGGAGTAAGAGAATCCATCTTATTAATTAATCTAGGTTTGGCGTCTTTCTTAGTGAGCAAATATTTCAATGCAAAGCATGATCGGTGTAGACAATCACTTTTGATCCCACTAAGTAAGACCTAAACTTATCAATAGCAAACACTACGACTAGGAGCTCCTTCTCGGTTGTGGCGTAATTCAATTGAGCTCAGTAAAGTGTTTTGCTAGCATAGGCAATTGCGTGATGCTTTTTATCTTTAGTTTGGCCCAGGACCGCACCAACCGCATAATCACTAGCATCACACATGATTTCAAAGGGCGGCGACCAATCGGTGGTTGAATGATTGGTCTTTGAGATGAGTGCTTCTTTAATGGTAAGAAAAGCTTTCATGCACTCATCGGTGAACTCAAAAGGCACATCCTTAGCTAGCAAGCTTGTTAATGGTCTCGTAGTTTGTGAGAAATCTTTTATAAACCGTCAGAAAATCTGCGTGGCCTAGGAAGCTACGGATTCCTTTCACGTTCTTTGGGGGAGGTAATTTTTCAATCACTTCGATTTTTGCTTTATCTACCTCAATCCCCCTTTCGGACACTAGGTGACCGAGGACAATGCCCTCTCGGACCATGAAATGGCATTTTTCCCAATTTAGTACTAGGTCCTTTTCTTGGCATCGTTGCAAGACTCTATCTAGATTCTCTAGACAACTTTCGAAAGTTTTTCCATAGACAGTAAAAAATCGTCCATGAAAACTTCCATGATCTCCTCAATCATGTCCGAGAATATGGACATCATACACCTTTGAAATGATGCGGGTGCATTACACAACCCGAAAGACATTCTACGGTAGGCGTATGTTCCATATGGGCATGTAAACGTGGTCTTGCTTTGATCATCAGGGTGGATGGGAATTTAATTTGGTGATAACCAGAATATCCATCTAGAAAGCAAAAGAAAGAGTCTTTCGCTAACCGCTCCAACATTTCATCAATAAATGGGAGTGGGAAGTGATCTTTCTTTGTGGCAAAAGCATTTAATTTCCGGTAGTCTATGCACATTCTCCATCCTGTGGACGGTCTTGTTTGTGGGATTAATTCATTTTTAGCGTTTTTAATTACCATCATGCCTCCCTTCTTAGGCACTACTTGGACAGGGCTAACCAAATCATCAGGTGGAACGGGATAGATTATCCCGGCATGAAGAAGTTTAAGAACTTCTTTCTTCACGACTTTTCTCATTTCATTATTGAGCCGGCGTTGAGGTTCACGTGAGGGTGTTTTATCCGGGTCAACAGGGATACGGTGAGAGCAAATCATTGGGCTAATTCCCTTCAAATCATGTAAGGAATACCCGAAGACAGTTCTATGTTTTTCTAAGACTTTTATCAAATTGGATGACTCCTCTTCGTTAATTTATCATTGATAATTACGGGGAGCATTTTTATCTTTATTTAAGAAAAACATAGCGTAGTCCTTCGGGGAGGGTTTTAGCTCAATGGGAGGTGGTGTCATTTCTTCTTCTTTAGGGAGATCAATGAAATCATCCATCTCACTAATTTCTTCAATGAAGAATTTGGAGTCTTTTTCTAAAGATTCTTCAGGAGTTTCAAAGGGTATGGTTGACACTACCTCGACGGGCATACATTTGGACAGAGGTTCCACTATTGAATTTTTAGCTTGAGTTATGGGTAGAGTGAAAGTGTCTCTTCCTAACTTTACATCTAAATCCCCTATTTTTGGTGGGTTATTCAACAATTTTTCTAGGGGATGCCCGATTAAAATATCAAACTCATCTATATCAAAAATATGAAAATCTAGGCGAGTTCAATATCATTATTGTGAAGAATAACATCATGCAATAACCCCAACCCCAGGATAACCAGATCGTGTATCATGTCTAAGGGTTTTGATTGTAAGCCACTGCTTGTTGATCGTAAAAATGGATTAAAGCAAAAGAGTGGGACATTATATTGATGCCTACGGTGGGGTTGTATTGCACATTTTCCCAGATTCCTCGTATGTTACAGTATAAGGGAAATGAAGGGGTGCGAATCCGAATTTCTTCGGTTGTCGCCTCACTTTCATTAACCCATTCATTACTCATTAGTGAGGTTAACTCCCTAATTGATTTTTGCAATGATTCTTTACTTAATGGTTCTTTAGGGGTTAATGGAACTGGGGGTCTCTTCACTGATTCATAATTTGAGGTGTTTCCATAATCGTCAAGAAATACGTCCTCAATGTTTGGTAGGTCTCCCAAAAGGGGTTCCTCCACTGGTTCGGGGAAAGGTTTCTCTAAGGGTGTATGTGGTTCAGCTTGTTTGGCCTGAGCCGAAGAAACGTCTTTCGAGATAGACTTGCATTCTACAAGGACGGGTGTTGGCGGTCCTTATCATACAAATTATACCGCCAACTTAGTTATATAACATGATGAATAACGTACTTTTGCCACATGAACCTTTGCTATTAATCTAGTTCCACTTGTATTCGAGGAAAATATGTTTTGCGGGCATAAACGTGGAAGCGAGGTAAAAGTACGTAAAAAGAAAGAGAGAAGCGCACATCGAGCTGCGCTTTGGACAAGGGGAACGTGGCGAGGCCGTAACCGCATCGAATCCGACTAATCGAATCCGACCGGCACCTCTCGGAAGAGCAATGTAGAGCGTGCCACCAGCCCACAGGCGAAGCGGCACGGCACCAGCGGGCCAAACCTGGGCCGGCCGCCGCAGTGCGGCGCCGCCGCGGCTCGGTGCCCGATCCCGCCGCGCCTTTGACGGTGTCCCGGCCGGAGGGAGTAGAGGCGGTGCATGGAGGTGTTTTTCACCGTTTCCCGCCAAACTTTCCCGCCAAAACCACCTTTCACTTGTGTATAAAAGGAGGGTCACCCCCTCCATTGAGCATCATCCCACACTCATTCACTTCACATTCAATAAAGGAATCCCATATTCCTTCACCATGTGATCCACCATTCGCCCCACATTCCTTCAGAATTTCACTCCACGTCTCACATATAGGGTGGTTTAGAGAGTGCCAAGACACTCGGTGGGGTGAGAGAGAGAATGCAAGGTAGAGAGGAAGAGAGGAGTAGCGACCCCACGGTCTTTCTACTGTCGGAGCGCCGGATCTGTCGGCCCCGCCTCCCTACCTTGTACCTCTACGGGTAACTTTACGGCTTGGTGAAAGTTATTCGTGTCTTACTTTCAAGATCATTCTTAAGTTCCATGCTATCATTTATTATATCGAGAATTATGGGATCGTTGTTTGCCCCTCGTGGTAAATGCTCTAGTAGAGGGCCCCCCCGATAGAGACGGGATCCCCGATCGACGCCTAGAGTAGTGACAAGTAACGTAGATGTGGTGTCTAAGTTACGAATCACCCTCGTTTGCTTCGTGATCCACGGTAGTGAGGTAGGGGATAGGTGGTGACAGCCCTATTCGCCCATCGCACTCCTCCACGTCCGGTTGCGTAAGTAGAGCAAGAGGCCGGCATCGACGCGGGCGGACCAAGTGCACACCGGATGCCTGAAGTAATACTCGATTAATAGACAGAGTAAACGACTTAGTCTAAGTCCGAAAGAACACATCACTCCTAGGATCACCTCCTATGCTTGACCCTTGATAGCTAGAAAGAAGGACTTAGCTCCGTTCCTCGTGGAAATTCGACACGGAATACTTCTAGGTGAAGTGCTACAACGGTACTTTTCCGTGCGCTTGCGGACTTTGCCGCTACGCTAAGAAATACCAACAAGCATTTTCGCGTTCTTGTCGGGAAACGGTTGTCGTTAAAGTTTGTGAAACCTAGTTATCGGTGTGAGCCCTACCCCCTCGCCATTCTTTTAATTTTTTTTTATTATTTTCTTTTAATTATGGAGCAACCATCTCTAAACCTTTTTGCTCCTAGGGGCGAGCTCTTAGAACCATGTCAATCTTCGAAGCCAATCACAACTTCAAGATTTGAGCTCCGCCCGGCTTTGTAGCCATGGTTTAGGTTCAAACCTTTTCGGGCTTGAAATTGAAAAAAAAAAAAACCTTTTGATAGAGCATAAATCTTACTTTGCTTGTGACATAACTAACACGGAGGGTCGTTTTCACATAAAACCCCAGCGGAAGAAGGAGCTTTCCTAACCCATATTTTTGAGAATAGTCTCCCGCTAGAACCCATCCGAGTATAACCCAAGCAGATCAAAGGGAAGTCTCTTCGGCTGTTGCCGAACCTGATACACTTTTAGAGAGACCCTTGCCTGAACCAAAACCCAAGGGGACCGCATGGTAGGATCTCCTGTTTTTCGAGGCTGACCTTGCTGAGGGATTCAGTAACACCTCGAAATACGAACAATAGAAGAAACCACCAATCCCAATTGATCCGGAAACACCCTCAATGAACTTTTCTCCATAACTCTATTAAGGAATGGTGGAGGTCATGTATAATCATGCTATGGGTATAAATATTCGAGTCCCTTGCACTAAAATGTGACAAGGAATCCTTTAGAACCCAAACAACATGGGCTTTTGCCAAGAGACCATACATGACCGAATTCTTCTGCACAAGAATGTAAAAAAAAAAAAGAGATTTTTACATTTTTGATATTCAAAAAAAAAAGAGAGTCCTAGGTGCAGACTTGGGCTAGGTTCACTATGTTAACACACGCTGACCTTGACTTGTCATTACCCGATAGTATGCTTTCACATATCTTTTGTTCGGGTCTTGACATGGACACTGCCCTATGCCTTGACATGACCGCTGGAGGGTCATTTATCGATAAAATTATGATGGAACAAAGGAAGGTCCTTAATCACATCTTAGAGAAGCACACTTCTCCCATCGTAAAAACACAAACCCCACCAAAACGGGGCATGTCAAGCTTTGAGAAGCCCTCATCACCCGAATCCGTACCTTTACCATACTTAGGATCGATTTGAGCCCTTCTCTCGAACCACGAACACCGAAGGAAAATTCATCCTTTGAAGTTTCCAATTGAATTCGAGGATTATGGCCATACCTCGAACCTCTCTTGGCAATCGAAACCCCACAACAAATGAAGTCTTCCCTAGAGCTAAACCATCAACAAAATGGTCTTTGGAAGTGAAACGTTCTTCCGAAGCAATTCGATTCTTTCACCTTCCAACATCATTACTTGTTTGTTAAAGGGAACTTTTTGGTGGAAGTCGTACACAACCTCACGGTCGGGACTAATATCATGTTCCAATTCTCGAAACCCTTTTTGGGAAACATACCGTTAGTCCCGACCGACAAACTCTTAAAAAAAAAATCCGTCACGACTTATCTTTGAGTGTTGTGGGATCGCGAGGGCCGTGCCATTGGAGATTGAAAACGCCGAGGTGTTCTTAGATCCCTATATCTTTCTCATCCTCAACTTCAAACTTTTGATAGGCTACCCACTCAAAGACCTTGTTCATAAAAAAAAATACCCATGGGAGCTTTGATGAAAAATTGGGAGAAGTTGCTTATGCCACCCCAAGCCCATATCCGAAAAGTCTAGTGGCAAAGCAACATCCCAACCATGACATGTTCGAGGAGGCGAAGTTAATAACTCCATTCGATTCACCTAAGTTGCTCTCGCATCTTAGTGAAACGAATGACCCATTGCCCTCACTTTCGAACACAAGCCATGTCCCTCTAGCCAACAAAACATTATTCGTGATAATAGTTAAGATACAACATTTGTCCTTCATGACATGCCTTTTGAGGATAAGAACTCATGTGCCATGGACATGCCCGAGGCACCAACTCTAGAGACCAAGATAGAAACCACAATTGAGCATGAAAAATCTTCCTTTAAGATTCCTCATGTTTCATGCTCACTTCTTTGGATCTCTAGCGCTTGCCTCACTTCGACCACGTGCTCCTACTAGGATCACAACTTCCTCTTGATCCTCGTTTACAAACTCTCTAAGAGGATGGTTGTGTAAGTCTTCATTGATCTTGTAGTAGCACGATGGCACTAACCTTGCAGCTTAAGCGTAACACTAAAATCTTACTGTAGAAGCTGGGAACTTCACCACCCTCGATAAGCGCAAGAAAAATTCCCGCGGTCAAGCTTATGACCATAATCAAAGCACCGCCGGGGAGATACCCCCGGACCATTAAAAAAAAACCTTCTCTCATTAATAAAAAGCAAAAGCTTGTTTTCAAGTTAGTATGCACCTTGGGTATTCTTGTCGTTAACCATTTCAGGTGGAGATCGATTGAGAAGACCAAAGGAGGCACGCGATGCTTGAGGACATGGGGGCCACATCAACAATAAACTTTGATGCTCATGGGTAATGGAACAAACTCAAAAGGAGACTGGACCTTGCACACTTGACTTTTACACAAAAGTCCAAGTGTGGGGGAAAGATGGTGAGAATCTCAAGTTCCATACACCAAGGCGTCATACAAACAAATAATGGTGATGTCACCCCGCCTTGCCGAAAAAAAAAAAGGGAAGAAAGAAAAAAAAAAAAAAAAGAGAGAGGGTATAAAAAGAAAAAAAAAGAGAATATATATAAAAAGAGAAATCGAAAAAAAAAGAAAGAGAGTTGCCAAAAGAAAAAAATATATATAGAAAAAAAAAAAATGTAGAAGAGAAGAGAAGGTTGGCACCACATGATCAAGATGAATACAATGTGCCACCTAACTCCACCCTTCATCACTTAAACAAGCAAGAAGGGTTCACCTCTCGTCCTTTGCGGCTATCATCAAGACCCATGGTCCGTACACACGAATGTGTGTGTGGCCTAGCCTTGAGATGCACACGGGCCGGAGCCATCATGCGCACCGTTGCAACATCTTCGACATTTCATCCATTAATGTTGCCGGTAAGTATATCCAAGGTATGCAAAGGAAAATAAATGTTCACCAACACTCCTACTCATATTCCTCTCCATAAGGTTCTTTTAAAGTCATGCTTCCCTAGTTATGGCATATGCTTGAGTTTGGGTGTACCGCATGGACGCATGTAAAACATCTATAGATCTATTTAAATTAAGCATGGTGCTTAGGTTAAACATGATCTTCTCTAATAAAAACTTCGATATGGTGTCGAAGCTTGGTTAATGAACTTAAAGTTTTATTGTCATAATCCTTGGGAGTAACATATGTTAGAGATGAGTCAAGGCTCTACTTACACCGCTTCATAATGATTAGCCTTGACGAGTAATGACGAGGTGAACAACAACAACAATAATATTAATAATAATAATAATAATAATAATAATAATAATAATAATAATAATAATACTAATAATCCCAATAAAGGCTCCACGGTGTTCAAGCCGGTAGAGCCATATGTATGTTTTTGTTTTGTTTTTTGTTTGTCCGAATAAAACCAGTACAAGACCAAGTGTGGGGAGATCTCCCAAACACAAGGAACAAGCTTCGAGATCTCCCCAACACAATGCACAAACGCCGAGCAATTCACGATAGAGAAGGACGAGACGAACGACTACCATAAACGCCTTCATCTTCAAACGGTGGTTTGTGCAAAACTCTCGCTCTCACATCTTCCAAAATGTTTTGAAGTTTAATTTAGAACATATCAACAAGATAAAACCTTTTGGATGCACACTTGTCCCTTTGGAGTTTTCTATCTTTATAATTTATCAAAGGAACAAGTGTGGGGAGAAACCTACACATACACTACATAAAGTGAAAATTCAAATCCTTTACTTTCCCCCTTTTGACCAAGATTAAAATGTATGATCATTAAAATAATTTAACCATCCTTGAGCTCCACCTCATTAAATCTCTCAATGTCTTTCAGTCAACATACATTTTATTCCTCACTAAAAAAAAAAAAAAAAGTGGATGCTCCATCTCCATGCTATCCTTTGATAAAAATTTGCATACTCTTTATTCCTCGCTAATATTCCTATGCCTTGTGAAAAATCTATCATAGAGACCCCATGTTATCTAAGTAATTGGAATATGTGATATAACTGGATGATTTGAACCTTGCTCTTTTATATGAACTTGGGATTTGTTTTCAAAATTCAAAATTTAATTAGCATGCTCCTCAATGATATGCAAATTCCTACCGAGCCATACTGAGTTTATCAAATGCAAAAACCTACGATATATATATATATATATATATATATATATATATATATATATATATGCTACTTATCTTTGCATTGAGCTTGTGTCAAGTCTTGTTGACCCTTCTTGAGATAGTTGTCATGCCCCCAAGATCAAGATCACGTACACGCCACATATATCGCCTATTCCTACACGGGAATACGCTAAAACATGCTTTAAGTCCACCATACCAAAAGTTCTACTCCTACTTTGGGAGTAGACACAAAAAGATATCTTAGAAATGAATACTCCATGTTCTAAAAAGATAGTGATCTCTCTTTAATTTAATAATTCAAAGAGACATGGCTATGAGAAAAAAAAACATAGGGACACATGAAGGTCCCATGAAAAAAAGAGTTGGACACATGAAGGTCCAAGAGTTCAACGAAAAAAAAAAGAGATGAGCACATGCAAAAAGATAGCCATGTTCTCAAGAATAAAGTTTTTCGTAAGAGAGAGATCACTCATATCAAGGAGTATAGTATATATAGTACAGATTCCACTATATCATATCCACACACATGCACTTCTTGATCTAGGGGTATGCCATCCTTCTCCTTGGATCCAAGCTTTGACCTAGCAAAATATGCAGAGTAAGTATGCCTTGATATCTTTTCCCTACCCAAAGATCCATATAAGCTTTTTTAGAAGTAGGAAAGAAAGAAGGCAAAACTTTGATACGCCTCGGTGAGGAACCATACACAAATATTTGAGTGATTCGAAAGTGAATCATTCGAGGAGCAAGGCTATATTTACATTTTCAAAATCATATGAAAACCCAAGTTTCCGCACTTATCTCGAAGCAAGGGATTTGAATCCATGATTGTTCCATAATTCAATTACCCAAGACTAATGTGGTAGACACATCAAAATTTCACAAGTCTTTGGTGAAGCTTGGAATAACCTTTGTATGCATAATTTATTTCATGGAGGTAAACCCACCTAGTCTTGCACTTTACTCGAGGACGCAGTAAAGACTAAGTGTGGGGAGTTGTTGGCGGTCCTTATCATACAAATTATACCACCAACTTAGTTATATAACATGATGAATAACGTACTTTTGCCACATGAACCTTTGCTATTAATCTAGTTCCACTTGTATTCGAGGAAAATATGTTTTGCGGGCATAAACGTGGAAAGCAGGTAAAAGTACGCCAAAAGAAAGAGAGAAGCGCACATCGAGGCTGGCGCTTTTAGACAAGGGGAACGTGGCGAGGCCGTAACGGACCGAATCCGACCGAAGCACCTCACGGAAGACCAATGTAGAGCGGGCCACCGGCCCACAGGGCGAAGGCACGGCACCGGGCGGGCCAAACTGGGCCGGCCGCAGTGAAAGGTCCTAATGGCTAGAGGGGGGTGAATATCCTATTAAAAATTCTACAAACAACACTAAGCAAGGCGGTTAGTAAATAAGGCGGCGTAGCGAATAAGCAAATGCTTCAAACTAATTACGCAAGCCTCCTAACAATTCTAGCAACTCTAATGTCTCTAATCACAAGCAACGGCTAGGTTGCTAAGTTACTCCTAGGTGAACAAGATATACTAACTAATTCTACCACTAGGAGCTAACAAGGCTAAGCTAACTAAACTAGCTACACAACACTAAGCACCCTAACAAGATATACTACTTAAAGTAATGCAAGAGGTGCTAGGATACAATACCACTTAGGTGAAGTGTCGAGGTTGTAGCCAATCACCGTGATCACCAAGAAATCTCCAACGAGCAAGAACAAGTGACACGATGATTTTTACCGAGGTTCACGTGCTTGCCGCAAGACGCTAAGTCCTCGTTGTGGCGACACACTCACTTGACGTGTGCTAAGCTTAATGGCCGGTGCCAAAATCCCTATGGGCGCTCAAGCAAACGATCACAAGAGAGGGTCCAACAAGCCACGAGCAATCCACTAGTGCTCCTTTCGCGAATCTCCCGCGGGGTAAGGAACGACCCCTCACAATCACCACCGGTGTGGCCTCAAACAAGCTCCACTTGAGCTCAACACCGCCTCTTGCTCCAAGCCGCTAGGGAACCAGGGCAAATTCCCAAGAGAAACAAGAATCCCGCGGCTTCTCCAAGGATGAAGTGTTCTAGATGCAACCAAGCTATGCAATGCACTTCTATCACTCTCAATCTCACCAAGAATTCGAGTTAGAGTTGGGGAGATGAGTGGAGAGGAGTATCAAATGCTCACTAGCAAGTTGGAAGCTTCAAATGTGCAAGAGAGAGCCTAAGGAACCAGCCAACCAAGTATTTATAGGGCTCCTCTCGAAATGGAGCCGTTGCTCCAAAAAATTTGCTCTTTGTGCGGCGATCGGATGCACCGACCGGAACCACCGGTGGTCCGGTCGGTGCTTCCGGTCGCTGAGACAAGCCATGGGCCCACGGTGGCACCCTTCGTCCGTAGCGTCCGGTCACCGGTTCCGGCCGACACCGGAAGCATCCGGTCCAGGTCCGGTCGGTGCGTCCGGCAAAAAACGCTGCCGCAGAGCTCGCCAGACGCGACCGGCCGGACGCCCTCGGTGAGTGCTTCGGTCGATGCCGTCGCGTCCGGTCACCCCGTGACGGTGATCTTCATCTTTTTCTTTGCTCTTTGCTTCAAACTTGCTTCGCCTCTTGCCATGGGTTGCCAACACGTAGAAGATGACCACGTTATCACCAATGTTAGCACGTCGAGATGTTAGGCAAGATCGGTTAGTGCTCTCATGTCCTAAATGCAATATGCAAGTCAATTGAACCTAGAAGCACTTCATGCAAGGATTGTCGCGGCATCCCCTCTTGATAGTCGGCTATCTATCCTATAATGTGATCACACGCTCTATCGTGTCTTGATCACCGAAAGGAAAACCCTATCAAGATACCTTTGCCTTGATCTCCCGGGTTCCTCTCAAGCCGATCACCGAGCTTGACGATCCATCAAGTCCACCGAGCATTGTCCATATTCATGATCATCATGCTCCTTGTCATCAACCTAATCCTTTCTCAAATCATACACTTAGAGCAAAGGATTAGTCCACAAGTGTCGTCATCAATTTCCAAAACCAAACATGAGATTTCAGCAAGTGCGGCGCCCGCCGCGGCCCGGGTGCCCGATCCCGCCGCGCCTTGGGCGGTGTCCGGCCGGAGGAGTAGAGGCGGTGCATGGAGGTGTTTTTCACTTTGTTTCCCGCCAAACTTTCCCGCCAAAACCACCTTTCACTTGTGTATAAAAGGAGGGTCACCCCCCCTCCATTGAGCATCATCCCACACTCATTCACTTCACATTCAATAAAGGAATCCCATATTCCTTCACCATGTGATCCACCATTCGCCCCACATTCCTTCGGGAATTTCACTCCACGTCTCACATATAGGGTGGTTTAGAGAGTGCCAAGACACTTTCGGTGGGAGTGAGAGAGAATGCAAGGTAGAGAGGAAGAGAGGAGTAGCGACCCCGCGGTCTTTCGGGTTTGTCGGAGTGCGGATCGTCGGCTCCGCCTCCCTACCTTGTACCTCTACGGGTAACTTTACGGCTTGGTGAAAGTTATTCATGTCTTACTTTCGGTATCATTCTTAAGTTCCATGCTATCATTTATTATATCGAGAATTATGGGATCGTTGTTTGCCCCCCGTGGTAAATGCTCTAGTAGAGGGCCCCTCGATAGAGACGGGATCCCCTAATCGACGCTAGAGTAGTGACAAGTAACGTAGGCGTGGTGTCTAAGTTATGAATCACCCTCGTTTGCCGTGATCCACGGTAGTGAGGTAGGGGATAGGTGGTGACAGCCCTATTCGCCCATCGTACTCCTCCACGTCCGGTTGCGTAAGTAGAGCAAGAGGCCGGCATCGCTTGGCAGACCAAGTGCACTCCGGGATGCCCGAAGTAATACTCGATTAATAGACGCAGTAGTAGCGACTTAGTCTAAGTGCTGAAAGAACACATCACTCCTAGGATCACCTCCTATGCTTGACCCTTGATAGCTAGAAGAACGGACTTAGCTCCCGTTCCTCGTGGAAATTGACACCGGAATACTTCTAGGTGAAGTGCTACAATGGTACTTTCCGCGCTTATGCGGACTTTCTTTCCGCTTACGCTAAGAAATACCAACAACGGGTTCAAGAGGAGGAGTGTTTTCTCGGATTTTATCTAAAAGTGCTTCTCCTTCGTCTACGTTTTTATGTGAAAATGAACCGCCTGCGCCGGCCCGAGTCTAGGAATTTAAGAGATTCCTTATTTAATCCCGACCAAAAAATGTTGCAATAAAATATGTCGGGACAAAAGACAGGTCGGGACCGAGTTTTTAATGTTGTAAATCTATCCCAGTCTGCTCCTATCTCTTCCCTCTCCTTCTGTTTGGAATGAGAGGATTTCGTCGAAGGGCAACAATTTCGGTGAGAGGGAAGAATGCTAGGCAAAATTTTGCCTGCAGTTCCTCCCAATCCCCATTTACTTTTCCTACGTTATGATCGTACCATTGTATCGCTCTCCCTGTAAGCGAGGAAACAATTTCCATTTTAAATATTCATGTGGTACGCCTTCAAAATGGAGGCAACCACGAAGCTGTTCAAATTCCCGCAAGTGGTGATATGGATTTTCTCTTTCAAAACCGAGAAAAGGGTTGTTCCCGAACCATGGCTAACAAACACAGGCGGAGCTCAAATCTTGAAGTTTGTGATTGGCTTGAAGAAGATGGGCGTTCTAAATGCTCGCCCTTTGGAGCAGACAATTTGGAAATGGTGGGTTGCTCCATAAAAAAATAAAAATAAAAAGAATGGCGAGGGGGTAGGGCTCACACCGATAACTAGGTTTCTTGAGACTATAATGACAACCGTTCCCGAGAACGGCGCTTTAAAATGCTTGTTGGTATTTTTAGCGAAAGCAAACAAAGTCCCAAGCGCACGGAAAGTACCGTTGTAGCACTTCACCTAGAAGTATTCCAGGTATCAAATTTCCACAGGGAACGGGAGCTAGTCTGTTCTCCTAGCTATCAAGGGTCAAGCATAGGAGGTGATCCTAGGAGCGAGGTGTTCTTTCAAAGACTTAGGCTAAGTCGGGCTACTCGCCTATTAATCGAGTATTACTTCGGGCATCCGGAGTGCACTTGGTCTGCCAAGCGATGTCGGCCTCTTGCTCTACTGTGCAACCGGACGTGGAGGAGTACAATAGGCGAATAGGGCTGTCACCACCTATCCCCTACCTCACTACCGTGGATTGCGGAGCAAACGAGGGTGAGTTATAACTTAGACACCACGCCCCACGTTACTTGTCACTACTCTAGCGTTGGCCGGGAGATCCCGTCTTTATCGGGGGTCCTCTACTAGAGTTTTACTTTTACCACGAGGGGGCAAACAACGATCCCGTAATTCTCGATAAAATAAATGATAGCGTGAACTTAAGAATGATACTGAAAGTAAGACACGAATAACTTTCACCAAGCCGTAAAGTTACCCATAGAGGTACAAGGTAGGGAGGCGGGAGCCGACAGATCCGGCACTCCGACAGTCGAAAGACCACGGGGTCGCTACTCCTCTCTCCCTCTCTATCTTGCACTCTCTCTCTCTCCCACCGAGTGTCTAGGCACTCTCTAAACCACCTCGAATGTGAGACTATGAATTGTGTTGGGATTGATGCCCTATGGGGGGGTGACCCTCCTTTTATACACAAGTGAAAGGTGGTTTTGGCGGGAAAGTTTGGCGCCAAAACGGTGAAATACACCTCATGCTTTGCCTCTACTCCTCCGGCCGGGACACCGACCAAGGCGCGGCGGGTTCGGACACCGGGCCGCGGGGCGGGCGCCACACTGGCGGCGGGCGGCCCAGGTTTGGCCCGCTGGTGCCGTGCCTTCGCCCGTGGTGGCTGGCCTACTTTTACATTGCTCTTCCGGAGGTGCTTCGGTTGGATTCGATGCAGTTCGCGGCATCACGTTCCCCTTGGCCAAAACGCACTTCCCCGAGTTGCGTATTGTTCTTTATTTGGCGTACTTTTCACTGTTCCTATGTTTGTTCTCGCAAAACAAATATTCTCGAATACAAGTGGAACTAGGTGAGTAGCAAACGTTTAGTTAGTCTAGATGGGTTTTATCTCTCTTAATTAGGACTAAGTTGGCGGTATAAAGTATGTGATAATGGCCGCCAACATATACCAATCGCAAATAAATTTTACACCTCACAAACATGGATATACCATTGTCATCACTCTAGTCACTCATCATTTCAATTTGCAATCAAACATCCATGCAAAGACATGATTTGGAGAAATACAACACATTGATATTTAATCACAAACACCATCGTCCCATAAACACCAACAAAACAAAATAACACATGGACTACAACGAATTAAAACGTCTAACCGGTGTTCATCAGCGCATGGTACTCAAACTCAGAGGACGGATCTATCGAACATCAACCAATGCTTGCAAGCACACAACCAAAAGGTAGCAAAAGCTTTTCGATCTCGGTCATCTAGCTTAGAGCTAAGCTAGCAAAATGTACAACACACACATAGAGTATATAGTGCCCGAGAGCATCATCATAGGCGGCCTGCTTATACCAATCTTTGCGGCAAGGAAGAACATACTACACTCGCCCGCGGATCCTACACTCCGGCCGCCGAGAACACCCACCACAATGGCCATACTAATCCCGGCCCCCATTCGGCCGGTGCTGCAATTGTCTCCACCACGGTAAGCGGCGTCTGGCGAGGCACGGTTAGGCGAGAGCGGGACGATGCTACCATCGCCATTAATCGGATACGGCAAAGAAGAAATCGTCGTGCAACACTTTCGGTACTGCATGAAGTGCTTGCGGCGTTCACGTTCGTCGGCGTCGGCCGACGGCGTCGCCGCCGAAGTCGCGCTTCGATCTCCCCGCAACACCTCTCGCACCGTCGTCATCGGCGGCGGTTCCGCCTCAGAGCGTAAGAGCGTGAACGTCGCCGGGCGGCCGCATGCCCGGAAGTCGGCTTTTTTTTTTGACTTGTCGAGAGGCGGCGAGGCGGTGTCGCGGGCCTTCCACGAACACGGCGAGACATGCTGCGAAGCACGCCTCGGGTTGCCGACCTTGGCAAGCTTGGTGATGAGACTCGCGCGATACTCGCGCGAGTAGTACAAATGACCCCGGCCGTAGACCCGCCCGAGGCAAAGACCGGTCTAGTCGGATGCTCGCCCCACCCGGGGGTCACGGCGACGCCGCTTTCATCTGCGAACATGTGGCCCATAGATTGAAGGGGTCCTCCATAGGATGCTCTGCGTGCATGGCGACGCCAAGATCGCAAGCTCCACAAGCAAGTGCTCGGGAAGGTTCTCCATGGCGCGGCGGGCGCGCTGCGGTGGGGGCTTTTTTTGTTGGAAGCTCGGCGCGGCGGGAGGTGGGAGGTGAATAGCAAATGTGGTGGCGCTCGATTGCCAGTAGCAATGGCTCACGGGTGGCCGGGTGCATTCCCCGTGCAATTGGACATGGGATTTTCCCTTTTTTAGGAGCGGACAGACGTTCACGACGACATGACCGGCGCCAACCACGACGACATTTGATAGAGCGCATCCGTACACCTTGCGTGCGTGTCTCCTCCACGTATCTAGGCTGTCTCGGTTGAGATCCGCCCGTCTCTCTCGACGGGCGCGGCACCGATTGGGCCGGACGAGGACCCGTCTGCACGTATATACTTTACGTTACCCGAATACTTGATTGATTTGCCTTGTCGGTATCGAATACGTATATCCGATAGTACGCAGATACGCCCGCCTGGGGACGGGGGGAGAGTTAAATTTCGCCACGCCAGCGCCAAGCGCCCTCCGCTCGTTGATCCTAGTCCTCGATTCTCCGTGCATGGCCATAGTGGTAATCTAGCCCGATAGGACTCTTTCCTTTTGTTTTTTAAAAAAATATTTCATTTTTCAATTCAATAGAAAATAAAAGGAAAACACCATCGAATAGTATATATATCACAACCCACGAAAATAATAGCGGCGCTATAGATCACCCGAATTTGGCTTCAAATCCCAAAATTCCCGTCACATTGAATGGTTAAAATGTACCAACGCATGCATGGATTATGAAATGTCGGTAAACAAAATAATTAATAATTACACAGTTTAGATGTACATTGCAAGACGGATCTTTTGAAATGTCGATCGGCAATTGCCAATTTTCGAGGATTTAAACACGCCTTAGGCAAAACAAGTTTGGCAACCAATTTGCACGGAACATACATTGCATATGTGAGCATCATCGAGCCTCGCTTATGCCCACCCCGCAAAGCAAGGCGTAACATATTACACTCGCCGCGGATCCTACGGTCCCCGCTGCAAGTACACCCAAAGGCGGCGGCAATACGATCCCGGTTTTCCGGCTGGGCACCGCAGCAGTACCTGTCTCCCCATCTACACCGATGCCCGCCCTAGCGATGCAGGTTGGGTTGGGCAAGAGGAGGACGAAGATGCCGCCTCTCTCCATAGGGGGGCACCACCGAAGTCGTCGCGGCAAAGACTTTCGGTGTTTCGAGAAGTACTCGTGGCTGTTCGCGATCCTCCTCCGGGGTGCGACCATCGTCGCCGCCGTGTCGCGTGCTCAATCTCCCGCAACACCTCTCGGGCAAGGTCGTCATCGGCGGCGTGGCGGCGTTCCGCCCTGTAGAGCGAAGGGCATGAACGCGTCGGGCCGGGCGGCGCATGCCCCGAGTTGGCGGCTTGTTTCGGCTTGTCGAGGCGGCGAGGCGGTGTCGCGGCCTTCCACGAACACGGCAGACATGCGCGCTCCGAAGCATGCCTCCGGGTTGCCGACCTTGGCAAGCTTGGTGATGAGACTCGCGCGATACTCGGCGCTAGTAGTAGGCCGGTCCCTAGCCGTAGACCCGCCGAGACAAAGACCCGGTCTAGTCGGATGCTCCGTCCCACCAGGGGGTCACAAGACGCCGCTTTCATCCGCAAACGGGTGGCTCGCAGATTGAAGAGGTCCTCCATAGGATGCTCTGCGTGCATGGCGACAGCGCGATCGCAAGCTCCACAAGCAAGTGCTCGGAAGGTTCTCCATGGCGCGACGTGGCGGCGCGGCGGGGGTGGGGCTTTTTGCTAGAAACTCGGCGCGGCGGGGTTTTTTTTTGGAAACTCGGCGTGGCGGGTTTTTTTGCCGGAATGGGTGAACAAAGCAGCAATGCGGTGCGTAGCCCCTGCACGGAGACGTGGGATTTTATGATCGCAAGGACATTGTTCAACGCCGCCAACACCGTAGCCTTGTAGGTGGTCCGGATAGCAGATACGCCTTAGCCACGGATGCGCCGGACCGGATCTGTAGTTGAGATGGAATCGCACGCGGCCGGACCGGATGCTACGGTTGAGATGGAATCACGAGGACATCGTTCACCGCCGCCAACACCCCTAGCCCCGTAGGTGGTGAGAATGCGAGAGAGTGGCTCGCCCCATTTCACCGAGTGGCTTCGAATGCCCTTCGGTTCGCATAGGCCAACCCTAAGTACCAAAGATGGATCTCCAATACTATCACCCGAAGAGCTTCATAAGGCGGGGGCCTTCTTGTGCCGCTCTTCAAGAGTGGTACATGCAAGCGGTACCGCAAACAGGCAATCGGTGGCATTTATTGCATCGCCGGGAAAGAGGCCTTTTGGCGTGACACGCACGAAGAGGCTATGATCAATGTGGGTTTCGACGACTTGTTTGACCTCATGGCACCGGATGTATTGGATATGGTCATCCTTCTCTCGCATGACACTATGAGTACAATTTCTTCTATTCGGACTCATCGGGATGCCTCTTCATCTATTTGCTTGCTAAATTCGGGAAGGCTTATTTGGTTGACTCGCGCCCGCTTTAAAGTCAAATATCGGGTGCGGTGAAAAGTGCAATAGACCGGTGAGTGTTTCCTAACGTACCACTATGTTTCATATGTTTGCGGTGCTGTGTCGCAAACCGATGAAAAGACATGTGGGTTCTACACGCCCACCACATGATGGCGCGATGAAACAAGTTCATTTGGATTGTCCCGAGGTAACTTCGAAGTGCAGCTCCATCTTGTGCCTACCTTTGTTTGGCAATAAAGACCATGTGTACAACAAACACTTATGCCTACCTTATTTTGTATTAGGAATTTAACTTGTCCAGGAAATTTGATCAATTTGGAGGATATTAGAGAGAAGATCGCCAAGTTTCTTATGGAACAGATCATCCGCCCTAAAGGCAAGTATTTTGTTTAGTAAACCGTGACTTTCTTTCGTTTCCCTTGCTGCATGATGACCAGCTGGATACATGCATGTGAACGTGTTTCTTTGTTAACGGAGAGTGCATTTTTTTAATCGGTGCCTCGTGGAGCGTGTAGTCCTCATAGACTTCCTAGTTCTGTTATGTAATTGTATATTAAGGCCTTCCTAATATCCGGGTGACTGAAATTTTCAAATCTGTTCAGCGACGGCTACTTGATGATTTCCATCCAATAGCGGGCATCAACGTGTCATCCAATTGTCGCCAGAATTTTTCGTTGCCGTGAAGTGAGGAAAGGTGATAATTTCGCCGCTTATTTTCTTCATAGATGAATACACAAGCTCAAGAACACCGGACGCTGCTCTGAGTAGTACTTTGCTATCTTGTCTTACAAAAAATTTCCTACTAAACGAGCTGCCGCTAAACTACGGTTCTTTGAAACAATAAAGCCCATTAGGGAACACAGATATTGGGCCTTTGAGATTTACGAGAATTTTTTTCATATGAATGCCTCATCTTTAGTTTTCAGCAAGTAAATATAGCAAAATCTAGAAGCATCATCAATTAATGTCGTGAAATATCTCTTTTCCACACACCATTCATCTCACATAGATCAGAATGTATATGAGTTCTAGAGGTGCCAAGTGTCTTTCCTCCACCGCCTTGTGAGGCTTTCGAGGTTGCTTAGATTGCACACAATTATGACACTTAGAACCATTGGTAATGGTGAAATCTAGAAGGGGCTATTGTGTTTGTACCCTTGTTGAGATAGCCAATTGTGATTCTACCCTCGCTTTTCATCATCTTGCATTTTTACCCTTGTTTTGTAAAAACGAAGCTCAAGTTTACCCTTACTCCGTTATCAGGTGCTAATGGTGTTAACTGAGCCTTTTTAGGACAACTTTGCCCTTGCAAAAATACCCTTACTTTTCTTGTGTGCATTGTGATTTTATCCCTATTTTTTTTAAAAAAAAAATGGCAGCAACATCACACAACTTATTACATATAATTCCACACAACATGCAAATATAGATACATATCGGTGATTTTCTACTATTTCTTTGGACAAGGTGGGGTAGCTCGAGGACGATAAGGAAGAAACTCCGCCTCGACTCCCGATGTATTGGACATTGCACCCATCAATTGGAGGATCTTCCCGCATGTGCTTAGTCCTACGCCTTCTTGGGTTGACCATTGGGCATTCTTTGAACATATCCGAACAATGTCACCGAGGAGGCCCCTCACCAGGCACACAAACCCTGCACAAAGACATCAAAAGGAAATCACTTAGTTCCTCCATTTATAACTCTCAAGTCCCATTGAGTTTTCGTTGTCATTAACATTTGGAAGCCGATTCTCCGTAATCACCTAATGCACAATGTAGCAAATGTAATCATTTTCCCTCAAGTTAAGCCAAGACACTTAAATAGTAAAATTCATCTAAAAAAAATCTAGATGGTTACTGATTTACATTCCATTGCACCATTTTATAGGACAGTTTTGAACTTCAATCAAGAAGGTCGTCGATTCTCGGTTTCTCTCACAAGTATTCTCGGTTAGTATCACGCTTGTTGTTCCGAACCGCCCGGGAGGAGCCTCCATGGCACCTACGCTGCCGCTTGCCTACTTGGATGCCGCCATGGCCATCTTCACGCATGGGAAGCCGGCGACGCCGCGGAAGCGCGGCCGCCGCCGCCGCCGCACGCGGATGATGCCGCCTCGACCCCCGCCGCTGGGCGCGCGCACTGGCCGCTGCGTGCCAGCAAGACGGGGGCCGTCGCTGCCAGCTGCGGCGCCGCCGCCGGAAGTCCTCCCGACCCGTTTTCGTAGCGGCGTGAAGGAGTCGTGCGGCCGCGGCCGCGTCGCGTGGGCGACGGGACGGACCGAACGAACCAAAAGCGTTTCTATTACATGCAGTGGCCAAGGGCATTTGTGTCCATTGGGTTTTTACTAGGGTTCCCATATTTTTTGATTTTTTAAATCAAAATAACTAACGGAATACAAAGGAGGGGTAAACCGATGCTTCCTTCTAACAGAGTAAGGGCAAAAATGCAAGATGACTAAAAGCGAGGGTAGAATCACAATTGGCCTTCTCGGGAAGGGTAGAAATGCAATACCCCCAATCTAGAATTAGCCGCACCAAGCTCGATAGATGTGACACCAAAATTCACATGACATAAACGAGAATGCCAAACACTCGAATTATCATTAATTGTGCCACATATCCGATTCATCGACTTATTACAAAAAATCGCCAAACTTAGACAAAACAAACCTCGCAACCATAGCCCGGCTTGAAGTCGATACGCTTCCGTTGAAAACTGCAATAAACAAAGTGAGTGTTTCCTAACCTACAACCGACCCATGCATTTTTTTTCTTATCAAGATTATAGCATGATTCAACATCATATAGCATAACATGATCATAACAACTAGTCCAAACATGTGTCTCATACTAGCATGACTTAGCATCATATAACAAAGCATAGCTGTATCCAAAGCAGAAGTTCTCGCCTCTACGGTTGATTTAGTCAAAATAGTTTGTTTACTAGACCTCCATGACACCGCACCACCCCCAAGAGTAAAAAACATACCCACTAGTGGCGTAGATTTGATCAATATCAGAAATTCGGTTAAGCATCACTATATCCCTCTAGCACAATTTGGGTGCCCGAATAGTGAATCCCATAACTCATTGTACCTTTAAGATAGCACAAGGCCCTTTTCGTGGTCTGGTTGCACTAGCTAGATACATGAGTGAACCAACAATTTCAAAGTACGAACTTCAATTGATCTACGGTACACTTCTTATTCTTTTGCAATGTCACACTAGGATCATAAGGTCTTTGGAGAAGACTTTCTATCCATATAGCCAAATCGGCTCGGGACCTTCTCAACATAGTGAGATTGTGATAAAGTAATCCCCACTCTCTTCCACACCTTTTGCTCTTCACCTTTTACTACAAACCCATCAGCTGATCCATGTAAATCTCCTCATCCAACTCTCCATTAAGAAAAGTTGTCTTCACATCCATTTGATGAATGATCAGACCATATGAGGCACCCAAGGAGAGTAGTGTTCGAATAGTGGTCATTCTAGCAACAGGTGAATCAGTATCAAAGAAACCCTCCTTTTGAGTATAACCCTTAGCCACAAGCCGAGCCTTGTACTTGTCAATAGCACCATCAAGGTCTAAGCTTCTTCTTGAATATCCACTTACATCCAATTGGTTTACAACCACGATCGACCTTAGATGTTTAATCTTTCTTTCTAGTTAATTTTCAACTTCAGCCTTAAAGATTTTAAAGTAGTCTAATGCTAATGCCTCATCTTTAGTTTTCAAAGCAAGTAAATATAGCAAAATCTAGAAGCATCATGAATCAACGTCATCAAATATCTCTTTGCACACACCATTCATCTCACATAGATCAGAATGTATGAGTTCTAGAGGTGCCAAGAGTCTCTCCTCCACTGCCTTGTGAGGCTTTGGAGGTTGCTTAGATTGCACACAATTATGACACTTAGAACCTTTGGTAATGGTGAAATCTAGAATTAACTGCAAGACATGTGGGTTCTACATATGATTGTGCCTACCTTTGAGATTTATCAGAATTTCTTCATATGATTGCAGTGCCTGTTGCAAACTGATAACAAGACATGTGGGTTCTACACGGCGCACCACTTGATGGCTGCTATGAAACAAGTTCATTTGGATCGTCACGAGGTAACTCTAAGTGCAGCTCCATCTTGTGCCTACCTTTGTTTGGCAATCTTCTACATACGATCTCTGCACCAAAAGCGGGCTAACGGATCAGGCCACGTCGCCCGCTACTCACTAGCCGTTGGATCGAGCCATCATACGATCTGATCCGTCCAATGCGGATTGGTTCGGGTCTCGTACCCACTTCATCGTCGTCCCGAGCCATTCACGGGCCGATCATTTCACCGCTCCCCTTGGCCTTCACCCTCGACTCCTCCACTTCCCTCATCCCGGCGCGAGTGGGGTCCCGGCGGCTCCGGCGACCCCCGACGCGGGCGGGGGTGCGGGCGCGGCGACCTCGGCGACCTCGGCGCGGCGGGGTGCGCGGTGTGTGGCTGCTCCGCCACCCCGGGCGGGCTAGGGACGCAAGCACGCGGCAACGCGACCACCCCGGCGGCGTAGGGCTCGGGCGCGCCAGCCCGGGCTTCGGCGGGCCTCCCTCCCACGGGCGACCACGGCATGGCGTCCCTAGGCGGCGCTACGAGACTACCAACGGCGCAAGCGGCGGGTCGAGCGATGCAAGGCAAAGGCTAGCAAGCGGCGGGCGCCACGAAGTTCTCTAGAAGGTGAATAAAGTACATGCTAATAAGAACTATACATTGTACTAATGCGTGCAGAGATTTGAAAAACTCCTAGGAAACTAATTATAGATCCAAGTAATGTAAAATTAATTTTGTTAGATTCATAACTTAATCCTCTACTCGTGGAAAATATGTTTGCATAATATGCTACTCTAGCTAAAATTTCTTTATTTATTATAATGAGCATAAATTGATAAATGCAAAATAAATTCCCCAAGGTTCTACAAATAGCAACACAATTTTATTGGATCATTTGTGATGTGTCCTTACACGAGAAATGTATATACACAACAATCTTTGCATTATAATTTTTTATGCTTTTGTTGCCTTATGTTGCAAAAAAAAAAAAAAAATTGTGTAAATATTAGCTTTGCATTGTGTCATGTTAAATAGTTTGACAATAGCGGACAAACTTGAAGAGGTACGTGTGATGCTAAACAACCAGCCTTGTGTTAATGGATTCGAATGAAGAGCTTGCTTCACAGAATTTGGGCAATGTTTGTTCTGTTTGAAGTCTGTATCTTCGAGTTATAAACAACAACGCTTGAGTAGATCAAGATCAACCCATTCATGTTTTGTAATTTTCCATATTGCTATAGCTTTGATTTGATTAGGACAAAGACGGATCTCATGATGGACGCATCCTGATCCAACTGCTTTTATAAAATGCAAACAAGTTTTAGTGCTTAGCTTTTTATCCTTTCTAACCAAGCTTCGTCGGGTAGATGGGGTACATTTAGCAAAACCAAAGCAACATAAGCATGGTACAGTACAACCATTTTCGAGCTACCATTTCTTGAAAAAAAGTTTGTGTTCGAAAACATATTTGGTTCACTTTTTCAAGAGACTACATATACTATTATTTTCCAACAAAAAACTCATGGAATTAACTTGTCAATCGGTTTGTGTAATTCAAAAGAAATTCTAGCTAAATGCAAATTCCAAAGCATCAATCTCATATGGCCATTTGAATTGGCTTTAGCGAATGGACTGTGCAATTGGAAATAGTCACCAATTATAACTACTTTCGTCATTATATGTTGCTCACTTTGTCATCTTACCTTTTATTCACTTACAAATGCACTTTCGGGGACATTTGGTTTGCAATTGCTATTGAAGTTGTTGTCCCCCACCTATGGAAATATCATCAACAAGCATTTCGATGTCCGCTTTTTAGCCGCATGGAGATCTTACAAGTTACAATGCACCCTCTACCGTGTGTTGCATCCTATTAATTCAATGAAGCTAGAGTACCATGCTTCCTTACATTACTTTTCTTTAAAAATGTGATTCATGAACCTCAGGATACTTAATTAGGAGCTTCCTATGTATAGTATCCCACTTTGAAATTTTCATTTATAAAAAAGGCATAATTACCGATCATGAATCAACATCAATAATGACTTTTAAGTTAGCCCAACTTTTACAAGAATAGATGGGTACTTAAGATAAACAACAAGATCGATATTCATTGTTAGCAATTCCTATGAATTCGGGGATTGCCAAAGACACTATAAATATATCAATAAATTTGTGTTAGAGTTGGAATTATCAATGCATAGTTGTATTTGTTTATGTAAAACAAAAGATTGAACCTTAGATTTGAACTGTAGTCACTTGATTTTGTTATGATCAATTGAATGCATAGTATTCCCCATCATATGCATTGATGATACAAGTCAAATGCACTTTTTAAAATATCTTATCCTCACATGGATACCTCACTGATATATGATTTCCAGTTCTAAGCTTTAGTATCTGACTAATCATCAATTTTTTTTTAATAAATCTAGCTTTGTACTTTGCTACCTGTTGAGCTACAGAGCTTTTTCTAACAACTGAAAACTAATACAGGTAACACATACAGATTATTACCTAAAAATAATAGTTTCTCAAGTAATAATCCTACAACTACCAATTTTACTTGTTGTTACCTTTTAAATTTGAAAGTGTTGCAAGATGCCCTATGAGTAAAATCAACTTAAAGGTTTCTTCCACCTATTGGTACCGAGGTATCTGTCCATATTAAATAGATTAATGTAACTTATGCATAAAGTTTGTCGTTACTTGGTGGGTTTTCATAGTAAGTGTACAAAGTGGATGTTGAACATTTGAATTCTTGCAGGTTGCATTGATTTCTACTGAAGATTGTCATGATGACCAGGAAACAATATCATTTCAAAAATGTGCAATTTATGGTAGGGTAATCGGGGATGATAAATTAGAACCTGTATAAAAACTGATCTATGTTATATATCTGCGTAATATGTTCCAGGTTTCAAGCTTTGTATTGAGCACTCTAACACGCATTGAGAACTCCATATCCATCACAAGGTTTCAGCTAAGAATTAATAAGTGAAGAATACGTTTGCACATTCCATCACGTGGTGGCCAAATACTGGCCCAAAATCATTTTAGAGCGCGGCAAAGCCGCTTTATTTTCTAGTATAGACCATGTGTAAAACAAACACTTACGCCTACCTTTCTTTGTATTAGGATTTTGACTTGACGGGAGATTCGATCAATTTGGAGGATATTAGAGAGAAGATGGCCAAGTTTCTTATGGAACATGTCATCAGCCACGCATGACATCAAAAGTCGAGCATTTCGTTTAAGTAAACCATGAGTTGATTCTGTTTCCCTTGCCGCATGACGATCGGTGGATACATGTTGGTTAATTTTTCTTTCTTTCTAGTTAATTTTCAACTTCAGCCTTAAAGATTTTAAAGTAGTCTAATAATGCCTCATCTTTAGTTTTTAGCAAATAAATATAGCAAAATCTAGAAGCATCATCAATTAATGACATGAAATATCTCTTTGCACACACCATTCATCTCACATAGATCAGAATGTATGAGTTCTAGAGGTGCCAAGAGCCTCTCCTCCCGCCTTGTGAGGCTTTGGAGGTTGCTTAGATTGCACACAATTATGACACTTAGAACCTTTGGTAATGGTGAAATCTAGAATTATGCAAGCTCACCAAAATTCACATCTAGAATTAACGCAAGCTAGATAGATGTGACACCAAACTTCACATGACACAAACGAGAATGTGAATTATCATTAATTGTGTCACAAATCGATTCAGCGACTTATTACAAAAATCGCCAAACTTAGAAACAAACCTGCAACCATAGCCTTCACCAATAAATTGTCCATGCTTAGACATAACTACTTTATTGGACTCCAACACTACCTTAAACCCATCTCATAAAAGAAGGTAAACTTCGGATTTATCTTTGATGCTTGCTTGCAGATTTTTTTTTTTGAGAATACATGTTTTCATAGATATTGGGAACACGAGATATTGGGCCTTTGAGATTTATCAGAATTTCTTCATATGATTGCGGTGCACATTTGCAAACCGATAACAAGACATGTGGGTTCTACACGGTGCACCACTTGATGGCTCGCGATGAAACAAGTTCATTTGGATCGTCACGAGGTAACTTCGAAGTGCAGCTCCATCTTGTGCCTACCTTTGTTTGGCAATATAGACCATGTGTACACAAACACTTACGCCTACCTTTCTTTGTATTAGGATTTTGACTTGACGGGAGATTCCATCAATTTAGAGGATATTAGAGAGAAGATGGCCAAGTTTCTTATGGAACATGTCATCACCGTGAAGGCGAGCATTTCGTTTAAATAAACCGTGAGTTGATTACGTTTCCCTTTGCCGCATGACGATCGTGGATACATGCATGTGAAGCGTATTATTGTTTCCCTTTGCCGCATGACGATCAAAAGCTGGATACATGCATGTGAACTGTGTTATTTTGTGTTGTGAACAATGCGTGGCGTGCCCCGAAGAACCGGGTACATCCGTGTGAACAATCGAGATACACCTGAATTTGCAATCTTTGCCGCGCCGCGCGCCATTTGTTTGTGATTGGACCTGTCCATCGTATTATTTATGTTTGCCGGTGTCTACCATTTTCAATTTCTGCCGCATAGTTAAAATGGTCCGTTATCTATATACGGACCACGGTGGCGATCGCGCGCCTATAGGTTTCGTACAAAATGTGCGTCGCAGAATCAAGAAACGTCCGAAACACCGAACAAGCGTGCGAAAAAATACGTAACGTTCTGATCGTGCGAGAATCAAAACGGTCGTGCGCAAAAATGACTAAATCCACGAGGCACGTGGTTACGAAAGAACGCGTCTGTAATAGGCCGGAAAGGAACGCGCAGACGAGCTTACTAAAACGCAGCGCGTCAGTAGCTTCGTGTGTTACTTCGACGACACCTGTTGCGAACAACCGCTCGTAACACGGGGGCACATTGCGGACGATCGTTTTAAACATGCATTTGTAGTTAAATACGATTCTGGTCGAACGACACCGGAAGCGTCTCGAAAGTGCATTAAGGTTCCGCAGACGGTAGTACAAAACAAGCGTCGTGAACCGGAGTGTAGTTACGGTCGGCGATCTAAGCTGGCGTAGCTCAGAGGCTTGGCGACGCACACGCGTGTACCACGGCGCCCGTGTAAGTGCGAAGATATCGCCAAGCCGGTTGCGTTCCACACGGGTGCGTATTTGAATAACGGTTTTACGACCCTTATAGTGATCGGGTGTCTCGCGGAATGGATATGGCGGTTAGAGGTGCGCGATGCATACAAGCGTCGTCGTGTGCGTTAGTGGCACGTGACGCCTTCTTGTACAGGGCGCGTCGCACGCGGTCGAACCGTTACTAGCCGCATACCGCTTCGCGGCGTCACTACTTTTGGACGTGGTACGGTCGACATCGATGCCGCTGGTCGCGGCGTTTCCATAGGTACGATCGCATCTTAGACAATTATGTTCGTAGATACTATAGACCACGGTCGAGCAAAACCCGGGACACGACGCGTTCCACGGGCGCGTGTGTAACAAGGGCTCACTACGAGACGGGAAGTTTGAGACGCACGAAATCTCGTCGTATTAAAGCCCTGTTGCGGACGCTCGCTACGGACAGTCTCAGAAGTCGACATTTAGAGACCCTAATGGGCAGACGCGCTACAAGACGATCAGATGCCCTCAACGCGATCTGTAGAGGCCTTTTTGACATAGTGTGGTGGCGAAAGGCACGTCGATCGGGGAAGTGACAACTCCAGGCCCGAAGTAGAGGACGAGAGGGCCGCACTTGTCGTTGTCGTCGTTGCAGATGCTGGAGTCCTTGTCGGAGAAGGAGAAGTCGAGGTGGAAATCGCCGAAGTAGATGTTGAACTTGAAGCTCAGCGGGGGCTGCACGAAGGAACGTTCCGCCCATGCACGACGCATGACGGAGGCGCTGAGGGTGCCCGACAGCTCGAGCATCCTGGCGAGTCGGTGGTGGAGACGTGTAGGTGTAAGTCGCCGCAGCACCGCCACCTTTGCATGGAGTTGCCTGCGCAGAGACGTGTCGGTGACGAGGCGGCGACGAGGTGAAGTCAAGGAGGCAACCGTAGAGGAGATTGGCCGGGTGTGCCGATGGGGGTCCCAGCCGCCTCTCCTTTGTCCACGGGCGCCAACCGTGATGTTGTCGATGTGAAAGAAGACGCCGCCGTTGTTGTCGAAGAGGAGGACGGTGGCACCCTCGATCCGCCCGCCGGGGCACGCCCTCGAGAGAAGAAGGACGCTTGCCGGGAACGCCTGATCCTCCCGAGGGCGATGGGGAGGTGGAAGCCCACCGCTACGCCGTGCGGTGGAACGTTCTCCCCGCCAGAAGTCATGGAGAAGCTCAAGCAGCGAGGGGATGTAGTAGCGGTGAAAGTACCTCACGATGCCATAGCGGAGACTCCACTCGGGCGCAGATTGATCCCAGCTCGATGGCGTTGGAGATGATCCCGAGCTCCTTGTTGGTAGTTGTGCCCAATTGCGGCTCGGTGATCATGTCGTTTCTTTGTCGCCCCTCGATGTCGTCCATGGCAACAAAGAAGACGTTCTTTGTCCCGGCATGCGGTCACACAAGGCAGCCGCTATGTCGCCGTCGAGGCCACTGGATGGGCGCGGCGGGTCGGCCGTTCACGGCGCCGGTGCGGCGTCTTCATTGGCATCGTCCGGCTCG
This sequence comes from Hyparrhenia diplandra, assembly GCA_015847255.1. NCBI lineage: Eukaryota > Viridiplantae > Streptophyta > Magnoliopsida > Poales > Poaceae > Hyparrhenia > Hyparrhenia diplandra. The sequence goes on from JADLZK010010985.1 coordinate 139,311, forward strand.
TCGTTGTTGTAGCGGCGGGCAAGGTCGATGGCCTCCTCCATCGAACGAGGCTCGAACCATTCGAGTGTGTGCAAAGCGTCTCCCCGCAGGCCTTCCACGAAGAGTCGACACGGTGGCGCTGTCCCTCGAGTTCCATGCGTAGTGCATAGTTCTCGGCGTCGATGTAGTCATTCAGCTTTCCTCCCTGTGAAGGCGGCGCGTACGCCCCCGAAGTGTCGAGGTAGGTGGGTGGTCCAAAGTGATGACATAGGCGGTGAGTGAACTCGTCCCACTCAATCGGAGAGTTCTTCTTGGACAGATCCATGAACCAAACTGCAGCAATACCAACGAGGTGGAAAGCAGTGTAACTCACGTAGTCGGCCGGGGCGATCTCCAAGTTAAGCTGGAAGAAGAGTTCCGCACTGCGGGCCGGAGGACGGGGTCATCGGTGCCGCCGCACTCTGGACTTGCAGACGCGTGGACGAAGCGAGGGTGATGTGATGCCGCTGGTGGCACCATGGGCCTGAGCGCCGCGGTGGCGCTGTCAGGGACGCCGCGGGTGGCGCTGGGGTAGGGGCAGGGGCGCCGCGGTTGGCACCGTCTCTCGCCTGGGCATCCCGCACGTTGCAGGTGTCGGTGGGGGAGGAGAGGGCAGCCGGTGCCGCGGTGTTGTCGAGGGTGACGTTGATGACGGCTGGAGTGTCACCAAAGAACGCCATCATCTTCCTCCGGTGGAGGATAGCAGGTCGGAGCCGCCGACGGGATCCGCGCGCAGGGGGGGGCGGCGGCGACTAGGCGTGGCGGCCGCCCCGTGCTGGCGGCGGCGGCGGCGGCCGGCCGGGCTGTCCTCCGGCGTGGTCGTAAAATGCGTCGCGAGAGGTCCTCGACGTGATGTAGACGTACTCCATCGGGCGTAGGGCGAAGTCTCGATGTCGCCGGCGCCGGCCGATCCGAACGCAGTTGTCGTCGAGGAGCGCCTTCAATGCCGCGGTGAACTCCGTCATCTCGGAAGCCATGGATGGTGGGAATCGCCCGGTCTCCGGATACCGGTTGCCGATTCGGCTAGATTGGGCCGGAATTGACACGTGAGTTGGGGAATTGGGAGGAGAGAGGGAGGAGGATGGGGATGACGACGGCGGCGGTGGCGTGGATGGCGCGGCGGGCGGGGGCGCGAGCAGCGGAGCGCGGAGGCGGTGGGCGGACACGAGAGCTGAAGGCGAAGATATATTTTTATTTTCTTGCTTGTCCCCTAGAGATTACATGTCTCTTGCTTATATAGCCCGACTAGTGGGACTTGTAATCTAAGCAATCTCTATAAGGTTTCCTTATAATTTGGAATACCTTTTACAACCAATTCCTATTTTATTATTTTCTAATAAGGGTCTCCCTTATAGATGAGATAGTCCCTTGCACACCAAAAATTACCTAAGATAATCCTAACTTGAAGGCGAAGCAAACTTCGAGTTGACGGAAGAGGGGAAAGCGGCGGCGGGGGGCCTCCCCCCCCGCGCGCGCGCCCCCCCGGCCCCTCCCGGGCCGGCGGTCGTCGCGTTTGACCCAATTAGCCACTCTCGGGCTAGCCTAATTCGGATCATGACATTCTACATCTTTCCTGTGAAAATGAACTCATTCCTGTGAATCCTGTGAAATTTCTGCGTTTGAAAGGAAGCCTCAAATCATTTTTTTTTTCTCAGGAATATATATGTGCCTACTCCATTTATCGACAGTGGAGTTTTCGGCTGGTGCTGTACGTGGCAGCCATTTTTTTTTAAAAAAAAAAAAAAAGCAATGCTAGTATCTCCTTGGTTACCCCAATGTTAGGCAATGAGCGGCCGATAATACACTAGGGATAAGATTCAGAGAATGCAGCAAGAATGGAAACCAGAAGAACAGAAATGAAGAACAGAGCTCAGTTACCACCTACGGCCCAAACGACCAGACCATTTTAAGCCCACTAGTACGTAAATTGTCCAACTACACATTACATGGTGCTTCCCTTCAAAAATAGAAAAACAAACATTACACGGTCCACTCAGCCACTCTTCTCTGTTGCCGCCCGTGGTACAACCCTTTCTCTTGACGTTCCTTCCTACTCTCTTTCGTCCAAATTATAGTTTACTTTGGTTTTTAGATCCATTTTTTTTACTATGTATGTAGACATATAGATGTATAACTAGAAAAGCAAAGTGAACTACAATTTAGAACGGATGGATTACTTGAGTTCCAGCTTGTCTCGAAATCCGAGCATGTAGGATACCGGCGATGTAAATTATGGTTCTCCTTCGATATCAATAGTGTTGGAGGTAGATGAGACTACTCCACATGATATTGAGACACAGTCGCAACCATGAATTCAAAACTGGTCACCACGTCACTCGCACAGCTATCGGGCAAGAGCGTGGCGATAGCGGAGCAGTAGAGGAGGAAGAGGTGGTAGTGGTGGACCTCGATGGAAGCAGAGGGGTGCCGGAGCTCGCTGGCCGTCATGGACCTTGCACGACCGTCGAACAAGGACGTGGCGGTGGCGGAACTGAGGAGGAGGTTGGTGGTGGTGTCACACGACATAGCCGGCCACAAAGGACCGGAGAAGAGAAAGGAACAACAAGAAGAATTATTGGTTGATTGTTACCTAGATCAGCAACATACTATGTTGGGAAGCATGATTTCTAGTTTTGGTATGTTATGCCACATGAACTACTGAAGTACTGCACCGTGACTTCCCTGATGAAAAATATATTATTACCTCTCATGTTGTGCACGTATAGCATATATATCTAACACTAACAGCAACAGCCTGTGCGCATATCTCGGTGCATATCCTGAAATAATGTGGTATCGCACACGGCACAGGCTGTGCACGAATTTCATCAGTAAATTTGACGTTCTCGTTGTGGCACGGAAGCACCGCAAGACGGGGTCTACACACAGTACAGCCTACTGTACAAGATAGCAACACATCACATGGCGAGCGAGAGCGAGAGCCCTCACGGCTGCACGGCCGGACCATACGCCGTTCGCTCGCTGTGCAGTGTGCTGTGTAGGAGAGTGGCAGTTAGCTGCATCCAACCACTTCCGTGTCCCCCGCATTCATGGCCGCCATTAACACATCTTCCGAGATCCATTTCTTCCCAGCTCTTCCCCTCTTCTCTCCCTCCTCCGGCCGACCCATCGGTCCTCTCCGTCGTCGGTCCAGCTCTAAAAGGAGATGAAAAGAGGACGACAACTTGCATTCACAGTTGACATCATCAACCATGCAACAGCAATGCATATCCATTGCGTCCTTGCAGCCTTGCAGCTGGCCGCCCAGTTCGTCAGCGACACTAGGCTGTCATGGACCAATGGATGCACCAACATACGGAGTAGAAAAAAAATGGTGAAATCTACTACAGTAAGTAGTGAGAGTGATTAACCAGCCAAGAACCAACCAATATTCACCCATTACCGTCCATCGATGTGCACGTTACGCCGCCAAGCCGACGATCATCAAGGCTAAAATGAAGATCGATCCAAGAGAAGACCAGAAAAGAAAAAATCAAACAAGAAAGCTGCAAGGCGGTGTGCCCCCGGCCAGGCGGCAGATCGATCACGGCACGGTGACGGTGACGACGCCTCCGGCGGCGGCGCCAGGCAGGCCGAACGGCAGTCCCCAACGCCGACACCAACGCCCACACCAATAGTCACGCCGCCACCGGCGGCGCACCACCCGGGGCGCGCACCGGGGATGCGGAGGCAGCTGAGCCCACCTTCCCTGGGAACTCGTCGCACTCGGGCTGCGGCCGCTGCATGTCCCTTCCTGGCACGCAGTTGCCCACGAAGTCGAACACGCCGCGGCTCCCGAGCTGGCGGTCGCACCGCTGGCTGATCCCGGAGAAGAAGTTGAAGGAGACGGAGAGGTTGGTGATCCGGCGAAGGTCGCACAGCAGGTCCGGGAGCTCGCCGGTGAGCTGGTTGTGCGCTAGGTTGAGCACCTCGATCCCTGACAGGCACGAGAGCGTCCCGGGGAGGTGGCCTGACAGCGCGTTGTGGCTCAGGTCCAGCACCTGGATGCTGGGTAGGAACCCCAGCGCCTCCGGGACGCACCCGGTGAGGTTGTTGTTGAGGAACAGCACCTCGCGGACCCGTGCGCCGCCGCCGAAGTCGTAGGCGGCAGGGACGGCGCCGGTGAAGCGGTTGTTGGCGAGCGTGATGACCGTGGCGGGGGGAACCCCACAGCGTGTCCGGGATCTGGCCGTCGAACCGGTTGTCGTTGAGGAACACGGCGTCCAGCTCCGGCTTGGTGAACACCTCCGGTGGGAGGTCACCGGAGAAGGCGTTGAAGCGGAGGTCAAGGTAGACGAGCGATGGGATCAGCAGCGTGGACGCCGGGAACGGGCCGGAGAAGAGGTTGTTGCTCAGGTCCAGCTCCGTCAGGTACTCGAGGTCCCGGAGCGCGTCCGGGACGTGGCCACCGAGGCGGTTGCTGTTGAGGTGCAGGAACGTGAGGTGCGCCAGTAGGGACACCGCGTCGGGGAGCGTGCCACGCAGGTTGGCGCGGTTCAGGTCGATGCCGGCCACCACCGTCGACGACGACGACGTGACGTCGCCGTCGGGCGGCGCGGAGCAGTACACGCCCTTGTAGGCGCACACATTGGCGCCCTGCCACGACGCCAGCGCGCCATTGGGGTCCTCGGTCACGGCCGCCTTCAGCGCCTGCAGAGCCACGTACTCCTGGCTCCGCTGGTCCGAGGCAGCGTCGGCGGCGGCGGCGGCGGTGTCGTCGTCAGGGCTGGTTGGGCTAGGAGGCGGCGGCGAGCCGTGGATCCAGGCGGCAATGGCGGAACCCAGGCCGAGCTGGGAGGTCGGCGCGGGGGTCAGCACTAGGAGGAGGAACACGGCGGCGGCGACACGGGCGGGGAATGGTGGTGGCCGCCGCCTGGTCATGACTACCTGTGAGCTCACCGTACCCGATGGCTCGTTTTTTTTTGAGATCTGAGGAGAGTGCACTGCGGCAGAGTGATTCTTGTGAGAGACAAGGGGGGGACGGAGGAGAAAGGTGATCAGCTCCTCAGCTCGGCTGGTAATACATTGATTGCTCTCTCTGTCTGTCTCGCCGTGCTCTCCGCCCCTGATGATGAAATGAAACCACAGCTGGAACTGGGATGTGATGGCTCGTTCGGCATTGCATTGCTGTGTGTGTCCTGTTACTCATGTGACGTACGGAGTATTGCGTATAGTAGTACTAGGGCTGTAATAATCCTCTAACTCCCGGTGTAAAATAAACACGGGATAACGGATTAGCATATGGTGTTGGAGTAGGTGCGTGCAAGAGCAATAATTTGTTTCCGTCAAAGCGAAATTACGTTTTTTTAAGTTTTCACACGTCCTGTTTTACTGTTCGTCTTATAAAAAACTTTTGTATAAATTATAACATAAAAATAAACCATGTTTATAGCAAAAAAAAATTGAATGATAGAAAATGTTCAATTAAGATGTCTAAAAGTTGAAACATCAATCTTTTTTGAGAGGGTGAGAGTACTAGTACATCCTATCCCTAGCAAGCCTCTACGTACTGACTGCTTTCAACAATGAGGATTTAATTCCGCTCACATAAGTACATCAAGAAAGGCTAAAGAAGAAGCTAACCTTGTCTGGCCCAACAAAGCTTGGATGTCATTCCGGCGTGACTGTTTTGGACCAGATCCAAAGCTATGGATGACAATGTTGAGAAAAGCATATACCTCCATGGATTGCATGGAAATGTTTTCCTTTTTCTCTTTTGATTTTGGTGGTGGGATCGGATTGCATGGATCGGAGACGTTGGCTGGCCGTTCTATCTCAACATCCTCGAAAGCTAGCACTGACCAGAATCGGAAGTCCTCCTAAAATCACGTGATCGATAATCTTATTTCTTATCAAGATAACCAAATGATTGTTGTTGATACACCTGAAAGGCTGAAACCTGACATATCATCTACGGCAACCTGAAAAAATCCTTATCTAAAGCAGGATGTTTGATATTTTCGATCAGCAACAATCATCAAATCGGGAAGAACTGGATGTGCAAAAAAAAAACTTTTGACCAAAAATCCGACCCCGAGCACTTGAAAATCCGAAAACATAACAAAAATTGATCGGGTAAGTGCAGATAAAATACATTTCATCATGCTTTGATTCAAGCTAACATCAGGTAAAAGATGTGACACGCTTTTTTTTTTTGCACGACCTGACGCTTTTTAAAAAAAAAAAACTCACGACCTAACACTTTTCAGGTAAAAGATGTTTGATATTTTCTCTAGTTGTTGTATATGTAGAAAGTCAGCTTGAGCAGTTAAAAGCTAATGTGTTAATTTTTTTGTACTCTCTCCGTCACATCAATCTAAGGACACATGTATGGAGTAATAAATGTAGATAAAAAATAATTAATTGCATAACTTGGTTTGTAAATTACGAGATAAATCCTTTGAGCGCGGTTAGTCCATGATTGAACAATATTTACGAATCTTTGTCGGTTCGGCTAGATTGGGCGGGAATTGACAAATAGATTGGGAATTGGAAGAGAGGAGAGGGATGAGGGTGGGGGTGGCGGCGTAGGGGGCGGCGGGGCGGTCGCCGCGCCGGCCGGGGAGGCTTGGCGGCAGGGGTGGCGGCACGCGGGGAGCGCGTCTTGGGGGCGGCGGCGGCTCAAAATTTGAAGGTGAAGATATATTTTTATTTTTCTTGCTTGTCCCCTAGAGATTACATGCCTCTTGCTTATATAGCCGGTGGGACTTGTAATCTAAGCAATCTCTATAAGGTTTCCTTATACATTTGGAATACCTTTTACAAGCAATTTCTATTTTATTTATTTCCTAATAAGGCCTCCCCTTATAGATGAGATAGCCCTGCACACCAAAAATTACCTAAGATAATCCTAACTTGAAGGCGAAGCAAACTTCGGAGTCGCATGCGGGAGGGAAAGCAGCGGGACCGGACCGGGCCTCCCCTCAAGGCGCCCCGCCCCTCCCCTTGGCCCGCGGGCCGTCGCGTTTGGCCTAATTAGCCACTCTGGGCGGGCCCATTCGGGATCATGACATTTCCCCACCGTTCGACGGCGCGGCCCGTCCGCGTGCCGCCCAACCCACCGTGTGGTGGCGAAAAGGCACGTCGGTCGGGGAAGCGAGAATTCGGGCGGGTTAAGTAGAGGACGAGAGGGTCGCTCTTGTCGCTCGTCGTTCGCGAATCTTTGGAGTCCTCTTCGGAGAAGAGGAGAAGTCGAGGTGGAAACCGCGAAGTAGACGCCGAACTTGAAGTTCGGCGGGGCACGGAAGGAAGCGCCCGCGCATGCATGGCGTATGACGGAGCGCCGAGGGTGCCCGGACTGGCTGAGCATCCGGGCGAGTCGGGGTGGAGGCGTGTAGGTGTAAGTCGCCAGAGCCGGTCACCTTTGCATGGAGTTGCCTCGCGGTGAGACGCGTGTCGGCGACGTAGGCGCGACGACGGTGAAGTCGAGGAGGCGGCCAGAGGAGATCATTTGGGCGTGTTGACGGGGTCCCAGCCGCCTCTCCTTTGTCCACGGGCGCCAACCGTGATGTTGTCGTCTGCGGAAGAAGACGCCGCCGATTGTTGTCGAAGAGGAGAACGGTGGCACCCTTGATCCGCTCGTCGGGCGCTGGAGAAGAAGGCCGCTCGCCGGGAACGCCTGATCCTCCCGAGGGCGGTGGGAGGTGGAAGCCCATCGCGCGCCATGCGGTGGAACGTTTCTCCCCCGAAGAAGTCTTGGAGAAGCTCGGGCGACGGGGATGTAGTAGCGGTGAAAGTACCTCATGATGCCGTGGCGGAGACTCCACCGGGCGCAATTGAGCCCGGCTCGGCGGCGGAGATGATCGAGTTCTTTGTTGGAAGTCGTGCCCACTTGCACTTCGGTGATCATAAAACCTGTCGCCTAGCCCCTCGATGTCTTCCGCGCTTACAAAGAAGGCGTTGGCGTCCGGCATGCGGTCACCACGGGGCAGCCGCTATGTCCGCCGTCGAGGCCACGAGGGGTGTCTGCATGGCGATCGACGTTCATGGGCCCGTGTCATCATCCGTGTTGGCGCCGGTGGCTCGTCGTCGTTGTAGCGGCGGCAAAGTCGATGGCCTCCTCAATGATCGGGCTTCGAACCATTCGGCGTGTTGCGGCGTCTCCGTAGGCCTTCCACGAAGAGTTCGACCGCGGTGGGCGTCCCCTCGAGGAGTTCCATGCGTGGTGCATAGTTCTCGAAGGGGCGTCGATGTAGTCGATCGCTTGCCTCCTGGGGGCGGCGTGTCGCCCGAAGTGTCGGGTAGGTGGGCGGTCCGGTGATGGCGTGGCGATGAGTGAACTTCGTCCCACTTGATCGGGGAGATCGTCTTGGGCAGATCCATGAACGTACTGCGGCAATACCAGCGAGGTGGAAAGCGCGTAACTCAACGTGGTCGTAGGGGCGTCTCAAGTTAGGCGGAAGAAGAGTTCGACTTGCGAAGCCAGGTGCAGGTCGTCGGTGCGTCGTACTCCTGGACTTGCGCACGGCGTGGCGTAGCGGGGACGTGATGTCGTGGGTGGCACCATGGGCTGGCGCCCGCGGGTGGCGCTGATCGGGGCCGCGGGTGGCGCTGGGGGTAGGGCGGGGGCACCGCGGTTGGCACCGTCTCTGCCAGGGGCGTCCCCGGATTGCGAGTGCGGTGGAGAGGAGGGCGGTTGGTCTTTGTCGTTCGGGGGTGAGCGTCGATGTGTTCCGGGCGTCACCGGAACGCGCCATCATCTTCCCTCGAGCCCGGAGGATAGCGAGGTCGGAGGCCGTCGACAAGATCCGCGGCCGGGGAGGCGACGGGGCGGCCGCGGCGCCAGGTGCGGTGGCCCGCTGGCGGCCGTACGGGGGCTGTCCTCTGGCCGGGGAGTCGTGCGTCTGAGGGTCCTCGGCGTGATGTAGGCGATACTCCATTTTAGGGCGAGTCTCGATGTCATCGAAGCGCTGGCGTCGGCCGCGGTTGTCGTCGAGGGCGCCTTCGGCCAGCGTTGAACTTCGTTCATCTTGGAAGCCATGGGTGGTGGGAATCGTCCCCGTCTCCGGGATATTTGTCGGTCCCGGCTAGATTGGGGCGGAATTGACCGCGTGGGTGGGGATTGGAAGAGAGGAGAGGGATGAGGGTGGGGGTGACGGCGGCGTAGGGGCGGCGGCGGTGGCAGCGCCGGCCGGGAGGCGCGGCGACGGCGGGTGGTGGTGCCAGCCTTTGGGCGTCTTGTGGGGGCGGCGGGCGGCGGCTGGTGAAGGTGAAGATATATTTTTATTTTCTTGCTTGTCCCCTAGAGATTACATACCTCTTGCTTATATATAGACTAGTGAGACTTGTAATCTAAGCAATCTCTATAAGGTTTCCTTATATATTTGAAATACCTTTACAAGCAATTCCTATTTTATTTATTTCCTAATAAAGGGTCTCCTTATAGATGAGATAGCCCCTTGCACACCAAAAATTACCTAAGATAATTCTAACTTGAAGGCGAAGCAAACTTCGAGTCGTACGGGAGAGGAAGCGGCGGCGAGGGGACCGGCCTCCCCCCTTGCCTTGCCTCCCCACTTCCCCCTCTGGGCGGGCGGTCGTCGCGTTTGGCCCAATTAGCCACTCTCGGCTGGCCCAATTCAGGATCATGACAAATACAAACAAAATTTCTTCTGAGGAGTTCAAATTCTAACATCCTATTTTGAATTTTACCTACATCTAAACAAAGCCTCAGTCTATATGCGATTGAATGTTTGTCACCCCAATTTTCGCCTTTGAACAGAAGCCACATGAATTAGGATAACCAATAGAAATTTGCAGACAACCATGATGTCCATCCTAAGAAATTTACTGATTTGCGATAGTGCAAGCACACACACGGTTCGCATTCGCCGGTGAGAGATGAGGAATCTCACGGGACAGTTTAAAAATGAATGGACCGTCCTCTGTATTTTTGTACCCCATCACACAGCGCGTTAAATTTTCATGAAGTACTACAGCCCACCGTACTTGTACAGTGCCGCTGTGCGTGTGAGCCCCTTTGAATAATTGACGCTGCTCAATGCCAACCCTGACATTTTTTTTTTCTTTCTAATTATACATTTCTTCTGTTCTAAAAAATCAAATTAACTATAATTTAAAATAGAGGGAGTATTTCAGAAACACACATTAGTGACATCACCCTATAAACCGTCACGTGTTTTAGACAGGCTTTCCTGGGATCTGTTAGTTGTGTGATCTGTGAACAAACACGGGTCAAACAAATGTGTAGTTTCTGTTCCATCGTTGTCCCAGAACAAATGATTTTGTGTTCTCAAATTTTGTGTAGTCCATAAATTGCAACAATAAAGTTTGCACTCTCCGTTCTATATTTTTTAGGCCGTTTTAGCATTTCTAGATACATAAGTTTTATCATGTAATTTGGAACCGAGGGTGATAGTAGGACCGGATCAATAGAACCGTGATATACTCTTGTGCATTCTTTCATGAGTACATTTTCATATTTTTCTTTGCGACAAGTAAATTTCATAACATATTGGTTGTTCTTATTGAAATAACATATTTTTGCAGATATTACTAGCTAAACTATCACAATGTAGACCACTAGACCATCCACCTCTGCTCTAACACGGCCTTGGAAGTTATATTACACAAATATAAAACATTTTAATGCCTATTGGTTTCCTAGAGCAATGCCTATTTAGATACTATATAATAATCCATATCCAGATCTAAACTTTTCCAATTAATTATATCTAGTTCTTGTAGTAACTTTTCTACTTATATGTGTTTTTATCTTTTTGCATAGCAACTTTATGGATTTTAAGATTTAATTAGTTAAAAACTTATTTTAACTTATATTAGCTTTCAGCTCGTTACGCCTTTTTTACATCATAAATCTATATTTTGGTTTTCAACTTTTATATTATTATTATTAGTTCAATTTTTGTCCACGTGCCAACTTTAAATTATAGTGCTTCTTGATTCTTTTTATTTGGTTTTCTATTATTTTAATAAAAGGGATTCTACCTAGCTAGACTCAAGTATTTAGTTACTATGGTTACTACAATCGCAAAACAGTCGTTTCAGCCGGCATCATGACACTCACTTCAGATATTGAATTAAAAATATATTTTATATTTGACTGAATTTATTAATAATTATAAAAATACATTTTATGGAGTATCTAATAATACTAATTTAGTGTTCTAAAAACTTTTCTATTCAGTCTTTTCCTACAACTTCAATGAAACGTACAAAATTAACTTCAGACAAGTATAGAAAAATGATTTATTCATAGGCGGAGGGAGTAAGTTTGTCTTCACCGAAGTCATCATCACAGTGTTGGCGTCAGATGAAATCCAAATTGGAGGCGTTCATCCGGTTGATAATAGAAACACCGATGTGTGAGAATTCTAAAAACATAAAGAGATGTCAGAAACCGATGTTTTTACGAAGCTAGCTCCATGCATGAACTATGAATGTTTTCTTCCAGTCTTTTGACTTCCAAAATTCTACTGCATGCGGGCACAGCATTCTACCGCATACAGTACGTATAATTCGATCAAAATAAACTTGTTGACCGATGGCCATTGAGCACCTCTCTGTATAAGAGCCTCTTTGGCGGCAAAAGGAGCTGCAGCTCCGGCTCCGGCCAAAGAGGCCTTGTTTGTCCAACCCATCCGTGCCCCTGCACGCAGCAGCAGTGCAGCTGCAGAGGCTGCGTCGCCTTGCCTGGCGCTGAAGATGCCATGAGTACTGTGGTTCCTGCATCTGCATGATGGAGCAGAACCCGGGACCTCCATTGCCGGGTGCCGGCCTGCCGCCTGCTCCCTACTTGTGTGGCGCAGTAGATGAGCTGGAGTGGAGCATCGTCGTACTCCCCTCCGTTCCACAATACTGCGATTCTTTTGGCTCGTATAAATTGTGTTTTGGCCCTACCGTCTTTATTTAACTTTTTAAAATAAATATTACCACTTTTGTTATGACTTATTACATCACTAAAGATATTGTAATGATGTTTTTGCTTGTTTCATAATTTACATAAAAAATTTGAATAAGGCGAGCGTCAAAACACGCTTTATATAGTCGAAAAATTACAAAGTATTGTGGAACGGAGGGAGTATATGGGCCTCCTCAATTCTTGCGAGTCTTTTGGAAGGTAGCGAAAAGCAAGTCCCAATAATTGGCATCATCAGCCGTTCCTTCCTGCCTTGTCCTTGAAATGGCGTCCGTGAAACGTAACGCTTGAATCTGTTTATGGGCCATGGAACATTTGGTGGGCCGAAAACCCTACGCCCTGTTTAGAGCGAAGGAATGAACTAAGGAAAAAAGTCGCGTTCACTCCTCGTATCGCGAAGTTGGCTTTTCCGGCCCGCCAATTTCAAAAGCCGGACAAATCGCCTCCCTCAACTTTTCAACCATGCATTTTTCCTCCCTCGGCGGTTTTGACGGCGGTTTTACTACAGTCACCGCGGGTTTGGTACGAGTAACCATGGTTTGCTACAGTACCATCACCTTTGCCTTTTCCTTTTTTAAAAAAAATCATTTGAATCTTTAAAAATCATAGTAAATCACAGAAAAATTAAAAAATAGAAAATCTAATTTTGTTAGACTCCCACATGAGTAGATCTACACAGTGAATATATAATATGGTATACTTTAGTTTAACAAAATAATTATAGAAAGCTGCAGACTACGAATTATTTTAATTAATTATATATTCACCGTGTAGAACTTTGTACTAAAGCATATCATATTAAATATTCACTGTGTAGATCTACTCATGTGGAGTCTAACAAAATTGGATTTTCTATTTTATGATTTTTTTATGATTTTCTATGATTTTTCAAAGATTCGACCAAATAAATGAAAAAGAAAAAGATAAAACTTTCATAGCAAAAACTTTGTACTAAAGCATATCATATTATATATTCACTGTGTAGATTTACTCATGTGGAGTCCAACAAAATCGGATTTTTTTATTTTATGATTTTTCTATGATTTACTATGTTTTTCAAAGATTCAACCAAAATTTTTTTAAAAAAAGCGGCAAAGGTGCTGGTACTGTAGCAAACCATGTTACTGTACCAAACCAGGGTTACTGTAGCAAAACCGCCCTCAAAACCGCCGAGGGAGGAAAAATGCATGGTTTGAAAAGTTGAGGGAGGCGGTTTGTCCGGTTTTGGAGTTGAGGGAGGAAAAGTGAACTTCGTGATAGTTGGGGAGGGAATGTGGACTTTTTCCATGAACTAATACCCACGTAGGAATGAGAAAAAACTAAAGAATGAGATGATTGATTATTGCAAATGTTTCACGGAGGAATGAGAAAAAACACGGGAATGAGATGTGTGTGTTATGACAAAACTAAAGAAAGGAAAAACACATAAAATACAAACGAGGAGGTGTTTGGAACACGGGAATGTGAAACATATAGGAATTCTAAAGCATATCATGCATATGACTGAAAAAGGCACTTAACACATAATGATATTGCAAATGCATACAATGATGAACTAATACCCACGTAGGAAGATGATTGATTATTTTATTCTTATAAATGGGTGGGAAAGGCTACCATGAGCTACAAGCCGACTCCGTACTAAGTATTGCAGCATATGTCGGTCTGTGGTAGTCTCATATTGATGTGCTGATGCTAATCACGCTGCATGCCTCGGGCTTCCGCGACGAGAAGAAAAACCAGAGCACGGAGTGGATGTTTTGATTCCTGTGAAATCTGAAGATGCTACAGTATTCCATAGGAATGTATAGGGTGTTTTCCTTTGTTCCAAACAACAAATTTGCTTTCCTCAAAAATCCTGCAATCCAAATGGCGCCTACAAGTTTTTCCTCTATATCTAGGCCTCGTTTAGTTGGCAAATATTTTACCTCCAACTTCCAAGTTTTTATAATCTCTCTCCATCACATCACATTAAATACATCAAAAGATATAGATTCGGAGTAGTAAATGTAGGTAAAAAAATTAACAAATTACACAGTTACGTTATACATCACGAGGCGAATCTTTTGAGCCTAGTTAGTCCATGATTGAACAATGTTTACTACAAAAGAAAGCGAAACGTGCTACGGTATGCTACAGGAGTTCAAACGGTGCTATTGGCAAATTTTTACCCAACTAAACAAGGCCCTATAGTACCTACCGAGGGCCTGTACCAAAAGCCTAAGTAGCACATAAGGTACCAATAATCTGTTGTGTTAGATTCTTCACGTGAGCCATATTCAAAAGATTTAACATTAATGTGGTTAGAGCAACTCCAGTGGAGCCTCATATTTTCCAGTTGAGAATAACACTAGTGGAGCTCCTAATATTTTCATGTCCTCCTAAAATTCCCTTACAAGCTCCTATAGCTAGCTAGATATAGGAGCCTCTTATCCACCTTTTAAATGAAAATGGGAGTCCATTTCATTCCACTAGAGTTAATTTTAAATTTGGGCTCTCAAATTTTACAAGTTAGCTATCTATTTTTAGCTATTTTTAGGAGGGATGATTGGAGTTGCTCTTACAGTAGTATGTGACATTCTCATCGATAGCAAGAAGCATGTGGTGATCCCTTCGTTCTAAATTTTAAGATGTTTTGTATTTTCTAGATTCATATTTTTTTACTATGCAAATAGATATACACCACATATATCTAGATACTTAGTAAAAACAATGTATCTAGATTTGTATGTAATACTGCTCTTCATGGGTTGTTTATATATAGGCCTGATTGGTAGCCTACTAATTTTTGCCCGGCCAAAATATAGACTTGCTAAATCAAATCTTGCCAAAGTTAGGGTAGAGAGTATAGGAGTGCATTTGCTCTTTTATGTAGTTTAGAAACTTTTTAAAGCATTGCCAAAACTTTGGCCAAAAAATGGATGGTGCCAATTCTTAAGTAATAAACCAACTAATGACCACTAATTTAGCATTATCATGGTTTTAGTTTTTTTTTTTTTTTTTTGAGAATTACACAGTACAATATGAGACACTCATAACACGCACGCACACTCACCCCTATGAACACACGTCGCGCAAACCCTACCCCTATGAGCACCTCCGGAAGGATTTGGGCAACCCGGCAGATACGGAGATTCTCGAAGTCACCATAAAGCCTCGTCGTCGGCCGGGAACGCCGCTTACCACCTTAATGCATAACGTAGGTAAATCCTTAGGAAAATCGAGGGAAAAGGTGCGAGCACGGGATTTGAACCACGGTGGGTAGCGTCCCTTTGGACCGATCCTACCATTGGACTACAAGCCAATTAAGCTTAACATCCATTATCATGGTTTTAGTTGAACAAGAATTGGAAGCCAACTAAGAATGTTTTCCTATATTAATACCGCCACTCCAATGGGCCATTTTCTGGGCCGAGAAGCCAGGCCTAGCCAGATCCGCCGCTGAGTTCAGATGGCTTTCACCTCAGTATTGTAAAAGCCTGGCCCAACTTCACTCGCTCTCGCTCAAACTAATAGCAGGTTATTCCTTAATTTAGTTACCCATTTCTACACAGAAACATAACCGTGCCTTACAACATGACATACAATTTGTTGTGCGACCATTCAGAACATTTCATCCAATGATGACGAGATAACTAGCTTTATTAGATTTAACTAGACTTTGGCTAACCATATTTTAACTCATTCAATTCAAAATAAATTATAGACTCAAAATGAATGCTAGGTGCAAAATGCTTAATTCTTTGAAAATTGATTGGAGACTGAGCTTATAAAATGGGTGGCTATGGTAGACATCAAACAATCACACATGCGGCATGCCATGGGCTCATGTGGCTACGCCACAACATGAGTGGTGTATTACCTGTGAATATAGATGTGAATGCAGCCGGGGTACGAATACGATAGCCTACCTTGAAGCACATTTTCTTTTTTGTCGGGTCCAAGCACGGCACAGTTCAGTGTTATGCCGACTCGGACCGGCCCGGGCTGCTTCCCAAGCACATCGTATGGCCTGGCCTGGCCCGACCACATAAATGGTCAAAGGCTCAGTGAGGACGGCCCCAGCAGCTAAATGTGATGGGCTTTTTGGGTCGGTCTAGCCTGAAAACAGACACGATGCCGATTTAACACAGCTCACCTACATGCCATGCCCTTCCTAGCCCAAACCATGCTGGGTCGGGCGACCCATTTTGCACATCTAAGGCTATCTCCAAGAGCGCAGGTATATTTTGAGACCCATTGCACGGTTTAGGTTGCGGCACAGTGAAAATATCCGTGACCCACGAACTCGTGTCTCCAACGGCGGGACGCATCGGTTGTCCAGCCCGGTTGTCGATCGCCCGCCGCCGCCTCACCGAGGCCAAGATCCACCGGTGGTCGGGCTTCGCCGTCGTCGGCGGCGAGGTCGCCTTCGCACACCACGGTGGTGAATTTGTGCTTTCGTCCGCCGCGGCTCGGCCGTGGGGGCGGGAATTTGGGCGCCCTCCCCGCTCCCGAGCTCGCGCCCGGCCATGGAAGAAGCGCGCCCGGTGGTTCCCGCCCGGCGCTACTGTGGTCATCCACTGGGCGGGTCTCTGCTTGCCTCTGCCGTGGCGGAAGGCAAGGACGACGTCGAAGGCAAGGATGTGCGTGTACGGCCCGACGCCGAAGGGGATGTGCGCGTACGGGTGGCGCTGTCTGCTCCTCCTCGCCTCCCGGCGCTGAACCGCTCCGGCCGGAACTTCTCCGACAGCGGGTGCAACTCAGGCCCAGCGGCGGCAGCGCAGTGCTGCCGGAGATCTTCGCCGTCCGTCTTTGCGCTCGCCCCGTCGGTTTCGCCCGGCCCGATGGAAGCGGATGGCGGCTTCCCGCCCAGCGGGCTCGAGTCGCCGAGCGGCCCGTGACCAGCTGCCCGCCCCCTGCAGCGACCGCCGCCTCCCTCCCGCCCGATCCCGGCCGCCTGGCCGCAGCGCGCCGCGCCTCCCCTCCCCGCCGACCCGGTACGCGAGCGCGCCGCGCTCTGCCCGCCGCCAGACGCGCCCGCCCGGCGCCGCCGCGCCTTCCGCCCCGCCGACCCCGGCCGCCTGCAGCCAGCGCCCGCCCACTGCCCGTAACGCCCGCCCGGCGCCCGCCCCGATAGCGCCGTGACCCGCTTTGCCCCGCCCAGCTCCTCGCGCCCGGTACTTCGCCCGTGGCGGCTCCCCGCGACCAAGCGCCCCCGTCGCGGGCCGTCTTTGCGGCGAACCAGCGAAGCGGCGGCGAAGCAAAAAATTTGCTGGCGAGCAGCAGCGGCACTCCGGCGAAAGCCATAGCCCGCGGCGACAGCGGTGAGCAATCTCCGGCGGTCATGGACACGCCCGAGGAAGAAGCGGCGGCGGCACGGTGGCCGGACAGCGTCGGCAGGAGCGGCCAGGGGAGAGATGCGTTCGATGGGAGAGAAAACCTATATTTGCCACCTCGTTGGCGTGGTTGGCAAAATGTGTAGCGTGGATGGATGTTACATTTGGAGGCTGATTTAGATATGCAAAACAACTGTTCATGATGTATTTTTACGTTTAGGTTCTCCGTTGGAGACGACCCTAAGGCTATCTCAAACGCCACCTGAACACCCATACGTGGTTTAGGTAATGCACAGTAAAATAACGAAGGCCCAAAAATTCCCGTCTCCAACGACACACCCCAAACCTAAAAGCTGAGCATAGCGGCAAAAGGAAACCAACTTTGCATCAGGACCCACGAGCTTTTAGAAATCATCGAAGCCTCAATCTGTAAAACCTTCTCTCTAGCGCTTTTGTACCATGAACCTAATAGGGAAACAAAATTACTTTTCCGCCCTTCTTCTTCTTCCTCCCGATGGAAAGCCTCGATGCGAGAGCGAGAGGTGACGGGAGCTTCGGGATCCCGACCGGCCAGGCGCTGGGCTTGGTGCCGGCCGCCTCCTACCCGGCGCCCGCAGCCCGCCTCCTACCAGTCGAGCCGCTGTCCTCCGTCACGCCCGAGTCGAGTCGCCGATCCTACATCGCAGCCGGGTGGGCGTCCTCGCCGGTGGCGAGGCGACCCGTCGTCCTCCATCAGCGCCCGGGCGAATCCGCCTCGCCGTCGTTTTTCAGCGGGGCGATTCGTTTCGTTTCGTTGAGGGTTTGACTTGTCATCATCGTCCATGAGCCGGCCACCTTGCTCGGCCAGCGGGCTTGCGACCTGCAAAGCGCCGCCGCGGGACCGCCTCGCCTGTCGGCGGGCCCACCCTTGGACGCGCATGCGTCGCGGTGGAGAAGAGCGCAACTTTGCGTTGCCCACCGGCTGCGACACAAAATGCGCCCGGTGTTTACCTCCTCGGTTGGAGGAAGATTTTGATACCCGGATGCACTGTACAACACTTAATTTACGTTTGGGTTGCCTTATGGCTAGGCTGTTGGAGATAGCCTAAGGTTATGAACCTCAAATTAAGTATAAGCAACACCATGTTGGAACATAATACAATCTACCTGGGCTCAAACTCCCGGCACGAGTGAAGGTTTTGCACTCCAAACTCTACATGACACCATGCTGTAGTAGAATGCAATCTGTCGGTGAGTGAGTGAGACATATTGAGGGATATACGACCCTGTTTGGTTGGAATTTTCAGAGTTAGAATTAAAAAAATCTCTTTTAGCCACTAGTAAACCAAACACGAGGGATCTTTTTTAAAAAGTCCTATGACTGAAAAAAGTCCTAGGACTAATTAACCAAACAGGGCCTACTAATTAACCAAACAAGGCCTAAGAAGATACGTGGGAGTGAGGTAACACCTTTTAGTGTTTGAATAGATAGGTATATTATACTTTTAATATTAAAACGAGAAAATTTCTCTCCCAGTCGATGGTCCATTCTACCGCACTTTAGGAGGTGTTTAGTTGGTGATATATTTTGGATTTGGCTCTTTGTAACACTTTTTGTTTATATTTGGTAATTATTGTTCTACCATGGACTAACTAGGCATAAAAAAATTCGTCTCGCACTCTCTAGCCAAACTGTACAATTAGTTTTTTACCTGTATTTAATGTTTTATGCATGCGTCAAGAGATTCGATGTGCCAGTACGGTAACACTTTTTGAGTTTACTTTTCGTGAACTAAACAAGGTTTCTCTCCCGTGTGCATCTCTGTATTGGCGTCCAAATCCAAAGGCAATAACGTCCAAATCCAACACGAGCAAGAGTCATTTGAGGCCACGGCAAGCCAGACTTTATGACAAGTACATTGTTGTTATCTTGTAACTGGTCTCATATAGTTATGAATGAAAACTGGTCAGATATCATCGATATTACATTTGTTTTCATATTTCTCATTTAGAAACCGGATTCAAATCACGAGAAAACATCCATGTCGAATAGGATTCTATTGGATGTGACATCATAAATATGCAATTTGAGTTTTGGATACGATACAGTATCAGATGTTGAATTTTTACTAAACTCTTATAAGGCGGTTGTTTCGCGAAACAACGACCTCATTATCTTTCCCCTCTCTCTTTACTCCACATCATAAAAAAATCATACATGGCATTGCATGAAATGATATATGAGATGACTGACACGTAACAATGTACGCTTTTTAGACGGACATCTTTTTCCAAGTTATCCAATGCAGCATTATTAGAACTACTCAGGTGCATTGTGGATAGAGACTGAATGATGACAAATCAGCTTTAGATAGATTTCAATGGAGAGCCATCTCCCATAAGGAAAAAAAAATAGTGAGGATGAATGACTTTCTTACCTAGTGGTGGACAACGAAAGCGAGAGCGACTCAAGCAACTGTGAATGACCAAATGCAGAGGACGGCATGGTCACTGGAGTACTCCCTCTGTTCCAAAACTCTTGCAATTTCCGCTTCCGAGAATAATGTACGGCAATTATATATTAAAATATATAAATATTTATACTAAATAATTAGTATCATCGGAAAGATTTTTTAAGTTTAGTTTTTTTAATAAATTTATTTAGAGATATAAATATTGCGTATTTTAAAAAAAAATCTAAAAAGTTGATGACACGTTTCCCACACTTGCAAGAGTGACGTAGTACTACTGTACTAGACTGCTCGGAGTATAATGGAACCAGCCCTTTCGCTCTGGACTTTGATATATACCATGAAACTGCGACAAAGTTTGAGCAGAGACTCTGTTCTGTTAGAATAATTCAGTATATGCGTCGTTTGCTCCATGATCAGTACTGCTACAGCGAAATGTCTGCATTTATTTATTTATATTGAGAAAGAAATGTCTGCATTTATTTATTTATTTTGAGAAAGAAATGTCTGCATACTGAGAACGAACGAACATGTAGATATGGCATGGGTGACAACAGACAATAATCTTGCCATCAAGAAAGATGGCTGGCTGTGAACTTGCTGAGTCATCGTTATCGCCTACAAAGATAAGCATTGCAATCCAAGAAACAAACACACAAACAAACAAAAACATTGCAATCCTGCCATTCCTTCCTTGATGTGAAATGCTAGCTTTGCTTCGTAACTGCATTTCATCAGAAGGCGTATAAGAGACGTTTGTCCTCAAATTCGCAGTCCAGAGCTGGGACTGAAGTGAAGTGAGTCAGAGCAGTTGAGAGCAGGAGACGCAACTGAATGAAAACATCGATTCTGGAAACTAATAAATCAGTTCATCCAAGAACCGAATCGGGGCGAGCCGGCGAGGCCAGGCCCCTGAAAATGAGCAAAGTACAACTAGTGAAGAACAGATGAGATGATGATATCTACAGACCCTGCACGGCCCGTCGATCGATCGCCCAGTGGCTCTGTGCTGCTGTGGCAGTAGCAGCAGCTACATACTCGCGAGCACGACACACCTAAACCCCACACGATCAAGAACTGATTATTCAACACGAGAATCGAACTGAGACTGACTGGAATTAAACAGCTAGAAGGACGTTGTTGGTTCTTGCTGGCGATCGATAGACGGGGGGCGAACGGGCAGGCCGGCCTACTTGTCGTCGTCGTCGTCGTCCTTCTTGGCGGCGGCGCCTCCCTTGGCTGCCGCGCGGCCACCGTTGCCGTTCTTGGAGTTGGAGACGAGGTCGTCGTCGGCGTAGCCGTCGCCCTCCCAGGTGAACTTGCCGCCGCGTCCGCCCTTCTTGGGGTCGCCGCTCATCCCGGTGGCCGACTTGCGGTCGCTGCGGTAGTCTGCCGGCGCCTTGTACGGGTTCCGGCTCTTCTTGCCGCCGTCCATCGTCGCCGCTTCGCTTGGTTGGTTGCTGGCTGCTGCGTTTGCAAATGGAAACTGCTGCTGGCCTGGATTGGAACGCTGCTTGTTTTGGTTGGGGATCGGGTTTTTGGGAGGGCTTTATTTATAGAAGGAGAAATCAGGAGGAGGAGAGGGAGGGGAGAAGGGAGATGATTGATTGGGGGTTTGCCCGGTCAAGATGCTGCTGATAAAACCCACCACCCCAGCAACGTGCAGTAGCAGAAGATAAATTTTTGGTCAGTTATCGAATCAAAGTACGTAGAGAACTGTTCCCTTTGCCTCTTGTTTGTTTTTTTTTTTCTGGAGAATCATATCAGTGTGCTTGGATTACTAGATGCTTTGGTCTGGTTCAGTTTATTTGATTTGGTGTTGATGCAAGGTAGAAACAGCACAAGAGCAAGCTCAACAAGTGAAGAAAAAAGCTAGTAGTTACAATGTGAAACAATCTTTACATGTCGAGTTTGAATGGTGTTGCGCCAAACAATTAAATGGCTTGCAATCACAAGTTTTGTGGGAGAACGTGTTCATGTAGCATCAGAAATGTAGGCGGCGCGCCTCATTCAGAAACATACTCCCTCCATCTTATATTATACTAAGATTATTGACTTTATGCTCTCCCTTTCCTTTTTTATTAAAAAAATTTGGCTCGATTTGAGATGAAAGAAAGTGTAAAAATAACTCCTGTTACTTTCGCCCGCCTCCGGCGACCTCGCCGGAGCGCGCAGGGAGTGGGGGGGGGCGTCTCCAGCAGCCAGTACCTAGCTAGTATTTCGTTCCTAAGTTTCGTGAAGTGTCGTATGGCTTTGGCCCCTTGTGGCAAGCGCTGCCCGGTGATTGTCGTCATCGTCTTCGCCGCCCGCCCGTCGTCGTCGATTCCGTGGTTAGTAAAATAAAATCGCCCCCTCAAGCATCTCCACTTCCGCCCGTTTCCTTCCATCCCATCCACAGGTGCTTGAGTTTCCTCCTCATACGAGATCTATCCACTTCCGATCCACCACCACCTCACTCCGCTCCACCGCCACCCCTCCCGATGCAGCCCCGTGCTCAACTACAACGAACCTGCGACCTCGTAGTCTCCGTCGCAGCAGTGAATCACCCCCGACTCGGAGGAAGTCGTTCAAGGAAGCTCCGCCGACCGCATCAACCAAATCCTTGGTTCGTCGAAGAAGAAGGACATCGCCGGCTTCTTCATCCCCCTTTAAACCGACGCCGGTCCCTCCATCCCGCCTCCATGCGTCTGCGGACGCCCGAAGGTCCGCCTGATTTTTCTTTGTTCCTCGTCGCGCCGAGCCCGAATCTGCCGGTTTTGCTCCTTTTGGGAGTTTGTTCTAATTTGGTCCTCTTTGGAGGTCCTTTCTGTAATATGGCTGCTTTAATATAATATAATCGTGTTTGTCAAAAAAAAAAAAAAAAACTCCTGTTACTTGGGGACTACGGAGATTGGAGTGGAGGTCGACCTTTTGTGGGCAACTCATCACACACACCTTACTTGGGCCTTACGAAGGCTATGCTAATCGGTTATGGTGAGTTTTGACTTGGATGCAGGGTTCAACAATTGGACCAGTGTGTTGTAATAACACGTGGACGGATCTTCTGGCGCTAAACAAAAATGTATTTGCAGTCCTGTCCTGCACAATCTCCTTGGGTTGGCCGTGTCTTGGTTGGGAGGAAGCAGACGGGAAGGAGGCACACAAACCGGGAGCTTGCTTTCTCAGCACCACTGGCTCAGTGAATCAGGGAACGGCCGCTGGTACGGAAACAAGATTGGGGGTGGGGACGTGGTTTTCTTGGAGGAACACCGGCGGGTTTGTTGGTGTCAGCCGTGGTCCGGACGGCACGCGGGGGGCACGGCAGACGATTGGGATAGGATAAGATCAAGCTGGGGAGGGGAGGGGAGAATCACCGGCCGGCATGGCAATGGCACGGCACCGGCACATGGCAGCAGGGACACCAGGTCCGGGCCGGGCGGATCAAATCGAAACCGAAAATATTTGGTCGCGTCACTCACGTCACGTGAGGCGATTGGGTTAGTTGGGTTCCATGACCATCAATCACGTTGCCACGGCCAAACAAGCAAG
Source organism: Hyparrhenia diplandra (assembly GCA_015847255.1). Lineage (NCBI taxonomy): Eukaryota > Viridiplantae > Streptophyta > Magnoliopsida > Poales > Poaceae > Hyparrhenia > Hyparrhenia diplandra. Next base: position 162,524 of record JADLZK010010985.1, read on the forward strand.
CAGCCACCCACCCTGCAGGAGTAGTAGTACACTGTGCAAACGTACTCTTTGACCCCGGCCGACAGCCTTCACCTCACCTGGCTTCAAGCCGCCCGGCAAGAAATTCCAAATCAACTGAAAACGGGTAGTAGTAGGAGTACTCCGTATACTACCTCTAGCCAAAAAAGAAAAAAACACAAATGTAATTTACTCTAATTCAAACATAATGGCAGTTAAGTTTTCAGATAGGTATCTGATTTTTTTTCTTGAGCTCTTTTACTGGGGTTGGGGTACTTCTCGGTTCCTAAGCAAGTTATTAGTGATAATTAATTTGACGAGTGGTAGGTTAGTATGGTAATTACGACTCCCACTTCGGCCTTCCCCACACGGCCAGTTCGCCCAGCACCTGATCCCGCACGCACTTGCCATCTCGCGACGCTGAAACCTGAAGTCAATGTAAGGCTCGCCATCGCCATCTCGCGTCGCCGACCCTAAAGACACATGAAAAAATATATCTCATAAAGAATATCATGAAACTTGTATGATAGCATTTTTTTTTTTTTAGAAAACATGAGGGACCAAGGGTCGGCAACCCGACATCTAAGAATGTTTTTTTTTCAAAAGCGAGGCTTGACTGTACTTCATTAGAGAAGTGAGAAAGTTCATACACGACTTGCATCAATTCCCGTGAGCGAGTTGTCGGGAGATGACGCAAGTCAAAACACTAACAAAGGGCACCGGAATTTGAAACGGTGGTGCAGCAAAGATGTAAACTAAGAAAAAACAAATGTGCTACCGAGAACTAGAAGCCCAGCACGAGCACGCTTTACAGCGCGCTCAACCGTCTTCGCCTAGCGTTGGCCACGCGTGAGGAAGATCCCCGGACAACGACCGCTTGTGAGAAGGGAGGACGTCGTCTCACGGCGGCTACGGAAACCTCTCCGCAATCGCGGGATCCCGGTGGTCGACGGCGACCGGTTGGCGGCCCTCCCATTTGTCTAGAAGGACATGGCGCACCGCCGCTCGGGTTGGGAGGTCGCGGAAGGCCGACTTCGCCGCGAGGCGGTCACCGCGCCTTTGGGATCCGATCCTCACCGATCGCGGCGCGGAACGCCTTTGGGTGCGGAGGAGTCTTGATCGACATGAGGGGTAGCGTGAGGGGCTCGGCGAAAGCCGTAACATCGGCCTCGGTCCGCGGCCCCGACCTCACCTCGAACGACGGCTGGTGCCGTGCCGAGGCGGAGGAGGAGGTGTGAGAGCGCAGCGGCGGCGTAGGGGCGACGTCCGTCACGGAGCAGCTACACGAAGGGGCGCCGCGGGGGCTGCCCCGACATCATGGGCCGCTGGATGAAAGAGAGTTATTGAACAAGATCATTCAACGACAGCTTCATAGAACTCAACAGAGAATGAAGAGTCAAGCGGATAAAAATAGAATGGAGAGGAATTCCAAGAAGGTGATCCGTGTACATGAAGTTGCAGCCATATGTGCAGTCGTCATTTCTTGAGACAAAACAAATAAGAAGCTCTAATTCAGGTTCTATGGACCGTATAAGGTGCTAGAGAGGATTCGGAAAATGGCCTACAAACTGGACTTACCTCCTACAAGCAAGATTCATCCAGTTCTGCATGTCTCTCAGCTCAAGAAGCATATACCAAAAGATGTCAGTGTTTCTTAGGATCTGACAATAGTGAGCACTGATCCATTCAGGGTGTTCAAGCCTAACAAAATTCTGAAAACAAGAACCATAAGAAGGGGTGTCAGAATATTCGTCGGGTATTGGTTCGATGGGATGCAATGTCATGTGCAAACTCCAAAGAGTGCGAGGACAACCCGCTTTTTTGAAGAGAGGGGCAATGTCATGACCCTTACGAGGTGGGACCAAGTGCCGAGGCTAATCGTCCCGGGAGGCTAAGCATGGGTGACCCGGGGCAAGGCGGGCGCGTGGACCAGGAATAAAGCACGGGGGAGCGAGAGGAGATTGGTAGCGAATCTTGTAAGGAAACATTAGTTCATTCTTTAGCGAAGCATAGATAGTTAGCGAGTTCCCTCTGCTTTTGTATCAATAATCCCGTCTGTTATCAATAAAGTCTACGGATTCGCCCTAAGTTCTTCCGGTTCTTCTAGATTGCTCTTGTAATCCCCATCTATTCATTACGAAGGCCTCACCGGATTTTTCGTTGATATGATAATCGTTACTTCGCTTCAAACCGAGAGAACATGCGACAGGACCGAGTGAGCCAACCGAACCGAAACGAGTTGAAAGAAAGACTCGGGCGGCGACCATGACCGGAGACCGACACACGATGACACCTGGACCCCTGGACTCTTGACTTGACGAACAGTTTCTGTTCACGTGTCATGAACAATGGGAAATGAAGGAACACACGTGACCACATCACGTGTCATTATTGCCAAGATTTAACTTGGGGTGTTTAATTGGTGAAATATATTGGGTTAGTTCTTCGTAGCACTTTCGTTTGTATTTGGTAATTTTGTCCAACCGTAGACTAACTAGCTTCAAAAGATTCGTCTCGAACTTTTTAGCCAAACTGTGCAATTATTCATTTTGTTTACCTATATTTAATACTCCATATATGCGTTAAGAGATTTGATGTGACAGTGAACTGTAACAACCTTTTGAGTTGTGCATGGGAAGTAAACACCCCGTTGGACGGACACATACGCTGACACTGAGACTGACAGATGGGAACAAGTTTAATGCCGTCGCTATCATGCATTATTGGCCCCCAGTCTATCTTGGTCACGTACAACACCTTTCATGAGCCGCGTAAAGTCTTAAGGAGAGTTGTTTGGCTCGGCGGGTTGACTGGCTTTAGAATTGCCTCGGCAAATCACACGGGGCACTTGCGTTCAGAATTCAGATGTGTTGTCCCTGTCTGTCGTCGCTACGGACTCGGCTCGGGCATTATGTGGGGCATTGTGTGTTAGCGGATGCACACTCTCGCTTTCGCTTTCGCTGCCGGTTTCTGGTACGCCTACAGAGAGCTACTACTCGCTCACTCGAGCGAGAGCCGTGGGGAACTGCAGATATTAGCTTCTTACATAGCAAGCATCAGATCTGATGAATTGAACAAGTAAGCAGCCAAAGAATAATGAAGCAACCACAACAACGATGCAGCTACATATCCCGACAAAAAACCGCAATCATCTCCACTGGCTTACGGAGATCTACAGTAACTTCATCACTTATTAGTAACATGATTGCTGCTGAATGTGTAGCCCCTCTCTCACTCTCCCCTGTGGGAAAAGAAGAGAGGAAGAGAGCGAGCGCGTGGGTTGTGGTGGGTGAGTGGAGGAGTGGGGGCACTAAGTGTGGAATAAAATTTCTCTTTCTTTTATTTGTTTGTTGAGACGAGAATCCGAAAACAAAATTCTAACTGAGTAACGCTATAACCGTGACTAGAAAAGGCAAATCGATTAGTTTGGTATTGTGGCCGATCATAAGTTCTGCAACGTTCTAAATCCAACTCCGTCTCAGTTCCACGTAGCACGACCAAGGCCGCCACCTCAGCAACCAGCCGCGTAGCACGACCAATCGCCTGCGCCGTAGCGCGCGCACCTACGTGTCGGGCCATCTCCATCCGTCCGATCGGAGATCAACGGTGGTTTTGCTTCTCTCCTCCGGAAGGTTCCCGCAGGCGCGGCGACCTCGGTTTCAACCCCAGCTCTTCTTCCTCCTCCCTCTCCCCAAGCTTCGAACGGGACGACGAGAACAAGGAAGTGGACGCGAGAACAGGAACGTCGAGTCGAGGCCTCGGATCCATCGACGCGTGAAGATGTCTTCGCCCGCAGAGTGAGTCCCCTCGAACTCTTGCAGCGGTTTCATCTGATTCCGTGCTTCGATCTCAGATTCCGACGCGTAGATGTCGTATGGTAGGCCCCGTGATTCGGGTTGGGGATAGCTGTAGGAATTCGAACTGAACTGTTCCGAGTAATCGATGGATGCTCTGGGCTTATCCATGTGTTGCGACAGTAGAGAGCTTAGGGTTCGGCTTCGCAATTGGTCGGGGATTTGAGCTGATAGGTTCATATTCGTCGGTGTTCTAGTGATTTTATCTCTATGTTGCCGGACTGGTACGTACAGCGTTATTATATACATATACATCGGTTTTGTACTGTCACGAGATGAAGGGGGTTAGTTGTCTCACTGATGATATTTGATTAGTCTTTCAACTTGGAAGAGAAGTTGACTCACCACTTGCCTTTATCCCGTGAAAATTCTAGCACCTGAATTGGTTGTATACATGCTCCATTTTCATTCAAGTTTGATTTGAATAACAAGATATTTTTCATGCACTTCAAACTGTGATCTTGAGCTGGAAGGTTGTATGGACGTGTCAGTGATGACAATATCAATATGTAATGCTTATACAGATCATTTTATATCATTTATTTATTCGTGCTACATACTGCGACTAGCGTCTTTGGCCAAAAATGCTTCCTGGTTTCTGAATAAGGGTGCTTGAAGTATTATTCACAATTAGTTTAATTCGAAATTCAAAAGGAAGAACTGGAGCGTGCATCACCTGATGCATGGAGGTACTAATAACATTTTGCCACTTTGCTGTTGTCGAATTCAAAATCTACAAATGTGTCTGGCTTTTCTCTCGTTTTGCTTTTTGCTGGGGCATCATTGACAGTACAATGTATTATGAAGACATCTGCTTTGAAGTTATTTGAAGATAGGGTCCTCAATACTGGTGACGTCTGTGCCAATCAACAAAAGAATTTGGTTAAAGATAGGGGTTAGAATCTTTAGATCTGGTAATCTGAAACTTTTCGCCATTTTTTACTAACTGAAAGGATCAAACCAGTTTGCCCTGTTTCTCTGACCCTGTGAGCCTTAGCTCTGCTAAATAATTTCTATTTGAATTCATTGACTGAGGCATGAGGTTTTGACATGGCCTTTGGAGTTCTCCACAGGTTTTGAGCCAGTTTGTGAACTCATGATTTTGCACTCCTCTCCTACCTTCTATAGTGTGCCATTCACCAAACACATCAATTGAGCAGGCACCTCCATTCCGATTCAATATTCTAAAGGAAATGGAGGACTGCTATTGTTGTAGGGTCCTTGTGCTGTTCTTGGGCAAACTATCAGCTTTATGCCTCCCAACCACCACTATCCCAAAGAAAAGAAAATATCTTCTTGTTTGTGCAATCTCGCTATATAGCTATTTGTTCAGTTATCTTTAAACTTATATACTGTGTTTCCTGTGATACGCATTTATCAGTGTGTAATATTAATCTATGCATAGTGATTTGATGAGGCACAATTCACATATTAATCTATTGGCACAATAATAATAACAAAACTTTAGCGTTGTTGTTGTGCTTACGTTTGTAATTGCAATTTGGCTCAACCATTACTTGTAAATTATCACTAATTTCTGGAGACTCGGTGCTAAACAAGTATGATCCTTTAGCTTTTAAGCAGCTTTGGAATGTGTGGTCACTTACTTGCCTTTTTCCAGGTACTACAACTCACTTCCACCTATAAGCAAGGCATATGGAACATTGTGTTTTTTTTTACCACCGTGCTAGTTCGTCTCGAAATCCTGAATCCGATGTTTCTTTACTTAGATTACCCCTTGGTGTTCAAGAAGTTTCAGGTTAGCTTGTGTTTCTTTTTTTCTCTTCTATACAGCTTAACATTATTATCGCTAGTTTCGAAAGTGCAAAACATTGTATCTTGTATTAGGAAGGATGTTGTAACATGCTGGATTACCTTGCCCATTGTTATCGCTTAGTCTCGAAAGTGCAAAACATTGTAAGGTTGTATTAGGAAGGATGTTGTAACATGCTGGATTACCTTGCCTGATAATTAAGGGGAAGTTACTTTTGCTCAAGTTTGTTTTGGAATATATGTATTGCATTCCACCATGCTATTTGTGAATTTCTATTAATAGATCAGAACAGTTTGGTTTTGATGTAATACATTCTGCAGTCTATCATGTACTTATGCTTTCAAGTTGTTACATGTTTTGCACTCCTGCTTCCTATCTTCATTTTATATACATTTATATATTAAAAATGAACTCTGCAGATATGGAGGCTATTTACAAGTTTCTTCTTCCTGGGACCATTTTCCATAAACTTTGGTATTCGCCTTCTGATGATGTAAGTGAAAGTTTTGCTGAACACTGATGATAAAATATTGTTACTTCCACAGCATCTATAATTTTTAATTAGGTTTTGTTTGAAATTGATTTACATAGAGCAAGGTATGGTGTCATGTTGGAAAAGGGAGCATTTGATAAACGGACAGCAGATTTCTTGTGGATGATGATATTTGGTGCCATCTCACTATTGGTTAGTGTGTTTTTTATTGCATTCAGAATTTCAGTTTTGAGGATAGTGACCAAACCAAGAAACATTCTTGAACTTCTATACTTGCGTATAACACTGTATTTATTGAATCAGGTGGTGTCTGTTATTCCCGCATTCAACACTTATGCATTGGGAATACCCATGGTCAGCATGCTTGTTTATGTCTGGAGCCGAGAGAATCCAAATGCTCAGATAAATATATACGGCCTTGTCCAATTGAGGGTATGTAATTTCACACTACCATTGATTGCAATTCCCATCTCTATGTTGCTCAATTGGTTAACAGGCAAAGTAAGCCTTCCCGGACCTGTGGACAGTAGAAGAATTGGTTATTAGTTGATGTACTCTCTTCTTTTGCAGGCATTTTATCTTCCATGGGTTATGCTCTTATTGGATGTGATGTTTGGGTCACGATTAATGCCTGGCCTTCTAGGCATCATGGTTGGACATCTGTACTACTTCTTTTCAGTGTTGCACCCTCTTGCCACAGGAAAGAATTACCTCAAGACTCGAAATGGGTGTATCCTTTTGCACGGTCATGGCCAAAATCACTCTCTCAGTTTGCATATACAACTAAGATCAATTTCTGCACTATTGCTACTTTGTTTTTAAAATACCTCTGCTCCTTGTCTCCTTAACTTGCTGCACTTGCACAGACATAAGATTGTTGCTCGATACAGAATAGGCATGCAAGCCAACGCTCCTGTCCGGCCACCACCAGCCAACGGCAATGCTGGGACTGGTCCCTTCAGAGGAAGAAGCTATAGACTCAATCAATAGATTGACCTGGAGAAGTACACACCGAAGTACACACCTTGTAATGTGATTCCTGTTCGGAGTGGCAATGTAGAAGCAGATCCCAGAACATAGTTGGGTCAACCAGGATAAGGGTTACTACTCGCCTAGATATTCTGTTAAGAAAAGCTGGAGTTGTACGGAATCCTTTTTATTTACTGATTTAGTTCCTAACAATGTTCATTGTCCATGTTTACGCATTAATATAACTGTATAATGCAATCGGTGTACACATGTTTGAATCATATTTAGGGACGCTTGTCTTAATTATCATTTCCCGCTTGTTATAAGGAAAAACAAAAGATATTTACTTGGCTGTAAGATTTTGCATGCAAGCTAGTTCATGCAGGTGGTTTTGTTTATGCTGAAACAGAACAGGCTAGGTAGCCCATTAGACCTGTTCCGTCTTATATTTTGTTTTTTCCCTGATTTATGTGAGTCTGTCACCAGGGCAAAATGAGAAGTTTCCGTCACAGAAGATTGGACTCCGATATCACAGGAAAAAAAAATGGTTCTAGGTTACGTCGATGACATTGAATGACACGGATGTCAACTTCCCATAAGGTACAGAGGAGTCCCATTGTACCAGATGCAGTAATGACTTGTCGAGCAGAACTTCGATTCGATTATGTATACTTATACTTATTCCAAGATATCAATAGACACAGTGGATTATTATGTATGTAAACTGACCAAGTTAATACAAGCCTGCAGTGCCCTGGCAAAACAAATCTACTGCACTATGAGAATTTCCTGCTGCCATTACAGGTAAATAGTTTCAGCGACTCAGCGAGCAGGCTTTGATTTCGATTCCTTTGGCAAAGGCGCCACTGAGAGGATCTATTCTGTCCAGGGCTGTTACATTGCAAACCAGACCAGATCTTGTTCCATGGGATGGCCCTCGGTTTAAATATTAAAATTCAATGTTTCTAGCCACCAAACACTGCAATTTCTCTTTTCACAAAAGTTACAATTATTATGGGAAGTAGGCCGTTGAAGGATAGCCCACGAACGGAGGCAGTGCGTGATCGAGTAAAGCACCTACAAAAGGAAGATCATTTGTTTTTAGAAACAACTACATTTCTACATAACCAGACGGACCAACCCAAGGTTGCTACGCCAACAAGAACAAGTGATTTAAACTCTTTTAGTATCCCATTCAGCCAACCCCAAACATATTAGATATATTAAGATGGTTTTTTTTAGCCCCCATGCCGTGTGTAAACTCTTACAGTATCCCAATTCAGCCAACCCCAAACATATTAGTTATATTAAGATGGTTTTTTAGCCCCCATGCCCCGTGTACTGTGGCCCAGAGCATCCTAGTGAAATAATCAAGGAACAGACGTTGTATGGATTCAAATTCTAAATGTGGGCCCCTCCTTTTTCTCCAAATGTTTGTCCCCGGCCCATCGCATCTTCAGAGCCTCTGACCTTCTCCTCTTTTGGTGAGTTTGCTTCTAGAAAGTGTCTTGGCATTTCTCCGCCTTATCCCCCTTTTCATATTGCCTGTGTGTTATGCCGTCTTAATCCAAGTGGAAGTATATGTTCCTAAATTAATCTGTCCCTGGTCTCGGCTGAGGGTTCAGTTGATGTAGATGTTAGCCACTAGACGATTAGTACAAACGAATCTGGCGGGCTATGAAACAAGCAGTCCACAGAGAGGGGGTCACGTGAATCTGGCACGCACGAAAATACGTAAGCTTGCAGCTGAAACATCTTGCAGTTGGGTGGCCAGCTACATACCGCGGTACGTTTCAAGATTCACCGTTGCATCAGCTCAATATCCACTTTTCCTTCAGATGTTTGAACAAGTTTCTCAATTTCCTTTCCTTGGTTCCAAAGTTGGGCCTTGTTCAGATTCCAAACTTTGAAAATTTTTGGAACTGTAGCATTTCATTTGTATTTGGTAATTAGTCTCCAATCATAGATTAACTGCCTTAAAAAGATTTGTCTCGTGATTTACAACTAAATTATCTGATTAGTTATTTTTTTACGTACATTTAATCTCTATGTAAGCGGCTAAAGATTGATGTGATAGAGAGAGATTGAAGAAATTCTAACTTTTGGGTGAACTAAAAGGCCTTGGTTCATTTGAGCCACTGCTCGAGCTGTGCTCTGATTCTGGGGATTTTTATTGCATCCTACTCTTATGTCTCTATCTCTTGAATTCTCGATTCCTTAATGTACTGTAGATGGACGAATTCGGAAAGCTACTGAAGGCAGCGTTACAAGGCAAAGCCGAAGAAATGGAGCGCCTCGACGACGAAGTTATCAAGCCAGACGTGCTGTGTGGAACAACTGAAGAGGGGAACACCTGCCTCCACATTGCATCTATCTGTGGCCACAAGGATTTCTGCACCAGGCTCCTGATGTGTCTCCCCTTCGGTTTCGTCGTCTCTGCTCTCCGTCGCCAACAAGGACGGCGAGACGCCGCTGCTCATTGCCGTTAAGAGCGGCCGTGTTTCTTTGGCACTTGGCTTACTCGAGCAGTACCGTAAGCACAAGCTGAACCAGGATCTTTTGAAGCATGATAGGCATGGATGCAACGTCCTCCACCATGCCATCCGCAACGGATACGAGGACCTCGCACTTCTACTGATAGATCAGCAGCCTGCCCTTTCGGAATCTCGCAACAAGCGCCAAGAGTCACCCATGTTCATCGCAGTGCTGAAAGGTTTCAAGAGGGTCTACGACAAGCTATTGAGCAATGAAAAGTCGGAATATAGTGGGGCCATGGGCTACAATGCTCTGCACGCCGCTGTTAAATATGGCAATGAAGGTACGACTTACGAAATTGCTGCTTGTACCTAACGCAAAATCCACAATCTGGCCTCAAGATCTTGAATCTGGATTACACAATCTGATCTACTATTTCTTTTAGCTTTAGGGTTATTCGCATACAAAATCCACAATCTGTTGACACTAAAACGTGATTAGGTCATACACGCCCAAAAGGTTGCAAAGCACATGCAAAACATCTAGATTCGAAGTGTGAATGGTCAGGACGATCTAGAGATTAAATAGACCAATGTAGAGTTTGATCTTGACTGAAAACGACTCTCGAACCACCTCCATAAGACTCCGTCAGGAGGAAGCACGTGGAGGGTCTCCTAGGACCAGGAAGACCGCCTAGGATGTCAACAAATCTCGTGGAGAAACTTGCCGAACAGCAGATTGAAAGCTAGAAGAGAATTAGCGCAAAAAGAGGCTATTTGTGTTCATATTTGATCGATTGGTAGATAGGATCAATCGGCGGTGAACCTCTAATATATATATATAGTGGGTTCCTTATCCCCTTAGGAAACAAGTCTAATGCGTTTGCAACTCCTAAAATTACAAAAGCACGATTTGCATCGAAATCAATTGAATCGGGATTTCACGAGCACGCTCAGCCTGGCCCTTGAGGCAAAACCGGCTTAGCTAGTTTAGTGACCAGGCTAAGCCAACTTGAGGAGGGGGCGCCGGCTAGGGTAGGGTCTAGCTGGGTGATGGTGATGAACCAGCTTGGCCGGTTGGCCTACTCGGCTAAAGCCGCCGGGCTGGCTCGCCGTCTTCCAAGTGATTTCTTGCTCCTTTTACAGTTCCACTCGACCTTAAACATATCCATGACCTTTTTAACATGTCCAAGCTTCCAAAAACAACATCGGACAATTGTGAGTGTGAGCATATGCCCCCTATTTTCAGGTGAACGATGCATGAACCTGAAATCAATTACCAAGACAAAACCAAATAGCAACGATACCCATCACGTCGGCTATTAAGTGACTAAGGGAGCTGTTAAACATCGACCATTTTTGTTCTATGGGCGATACATGAAATGGCCATTGTCGGAGAGCACTTATGCCTCTTGCCAAACACTTATGAATTTTTTTAAAGATATCTCCGTTGATTGCCTTCGAAGACGCTCGTTTTTCACTATTTTCAGCACATATGAGTTTCGAATATACCTTGATTACTTTGCATGGACCCTCCCAATTAGGTGACTACTTGCCAAATTGATTGCTTTTGATCCAATTGGTAGTATGGTTTTCCACACTAAATCTCTTGACTTTCTTATTATATATAGGCTCTTGGAACACGGGTTTTGTCCTTTTTCAGTCTCCTTCAAAGCTCTTAATCTTTTTGTCGGTCACCTCATTGACATTGTCCACCATTAAATCATGATGCACAATAGTAGATAGATCATTTTGTTTAGCAAGTCTATATGCATCCAACACTTCAATGGGCAACATAGCTTCTTGACCGTAGACTAGCTAAAAAGGAGTAACTTTAGTAGCACCATGCCTCGATATGCGATGAGCCCACAAAGCTTCAGACAAGACTTCATGCCACCTTCTTGGATTGTCTTCAATTTTCTTTTTGATAAGCTTGATCAAGGTCTTGTTACTAGACTCAGCCTGGTCATTAGCTTGAGCGTAGTATGGAGATGAATTGAGCATCATGATTTTCTATGATTCGGCAAAGTCCTTCACTTCCTTAGACATGAATGATGTCCCTTGATCCATAATTATATGTTTAAGGAATGCCAAATCTATGAATAATATGTTCAATGATAAACTCAATTAGCTCCCTTGTGTCACATATTCTTCAAAGGAATCGCTTTCGACCATTTAATAAAGTAGTCGGTAGCAACCAAGACGAATCTATGCCCCTTTGAAGACGGGGGATGAATTTGGCCAATAAAGTCTAGCCCGCAACCACGAAAAGGCTACGACTTGATGATAGGATGAAGCATAGCAGCAGACACTAGATAGATATTTCCAAACCGTTAGACACTCCTCACATCTCTCATAGTAGAGAAAACAATCAGCTATCATAGTGGGCCAATAAAAAACTGCTCTTCTTAAAAACCACTTCATTTTTGGGCTGATTGATGCGTACCACAAATATCTTCATGAACTTCTCTCATAGTCACTCTTGCTTGGTCAGATCCCAAACATTTCAACAACAAATCTTACGTGGTTCTTCGATATAACTCACCATTATGCAATGTATATTTAAAAGCACTCCATCAAACACTCTTGTCAATTTTAGAGTTTGGATCCCATAAAAAAATTCAATAAGGGAATTCTCCGATCCTCTAAATCGGTGTTAGAACCAACGTAATTGGAACTAGACCAATTTACATCGCTTTGGGGGTGAAATAACGGACTAGGCGTTGTCGGGTCGGTCCGACCAATTGTAAAAATCAGCTTAGCCGACTTGCAGGCCACATCGGCTGGGTCGCCCGCTCCATCCGGCTTGGCTAGCCCGATCATGACGGCCGATTCCGTCTTTCATACCGGCTTGGCCGGCCGACAAGACGGCTCGGCGCCCCTTCCCGACACTTTAGGTTGGCTTGGACAAGCGCTAGCTCTAGTCGGTGAGCGGTTCTACTACCCCTCAGTAAAAAAAAAATTCAGATCTTCTTGCATTGGTTTGTTTTGTACATGAAAATTATGCCCACCGACATCATAGCCGGATGCTTGTTGAGCTAGCATATTAGCCTTTTGGTTTTCATGTCTTGGAATCTACCAAATCTTGAATTGATCAATTTTGCAATTAAATCAAGACAAACATCAAGGCGAGATCAAAGTGATCCATCTAAACATTGAAAATCCTCAACAACTTGCTCTACCACCAAAGAATGAATCACCATACACTTCAACGTGATCAATCCCCATAGAACTTAACATAATCAATCTAAATAAAAGAGCTTCATATTCAGCTTGATTGTTAGTACATTGATAATCCAACCGACATGACATTCCGTTTTCAGCACCACTAGGAGAAATTATAAATATCCCAAGTCCTTTAAAAATTCTCAATGGCTCAAAAGTCAACTCATATTCAATTCCCATAAAAAAGTCATGCTCGCCGAATTGCCCACCCTTCCGAGAAAAGATTGGACGATATAACATGTGTTTTTAGCCCGGCATGCTACTACACATGTACTTGGCAAAAGATAATGTTTCATCTTAGAAGAAACAAAGTAAAATGATAAGCATAATTTTTCATTATGGGCATACCTTGTCTCGAGATCAAGAAGACGATGTCCAAGATAAGCATTGACATATTCTTTACCTTTCTCTTCTTAGTCAAAACAGCCCCAATCACCTTCTCTTTGGTAGCAATATATAATTTAAAAGGCACCTTCTTGGTGCAAGAAGAATAGAGGTGGAGTTGACAAATATTCCTTTATTTTCTCAAATGCTTCTTGTTGCTTTGTCCCTAAGTAATTTCATATTCATCCTTTAACTTTAATAGGGGGTAAAAGGAATAATTTTCTGAGCAAATTAGTAATAAATCTTCTCAAGAAGTTAACCTTTCCTACAAACTTTTGCAAATTCTTTTTACATTGAGGTGCTTGAACTGCCTCGATCTTTTCTATCCTCTTGGAATCAATCTCTATGCCTTTATCATTAATGATGAATCCTAAAAACTCCCCGGCCGATACTCCAAAACCACACTTGAGTGGATTCATCTTTAAACCATAGTGGTGCATTCTTTCAAAAAGCAAGACGCAAATCGGGTTAATGAGATTTATGGGCAAAGACAATAGCGTGGGGGAGGCGTGGCGACTTACGACTAGGGTTAGGGAGCGGGTGCCCTGTGAGCTCGAGAGCTGGAATAGAGTGATAAACCCTTTCTATTACTTGATTGAATTTCCTACATCTCTCTTCCATTTATAGTCGTGACTAGACTTGACTCCTAAGTAGACTAGAAGATCCTTATCGAATCAGATTCTCCTTTTACAGACTCAGATTTCCTAAACCAATAAGGATTCGATATAGTATCTTGCAATGACGATGGCGGTCGAGGCGGCCAGGGAGGCCTCCCTACATGCCCTAGGGCTGGCCGCATGGCCCATGTGGCGCGGCGGCGGCGGTAGTGCTCCCTTGCTGGGCCCCTACTGGCCCATTTCTTCCACCAAGGAATACATACGTGTGGCGCAAACATTTCGCAAGATAAAATTAGAAAAATCAAGATTCACGACATTTCCACCATAATGGTTACGACTAGCGCTCGGACGTCCTATGTCCATCGGACGGTCCCGCTAGAGCCCGGAAGCAAAAAAAAACGTGGCCCAACATCAGACATCGCAAATGAAAATACATCGGACAGTGCCAGGACTTGCCAGGATGGAAGCCCCCTCACGTCGCAGGCCCACACGGTTCCCTCTGTTTCGTCTTCCCCACGTTGTCTGCGCCACGCTCGCCCCCGGCTCGACTCTGTAGCCCGTCTCCCTGCCTGTTGCGTCCGCCCTCGTACTCCCCCACGTGTGAGATGAGCATGCCCCCTTGCCCCCGACCACATCACCTCCATCCGCTCACCCCTCAGTACTCCTTTTGTCCGCTTCGCTCACCCCCACCCTCCGTCGAAATAACATAGAAATCTGGGGAAAAACACGTGCAACATACACAAAACAAGTACTACAACGGTAGGCTAAAGCAATTGAAACATCGTGAATATATTATTGCAACAACAAAAAGGAACAACAATGACAACATTAGGATGAAACAGAAACAACATAGAGCACCAACTGCAACATGGGATTGAAGCAATTATAACTCGCAACATCTCAAGCGGTTCCACCGCAACATGAGATTGGAACAATCGAAACATGTCAAGCAAAGTACCACCGCAACATCTCATTTAGTCTTGATGTAACATCATAAAAACATTCGCTCCAAGAACTCAAAAATCCTATTGCAACATCCGAAAACATCGGTGCAACATAGAAAAAGAAACCATGGCAACATGCAAGATCTCGAACACTTAAAGCTCGGCCAGTAAAAACCCTACCCACCACGTCCCCGAGATCCATAAACCAAAGAAGGAGGAGGGGAAACGCTCAAATCAAGAGGGAGGAGGTGAAGGAGGAGGGCTCAAGTCTAAATCACATGCCTCGCAAGAGTCGTCCTCGTCTTCAATGGGGATCCATGGAGGTCACTGAAGGGGAGGGGGAGAGAGGGACGACGAAGAGGCGATCGAGGGCCTATCGACGGTGCCACGGAGCCAGGAGGCGTTTGTTGACATCTCTAACACGATCCACATCTAGGACGGCGCTAGAAATGTATAAATGGTATCTATCTAATGAGTTAGCTTGGATGTGGAGTTAATCTCACATTCCAATAAAAGTCGTCGGAGAGTTAGTAAAGTTAGACGGAATTAGTTATGGTTTATGACTTTGTAACATTATCGATGGTGGAGTTAATCTCACCACGATAGGCACAAAAGCTGTACCACACATTCTAGCATTGCCTGAAACTAGTCTCGTCACCCTAGCTCACAACGCTAAAGAAATGCGTGAACGGATATTCTTATAATGACACTTGAAACTCTTGCAATAATAATATAATTCTCGTATCCGCAAGCGCACAGATAGAATTACCCAATTGTAGCACTTCACCAGGAGTCTATCCAGGTATCGTATTTATATTCTACCGAAAAAGAGAGGGGTAAGCTATGGGTAGGTTGATGATTTAATATTGATTCACTTGCAGTGGTGTAATGTAGAGTAAACCATATGCATCATACTAAACTCAAACTAGGTAAGTCACAAGGTAAAGATAAATAATGATAAATAATAATAATGATAATAACATTCCAAGTCAAAGATCATGGTGTGCCACTAGATGGTGTCATAACAAGGCTAAATATCATGGTATAGGTAGAATAGGATGGAATATTCCTAAGTTACTCCTAATTACATATCAATGCATACTACAATTAGTGCAATACATCTAGTCATCATCGTATGAAAGCATTATATCTACACATGGTGAATATTACTAAGGAAGATTAGGAACAAAACCAACCTACCATAGTAACAAAGTTTAACTAGCCCTACATTCGGGGGTGGACTCCAAAGGACTCAATGGGACTATCACATCCACGATCTACCACACTTCCTAGAATATAGGGTGATGTCGCAGGCAAACGTTGTATAAACACCACGTTTACACATTGTCGACCACTCACATAGTGACCATCTATATGAGCGCTATACGACTCTATGCTTGAATATAAAGACAAACATACTAAACTAAATATATAATCATAATAAGCATGGAAACATATAAATAAGAATATAATCATTAAATAGAATAAAGTCATAGCAATTGTATTCTAACTAAACACTTACAATGATGAATACAAGAGAGAAGCCACGAGAAGCTCTTGCTTCCGCTACTTCTTGACGATCGATGAATTCAAGACAATACTTGACTTCCTCTAGAACCGACCTAGATAGCTATTGCTCGGTTATTGTGGAACTAGGGCTTAGGGTCTTGACTTGGAGTAGGATGACTTCGAATGAATGAGAATGAATTAGGGTTTCACCCAGTCGGGGGTCTTGTTATATAGCCCCGGAGGATGCACGGATGACCCTTGGATCAAACCGACCTTGATGGATGGACTAGATTGCTCCTCATAGGCGGTCTTTGAACCGACCTTGAATGGGAGGTCGGGGGGGCCCACCGGGCGGCCGCCGCTGGCTTTCGCCGGTGGGTCCCACCTTCCTTCCGGTGCTCTCGGTCTCTTCCGGAATGTTCTAGTGTAGGTTCCACGTTGGGTTACGTCACGGATACGTCTTTATGTCGTAGGGCTTGCAAACTCTTGAGCATTTTCTCGTTTAATCCTCGAAAAAAATATATAAATCACCAAAACTAGTGGAATCATGTTAGTCAAGCCCCTATACTCTATTGTTATTCATTTTAAGCTCTTATTTTCGTTTTAAAACCTCTATATTTTATGCTATAAGGTATACCAACAGCGTTCGGACTCGACGCGTAGGAACTCTCGCACCATGCGCGACGCGGCCGCGCCGACCGCGGCGGTGTCCAGCGGCGGTGCTTGCGGAGGCCGCCGCGGCCGTGGGGAGCGGAAAGGGTCCCCCGCCGCCGGGAGGAGCACCTCGTCGACCGCCACGGCGTGGGCCGGGTGAGCCTCCCGACGGAACCATGAGAGAGAGAGAGAGAGGAGCGAGAGGAGATGGCCCCGCGAGACGAGTGCGGTGTCGGGCTTTGTCGGGCGAAACGGAGGGGCTGTTTGGTTGCCGCCGCCGCCGCCACAAATAAAGTTCGGTTGCCACACCTCCTTGGCCGCTGTTTGGTTGCTCCTTAAAGTTAGGCTGCCACACACTAAAAGTTAATCGTTTTGCTATTATTAGCTTGTCTTCTAGTGGTGGCGGGTGTGACGAGTGCGGCGGCCATTTCGGCCGCCGCGGGCTGTGGTGTCGCCACACATGCCAAAGCGTGGCAGGGCAGGATGTGCATGTGAACCAAACAACCCCAGGATGAGGAGAGTCCGCGTGGCGTCGGTCAAATGGAGGCCCACCACGTCCGTCCACTGTAAATAATTAGGAATAGGACGCTCTAGCCTCTAGCTGTAACGTTACCACCACCATAATTGAAGCTAAGGTTTGAATTAAATTCATATTGAATATATACACAATGATTATTTAAAGAAAAACTATGGAGATGAATGAAAAGCGTGTAGATCAACAATTGATAAGTTTATTCTGATCATATAAAGACTACAAATTACAAATTTTGTCTATTGCATAGAAAATGGAACGACAGAAAGTACAACTGCATACAAATATTTTTATTAGTAAGAGATATTAGACAATAATTGATACTTATATCTTCTAAAATTCAAACACGTGAGCTCAGATTGATGGACTAGTCACATCTACTAATGGTATATATGAAAATTCCATGGCTGTTGACAGTTGTTCGTGCATTTTTTTCTTACAGATTTCGTTGAAAAACTGGTGGATAAACATTCTGAGAAGGCCAAAACTCTTGCTAGACAAGAGGATCGCAAAAGAGACTGTCCAATGCAGCTGACAGCGCATTTTAACAGGGATAAAATTCTACAGAAAATGTTGAAATGTGATCGGTCTTTAGGGTATGCAATCTCTACAAATGGTAATCCTCTTCTTTTTTACAGCTGCAAGTCGAGGTCATGTTTCTTTTGCTCGAGCGCTTCTTGAACATTGTCCAGATGCTCCGTATCACAATAACGAGGGCAGAACATGTCTTCATGAAGCTGTAGACAAGGACAAGAAAGACTTTGTTCAATTTATCCTTGAGAACAACTCTAAACTTCGGAAACTTGTAAACATGGTAGATAATGATGGTGACAGTGCTCTGCATCTGGCAGTTAAAAAAGGAGCGATCCGAAGATGGTCAGTGCTTTACTGAATCACCCTGACATCGACATCACAATTGTTAATAACACATATACTTCAACAGCAATATGGAAATTATATGAATTCGAGGACTACGCCAAGACTATAAACTGGGTTAGCATGCTCTCCACAAACTTGTAATACGTTAAATGTACATTTTAAGACAAATGATCTCGTAGAAGACATCTTTTATGTGATCTACAACACTATTATGCTTATATATATGAAGGCACTATAGTATTTCCCACAATTAATTATCCCCTACACTCTAACCTCTGCCTTCCTTTCCTGCACATTATACATCTAAAATCCTATATTCGATTATACTCTCTCCGTCTTAAATTGTAAGTTATTTCAAAAATCTTGGAGAGTCAAAGTTTTCAAGTTTGACCAAATTTATATGACAGGATAATGCCATTTATGATGTCAACTAATCTCACTAGATTCTTCATTAATTATATTTTCATAATATATCTATTTGATTTCACAAACATTTATTGTTTTCTCAATAATTTTGGTCAAACTTGACATGATTTGACTCTCCAAAATTCTTGGAATGACTTACAATTTGGAATAGAGAAGTAGGAGATAGCCTTGCCCAGTACACCACCCTGCAATTTTGTACAACAAACTTTCCTCGAGTTTAGTTTTACATTGAGATCTAATGGTACCTTCCTTTGACTTCATGCAGAACAAAATCTGTTGGCTTATACTGAATGCTGATCCTAGAGCAGAAACTGACATTTATAATCTTCATGAGGAAATCAGGAATAAAGTAATTGATGCGTCAAGAAAAGATGCTAAATCACTGATTGAAACATATACTGGCAACACATCTTTAGTGGCTATCCTCATAGCGACAATTACCTTCTCTGCAGCCTTCACATTGCCAGGAGGATACAGCAGTGATGCTGGAAGTGAGGGGCTCCCCATCATGGCTAGGAAGCTTGCATTTCAAGCATTCTTAATCTTCGACACTTCAGCAATGTGCGCCCCCTGGCTGTTGCCTTCATATGCGTCATAGCAAGGTGGATGGATTTTGAGTTCTTGTTACACTATAGATTTTTCACAAAGAAGCTTATGTGGTTTGCATACATGGCAACAACCATAGCATTTGCGACTGGTTTTATATACAGTTCTGGCAAATCGTCTTCATTGGTTGGCCGTTGTGATCTGCGTTCTATCTGTGTTACTACCTATTCTTACAATGCTGATCGGTGAATGGCCCATCTTGAAGCTCAGACTTCGATACAGTAAACCTTTCAACTCTAGTTTCCTTGATATGGTCTGACCTCACGATCACGAACATGCCTGATTGGTTCGAGGAACAAAGATTACATCTACATTTCACTATAACCACTCATAGATATTGTTCCCATGGTGTTTTACCATATCATGAACGGAAATTCATTAATAGATTCTATGTTATCTTAACTCAGTTGTGTATATATATATATTTTTATCTTAGTTAGATTGTTGAAAACGCTGTAGTGGACCAGGGTGCGCGCAGTAATGCAAAGGCCGGAAGGTATTCCCATTTTGTACAAAACAATTTCTTTTATCATCGTTTTATAATCAGTGTGTTGGTTTGACTGTACTTTTTAATAATACTAGTTGAATGCCCATGCATTGCAACGGAGATAAAAATATTTATAGGATAGACCACCATCGAGTTATCAAAGGTACAGGTTAAAGGGAACATATCGGTGGAAACCACAATCTTATAAAAACTTCGTGCAAACCACCGTAAAAAAATTATCTAAAATCACCAAAAAATTCACACATATGCGATGATACACAACAATGTAAAATATCTTGTCGAAATTCAACTTGGTTTGTGAGATAAAAAAAACAAATTTCAAGCGAGAAAGTTGTCCAGGATGATTTGTTAGAAATTTGTTATTTTTATATCTCACAAACGAAGTTAAGTTTGGACAAGATATTTTACGAGGTTGTGTATCATCATATCATCTACATGTGTGATTTTTTTTGGTGAATTTAGATGACTTCTTTACCGTGGTTTCCACAGGTTTTCATGAAGGTTGTGGTTTCCACCGATATGTTCCCAGGTTAAATTAGTACCCAACCTGGTATTTGAAAATGAGAGCAAATAGGTCTCAGGATTAATTGTATTAGATGATAAATGAGTACTGGGGTACAATGTATAGGTAGGATCAAATAGGATTTATAAAAACACCCAATCAATGATGATCCTTGCCTAATCAACCATCATCTAATATAATCCTACGACAGCCCAGCCATATGGGCTTCGGCACCCTGCCCATGGCCTGCCCAAACGGTGCCTATTCTAACACTCCCTCTCCATCGAAACGTCAGCCACTCTACATGTTTAGACCAGACCTAAACTCTGTGAACACTGAAGAAGAAAACCCTTTGCTGAAGATATCTACATGAAGAGGTGGGAACATGCAGAACATGAAGATCACCAACGACGACTCGCTCTCGGACGAAGTGAAGATCAATCTCAATGTGCTTGGTTCACTGATTTTGAACTGGATTGGAGGCCATGTAGACGACATTGGTGTTGTCACAATACACCAGTGTGGTGCCCAAGAGGTGTGTGTCGTTGCGCAACCAGGTGGCCTCTGCAACTCCGTTGGCCACTACACGATACTCGACTTTAGCACTTGATCTTGACATAGTGTTCTGACGCTTGGAGGACGACAAAACCAGATTGTTGCAAAGGAACATAGCATATCCTAACGTGGACCTATGAGCGTCGGGACAAACGGCCCAGTTAGCATCAGTGTAGACAACAAGATCAGTCGAAGAGGATGGTCGCAACAAGAGACAGATGAAGAGTGCCTCGAACATAGTGAAGAATATGCTTCAAGGCAACAAGGCGAGGCTCATGGGGGTCATGCATGTGAAGACAGACCTGCTGAACTGCATACACAATATCTAGCTGAGTGAACATCAAGTATTAGAGAGCTGTAGCAAAGCTATGAAAGTCTGTAGCATCAAACACGGGGGGCCATTGTTGGTATTTCTTAGCGTAAGCAGGATAGTCCGCAAGCGCACGGAAAGTACCGTTGTAGCCCTCACCCGGAAGTATTCAGTGTATCGTATTTCCACAGGGAACGAAGGTATACTCTTCTAGCTAATTTGTCCAAGGACAACACAAGGGTAGAGATGAAAGGGTAGAGATGGATTCCTATAGCTCTTATGTCTTAAGGATAGCGCTACTCTACTTCTACTTGCTCACTACAGGCACCGAATCGCACCTAGTCGACTAGGTGATGCTGGCCTCTAGCTTTACTCTCTAGCCGGACGTGGAGGAGTACGGGGGACAAACAGGGTTGTTACCACCTATCACCTACCTCACTACTGTAGCCTAAACAGCAAACAAAGGCATCACATAGCCTAGACACCACGTATACGCTATCGACTACTACTCTAGTATCGTACAGGAACCTTCGTCTTCAGCAGGAGTCCTCTACTAGAGCATCCGCCACGGAGACGGACGACGAACCTGCAAACAAGTAAAGGTAAAGCTCAACTAAACAATGTAAAGCTTAATGAACAATAGACATAAAAGACTATATGAACCACAAACACTTACTTAGCCAAGATCCCGCTAAGGTGCCAAGCATATGTTCGTAGAGGTACAACCTCGGGTCAGGCACTTCCCGCTCTCTTCCTCACATCTCTCCGCTACTCAACTCTATAGATACTAGGGCATAGCCCTTTGGAATGTTGCTCAAGTGTGTATTGTGCTCTTCTCCTTGTAGTGTTGTTGTCAAATGTGGGGGAGAGAGCCTCGTTTTATAGGTAGAGGAGTGGGCTCTTTGAAATCTCATGTTTGGTTTTAGAAATTGATGACACACTTGTCGTACTAATCCTTTGCTCTAAGTGTGACTTATGAGATAGGATTAGATGGGTGACGTAGAGCATGATGATCATGAACATGGATGATGATGATGGACATGGTGGATCGTCAAGCTCGGTGATCGGCTTGAGAGGAATCCAGGAGATCAAGGCAAAGGTATCTTGATAGGGTTTTCCCTTTCGGTGATCAAGACACGATAGAGCGTGTGATCACATTATAGGATAGATGGCCGACTATCAAGAGGGGATGCCGAGACAATCCTTTGGTGAAGTGCTTCTAGGTCCAATTGACTTGCATATTGCATTTAGGACATGAGAGCACTAACTTCGTTCTTGCCTAATCGATCGACATGCTAACATAAGTGATAACGTGATCATCTTCGACGTGTTGGCAACACATGGCAAGAGGCGAAGCAAGGTTGAAGCAAAGGGCGACATCAACACGAAGAAAGCGCTGAAGCCGCGCGACCGACGCCATCGCGGAAAGCAAAGTGACCGAACGCTCCGGTACTTGCGTCGGCGCAGAGCATGTTTTCGCCTCGCCGGGCGCGAGGCCGACCAGACGCGGTGACCGGAATCATCGGTGTTGACCGGACGCATGGACCGGAACCACGTTCGTGGTCATTTGTGGGGCCAAGGTGCTTGTCGGTTGTGACCGGACGCTTGATTTGGTGCGACCGAACTCACGACCGGACTCACTGGTGAGTCTAGTCAGTGCGTCCGGTCGATGCGTAGAAAGCCCATTTAAAAGCACAATGGCTCTATCTCGTGGGGGACTCTATATATACCTATTTGGTTGGTTCTTTTGAGTCTCTCTTGCACATTTGAACACTCCTACACACTTGTGAGCTTGTGAGACTCCCCTCCACTCATCTCTTCACTCTAACCCGATTCTTGAGTGAGATTGAGAGAGATAGAAGTGCATTGCTTGATTGTCTTGTATCTAGAGGCACTTCATCCTTGGAGAAGTCGCGGGATTTCATTTCTCTTGGGAATTTGCTTGGTTCCCTAGCGGCTTGGAGCAAGAGGCGGTGTTGAGCTCGATTGGAGCTTGTTCGAGGCCACACCGGTGGTTTGTGAGGGGTCGTTCCTTACCCCGCGGGGAGATTTGCTTAAAAGGAGCACTAGTGGATTGCTCGTGGCTTGTTGATCCTCTCTTGTGATAGTTTCATTGAGCTCCCAGGGATTTGGCACCGGTCATTAAGCTTGTGAAACTTCAAGTGAGTGCATCGCCACAGCGGGGACTAGCGACTAGCAAGCACGTGAACCTCGGTGAAAAATCATCGTGTCTATTGTGTTGAGCTCGTTGGAGATTTTTCATTGTACCACGATGATTGGCCCGACATCCTCTACACTACCTTAATGTCGGTATATCGATCACTCTCTCTAGCATTTCATTTGATATACTTGTGTAGAATTGCTTAGGTTGCTTAGTTGATTAGAATAGTTTAGCTCCTAGTTGGTAATTTAGTTAGACTTGCTTGTTCACCTAGGAGTAAACTTGCAACCTAGACCTTGCTTGTGATTAGAGACATTACAATTGACTTGTGGCTTGCTTAGTTAGTTTGTTGCATCGCTTACTTAGCTTCGCCATCTTATTTACTAATCCGGGTGCTTAGTGTTGTTGCAAGAATTTTTAATAGGCTATTCACCCCCCTCTAGCCATTAGGACCTTTCAAGTGGTATCAGAGCAAGACACCGTTTTTTAAAGGCTTAACAACCTACGGTGACACAATGGCGTTGAGTTTTCATGTCAACAACACCAAGAAGGCGCCACCCTTCGATGGCACCAACTTTGCCTATTGAAAGGTAAAGATGACCGCACACCTCAAGTCAATCAATAGAGAAGTGTGGGTCGTGACCGAGAAGAAATTTGAGGTAGCAAATCAAGAGCAACCAACCACGGCCGAAGAAAAGAAGATTTATGCAAATGATCTTGCCGTGAGTGCATTTCATGAGGCATTCAACGATCGAGTGTTTGAGCAAGTCAAGTCACTCACCATTGCCCATGACATTTGGAAGAAGCTAGAAGAGTGCTATGAGGGCACCGAAGGCGTCAAGCAAGCAAAGGCCTATATCAAGCTTGAGCAATTCAATAGCTTCAAGATGGAAGAAGATGAGAGTGTACCGGAGATGTTCCACCGCATGCAAGTGTTGGTGAACGATCTCAATGCACTAGGAGAGGACATCAAGGACAAGACCTTCAACATGAAGTTCTTGAGATGCTTGCCCGAGCGGTTTGGGATGTTCATCACCGTGCTAGTGAGGACAAATTTGAAGGATTTGACTCCCAACCAATTGCTTGATGAGGTGATGACCGATGACTCATATAGAGATGACAAGAAGAAGTAAGAGCTCATCAACAAGGCAAACAAGAAAGCCAAGGATGATGACAAGAAAGAAGACAGGAAGAGTTTGGCACTCAAGGCAAGCTCATCATCCAAGGGCAAGAGCAAGAAGGAAGAATCAAGTGATGAGGAGGAAGGCACTTCTACTAGTGGAAGTGAGATTGATGAACACATGGCTCTCTTTGTGAGAAAGTTGGGCAAATATGTGAAGAAGAGCTACATTTCCTCAAAGAAGAAGAAGCAATCAACCAAGAAGAAGAGTGGCAAGAATGAAGGCAACATGGCAACATGAAGTGCTTTCGATGCCATGATGATTGCCATCTCATTGCCGAATGCCCATATGAGAGTGATGATGAGAAGGGCATCAAGAAAGCAAGAAAGAAGAATGATGCCAAAAATGAGAAGGACAAGCCCAAGAAGAAGAATGAGTCACATGTGGCTACTTGGTATAGTGATGGCTCATCCTCTTCAAGTGATGAAGAAGAGGAGAAGAAGAACAAGAAGAAGGGACAAGCTCACTTGGCTATGCATGACAAGATCTCCCTCTTCGACACTCCTTCATGCTTCATGGCTAAGGCCACTAAGGTACAATCTATCACTAAAGATGATGATGTTGATAGTGATAGTGATGATGAGGAGCCAACTCACACTAGGGAGGAGTTGAAAATCATGCTTGATGATTACATTGACATGTATAAGCAAAGTAGGAAGGAGGTCAAGGGCTTGCATAAGGAAACAAAGAGCCTTAAGCAAGAACTTGATGAGCTTCGGGCATCTTATGAGAGTCTAAAGGTAGACCATAAGAGGCTTGAGAAATCTCATTCTAAGTTAGAGAAAGCTCACTCCTCTCTACTTGAAGAGCACAAGTTGTGCTTAGTTGAGGATAAGGTTGATACATGCAATGCAAGCATCATGTGTGATATTCTTGTTGATGAATCAACCTCCAAGGGTGTAGCCTCCACTAGCTCTATCACTAGCACATCCATCTCTAGTGAAGATAATGACAATCCCATGCTTATTCATGAAAATGCATGTTTAAAGAGGGAAGTAAAGGAGCTCAATCACACCTTAGCTAAGGCTTATGGTGGTGAGGACCTCTTGCTTATATGCTTGGTGTTGGTATTTGTTAAGCCTACAGAAATATTTATAATAATCCGCAAGCGAACGGATACTAGTGAGCATTTCACCCGGGAGAGGGTTTTAATATCGAATCCACAGGGAGGATGGTGTGAGGTAACTAAGGAATATAACTAATCCCTGAGCAGTAGTCAAGGAACTGAAGAAGATAAAGAGATAGGGAGATTTCTATGGTTGTCTAATTCTTATCCTTGTAAGCAATATTGATATTGTCTTAAAGGGAAGCACCCAAAGGAAAACATGGACAAAACATGCAATCCTCTGGCACTTACAAGCCTAACTAGTCTTATAGACGGAGGGTGGATTACAAAGGACTCAACAGGACTGTCACTCCCACGATCTACCACACGACCCGGAATATAATGTGTCATCACAAGCAACCCCAATCTAGGCACCACGCCTAAACCAAAGCTACCCCTCTAATCTATAGGGTCCTACAGATTAAAGTACTCAAACAAGAGTTGTGAAATGCTCAAAAAAAAAAACAAGAGTTGTGAAGAGTAAGAACAATAAGAACATTCACTTACTCAAATAAGAAGTTGATCCACCATAGAAGTCTCGGGATCAAGTACCAGTGTTAATGGGACTTGATTCTGATGGTACAAGATGTCCGGTGCTTCCTCAGCAGCTCTTCCCGTCACCAACACTTTAACTCTAAGAATAAGATTAGTTCTAGTCTCTCTCATGAGACATGGATCTAATCTCTTCTTGACTCTTACTCTTGATTAGATCTAATTAGATCTAATCTACTTCTAATTACATGTCTAATTCTACTTCACTAATCTCTAAGAGAGAGATGATCCTTACATGGGACCCTCTACAACTGAGAGATAATGAGATAGAATGAGTTAGTAATAAATTAGGGTTTAGCCCTGGGGTCAGGGGGTCTTCTTATATAGGCCTTGGTGATGAATGATGACCATTGGATCAAACCGACCTTCAATAACGGTGTAGATACAACCTCAAGGTCGGTTACAAACCGACCCTAGGAAGATGAGACCGACAAGTAGGGACCCACCGGGCGGCGGCCTAAAAGCTCTGGCGGCCGCCAGGGTAGATGATCCTCTCGGGATCTCCTTCCTCCCTGGTGTCTTCGGTATGTTCAGTGTTTTAGTTCACATTTTGGGTCGAGTTACTTCACGGTCAAGTCTTGTCATCATATGTGATGTATATTCCGGAACTTTCTCCATTCTTCTCTGTATTTATCTGTTAAGTCCCTGAAAATATATAAATCACCAAAGCTTGTGGAATTATGTTAGTAAAGCCCCTAGACTTATGTTGATATTCATTTTATGCCCTTATTTATGTTTAGTTGACTAGTAATATTATGCTATAACAGGTGTCAACATTTGGGTAGCCAAAGGGCATCCTTATACAAGGAGGGCTTAGGCTATATCCCCAAGAAAGGCAAGGCCGCCCTTGTAACTCACAAGACACGTTTTATGAAGAATAATGGTAGCTATTGCAAAGCTTGCAAGCAAGTTGGTCACTTAGAGCAAAAGTGCATGAACAAGAAAACCACAGTCTCTTCCATTAAGCTTGATCATTCTTATATGCTTGTGAAGAAGGACAATGGTGTTCGTGCTAGTGTTGGTATTTATTAAGTGTCGAAAAGAATATGAAGGATTCTCGCGTAGTTTACTGTAACACCTACCATTGTAGCTTTTCCCTAGGATGAGTAGTCTAGAGTATCGTATCCACAGGGAAGTGTTGGCTAAAGAATCTTAATAAGTCACAATCATGTATCTACTAACTTAGCAAACCACTAACTAAAGTGAGGGGCTAAATGGTAAATGATAGGAGTTATGCATACTATCACACACAAGAGAATTCCTAATGATAAATGAGTAGTAGCACGTTGAGAGGACAACGGAAGAGATCTAGGTTCCTATGTACTTCTCTATTACTTAGGTTCTATGATAGTAATCATACCATCGCACTTTGGAGCAACAGTTCCTTTCCAACTCTCAAGAAAGACTGGGAAGAAGGTAGTTGGGAGAAGGCTGCCAAAAGCTCTACGAAACACCAACCCGAACGTGGTGGACTACATCGGCCTATCAGGGCTGTCACCCCTAGGGCTACCACAACTATCCACGGGATTGGGCGCAACCTCAGGTAACCTATAGCCTAGACACCATGTCTATACTATCGATTACTACTCTAGCTACCATGGATAACTAAAGTCCTCAATACGAGCGGAGATCCCATGCAATAATATAACAACTATACTAACCAAATATATGAATGAAAGCAAATAGAGAAGATAAATATATAAATCATAATGTCTTACAAAGGAAGGATACAAGACATACCAAACTCTGTAGATTCCTCCAGAACCGGAGCATAGCTCCGCTCTCCCTAACTCCCTAATTGCTAATCTACTACATTGAAGAGTCTAGCCCTAATTCTCTAGTGGAGAGGTTGTCCTCACATTGGGACACCTCTCCAAGACCAACAGTCGTGGGATATGAATGGAATGAATTAGGGTTTCACCTCCGGGGGCAGGGGGGTCTTGTTATATAGGGGTCTCCGGGCCTCCCTTCTAGTTCCATAGGCAATGTGGTACTAAACCTTCCACCATGTATTATGCTAATGCACATAGGCTTAGATGGGCCGAATTCAGGTGTGGGCCTTCTAGAGTCTTCCATTAGATGCACCATAGCCCTTGGATACAACCGACCTTGATAGATGGACAGGATTGCTCCTCAATGGCGGTTAGGAACCAACGTCGAAGGGGAGGTCGACGGTGGGCCCCATACGCGGCCGCTTTTGCTACTAGGGGCGGCCGCCCCGCACACTGCCAGGGCCCCTTACTTGTGGGTCGTGCCTTCCGTGTCTTCGGGAATGTTCTTATGTGGGTTTCAAGTTGGATTGCTTCACGGATACGTCTTTATATCGTAGGGGCTTGCAAACTCTTGGGCATATTCCTGTTTAATCTCCGAAAATATATAAATCACCAAAAACTCGTAGAATTATGTCAAAAGCCCATATACTATGTTGATATTCATTTTAAGCCCTTATTTCAGTTTTAAAAACCTATATATTTTATGTTATAAGAGATGTCAACAAGCTCCCCCAAGCTTACCCTTTGCTAGTCCCTAGCAAAGCTAAACTTAGCAATGGATCAGGAGTTGCTACAACGCTTTCACGCCTCAAAAGTATACATGCTTTCAAACAAAATTTCTCCTCTGGATTAGAATAAACCTTTTCAACCTTCAACTTACCCATATTACCTTAACCATGGAGCTTATAGCCTTTTCTTGGATCTTGGGCAATTGAAAGATAGAACAATCAAGTCAAGCACCATGTCTCAAACTCTTTGTTCAACCATCATTCCGGAGTTTTTGCAGGTTTTCAAAATAAAACTCAAAGTTCCTTAGTCTGACCCTTTCAAATCTCTCATTTGTGGTATTTGTGGATCTCCACTAGGCAATTGTGATGTGTTGCCTTTCTCTCATAATATGTGGTATTTGTGGAATAAGGCAGTAGGACACTATGCCTTCTTCTCTATCACCCTATATCTAAGGCTTATATGTGGAGTTCATAGGTGGAAGAAAACTAAATCTACTTACTAAAGCATATATTGTAAGTTCAAGCAATGGATCCAAAGTCACGAGTCATACTGCATGTGCATGTGTATGTGTATGGTGTAGTGGAATGAATATGACGGTAGGTGTATGAGGCTTAATGAAGTGAAAGCCTAATTCTACTTTGCTCCTGTAGGAAACATATCTCTCTCTTTAGGACTTTGAAAGTATTTGGGAGAACCTGGGCTGTATACTCTTTCTTCTTTTTTTTTTTTTTTTTTTCACGGAGAGGCGGGCATCTAAGTACCCATTATTTTATTGCGGACACTTGTCCATTTTTTAACTCTCCTTTATTCTTTTTTTTTTTTTTTTTTTAGGAAGGTAGGCTCTACTCGCCCGTAGGACACTTGTCCATTTTTCATCTCCCCTTTCTTCTTTCTTTTTTTTTTTCGACTATACAACCCAAGCCTCCTTTTGCAATAAACTTGTAGAGAGATAGAAACAAGGATAAAGGAGCTTTATGAGATGTTGGCTAAGTGGATATGTGTGGGGAATATTTTTTGGTTGTTCCCTCCTAGGGTAGGAGTAGAACATTTTTGGTGGATCTATGGTGGATATTTGGTGGACGCGTACTTCGGGGTAGAAGCAAAACATAAGTGCAAATGAAATAGAGTGGAGTGGAGTGGAGTGTGTGCATGAGTAGCAAGATGACAAGTTTTAAAGGGTCAACAAAGATTGACCAAACTCAATACAAAGTAAGCGACCTATATATATCAAAAAGGGTTTTCCTAATCTAAAAAGCATGTATATATGGCTGTGGTAGGAATCAACACTGTCATACAAGAACTCATCATGTGCACTTTTAATTTTCAAAAGATAAATCTCCGTAACTCTTGTATCACTAGGAGTAAGATAAATAGCAGCTCAGACTTTCATATATCATATCCGTCAATCACCTAGACTTTAGAGCAAGCATTTGCTACCTACAAGTTTCAGGTTCGAGCAAATCTTAAGTCAAAGTAGTTACATTAAAAGCTCGAGAGAAATTAAGCTTGAAAGGTAGGTACTTGAAAAGAATTACGACGGAGCAACTATTCATCATCTCCAAGGCTAGAGATTATCTTCAGAGTTTATTTTATTCTCACACTCTAATAAATACTCTTTAATAAAGACTAGATAGACTCTATTTATTTGATTTCCTTAGTTATGCATCTTTTTTTATTTCTTTCTAATAAAGCAAACAAATCTTGCTAATATTATATAAGATAGAGGGATACTTATCCGGATACATGAGGGTTGCACTCCCCAAGCTAGATGTTGACATAGTCTTCGATGTTCTTGATGGTTGGAAGTAGAGGTAGATAGCGATGGTGGGCTTGATCGATCTTCTTTAACG
This sequence comes from Hyparrhenia diplandra, assembly GCA_015847255.1. Lineage (NCBI taxonomy): Eukaryota > Viridiplantae > Streptophyta > Magnoliopsida > Poales > Poaceae > Hyparrhenia > Hyparrhenia diplandra. Next base: position 193,086 of record JADLZK010010985.1, read on the forward strand.
CTAGACACCATGTGTGTCATTCCTCTCTTCCTTGGGATCCTGCCGACTCAAATAGACAACAAAGCTAGTGGAACTTGATTAAGCGTTAGGGGTTAGCCACGTTGCTTTTGTCTACCTAGGAATCTTTCAAAGAACATTAAATATATTATTATTATTATTATTTAGAACATAAGACAAAGGTTGTATACAAATATGAGATTTATATTCACTTACCTGTCTTTTTGATGTTCTTGTGGCCCATTACTTTGTCCATCCACTTCTGTTGAGTGATTACTCTTTGTGATCGTGTTATATGGCACTCTTCTTCATCGAATAGACATAGCATAGACTCTTTTTTTTCTGCAAAATATTAGTGGACACATACCCGAAGGAATACAACAAGGTTGAAGTAGGGGTTGTGTCCAAAGTTTATATGATTTCATCTATGCTAGTGAAAAGGTGGTTCTTTCATTATTCTTAGCACAAATTGTATTTATCATGTCTTATACCAGATTTTGTTTATGGATGCACTCTAATATATGGATCAAGGCAAAGGTAATTTGTAGCAAAAGACAAGGTGAATGATGTTTGATACTTACAATTCTTCTATCAATGATGAATGAATCGAGTCCTTTTGCACAAGGTTCGAGTTCATCATATGCCTTGCTTCATCTCTGATATGAGTTCATCTCTTGACTTACCCCAATTAGATTTGAGAGTTCTCTGCATGGGTTAGTCCAACAAAATAGCAATGTCTACACAAGCAATTTTTAGTTCAATAACCAAACTAGACACCATGTCTAATTCAATTAAGGAAGGCCATTTAACCCAAGCACCACGCTTAATTTAAAAGCCTTTGGAAAACCCTATTCGCGCGAATAGCGTAATTCCCAAACCAAAGCATACTATAGCGCACAAGGTACCATGAAAGCACTATAGAGATTTATCCAATTGGAGATGAAAGAGCATGACCATGGTGAGATTTTTTTTTTTTTTTTTTTTTCTTTTAGATGCACATGCATGATTATATGCAAGGAATTAAACATGCAATGGATATACTATGAGAAAATATAAAGTAAGTGGAATGAATGCATAAATTGATCAAATAAACATGCAATGCAATGTAAGAAATTAAATGATAACTACTCAATCAATTTATAGTCCATGAGCAAGACTTTCTCACCTTTTTTATCATACTTACCACGAAGTGCAACTTCTATGTACGTCACTTGAGATGTGTGCATTGAATTCTTGTGACGGCGACTTCTTTTCAATCTACATATGGTTAGAATAATATATATTTGAATACATACCTTTGAGATGGCAGGGTTCCAATGTTGATAAATCTTGAATGATCAGGCACCCTGGGTTCTTCAAAGTTTTTTTTTCTTGTGGAATCTTGCCGGAAGGTCGCAACGACATCTTTTGTCCTGTCTATTCCACAACTCAACAGAACAAGGGTAATCCTACTAAAGCTAGTGATACACTAAATTAACAGACATCAAGATCATTATTAAAATCTTATTGCCAAATGCTTCCCCGGCAATGGTAAAAAAAAAAGCTTGTTGGTATTTATTAAGTCTTTGAAAAGAATATGAAGGATTCTCGCAAGCGCCACGTAACACCTACCATTGTAGCTTTTCCCTAGGATGAGTATTCTAGAGTATCGTATCCACGGGGAAGCGTTGGCTAAAGAATCTTAATAAGTCACAATCATGTATCTACTAACTTAGCAAACCACTAACTAAAGTGAGGGGCTAAATGGTAAATGATACAAGACATACCAAACTCGTAGATTCCTCCGTAACCGGAGCATAGCTCCGCTCTCCCTAACTCCCTAATTGCTAATCTACTACATTGAAGAGTCTAGCCCTAATTCTCTAGTGGAGAGGTTGTCCTCACATTGGGACACCTCCAAGACCAACAGGTCAGGGGATATGAATGGAATGAATTAGGGTTTCACCCTGGGGGCAGGGGGTCTTGTTATATAGGGGTCTCCAGGCCTCCCTTCTAGTTCCGTAGGCAATGTGGTACTAAACCTTCCACCATGTATTATGCTAATGCACATAGGCTTAGATGGGCCGAATTCAGGTGTGGGCCCTCTAGAGTCTTCCATTAGATGCACCAAAGCCCTTGGATCCAACCGACCTTGATAGAAGGACAGGATTGCTCCTCAATGGCGGTTAGGAACCGACGCCGAAGGGAAGGTCTGATAGTGGGCCCCATGGCCGCGGCCGCCGCCGCTACTAGGGCGGCGCGCCGGCACACCGTGTGGGCCCCAGCTTGTGGGTCGTGCCTTACGGTGTCTTACGGAATGTTCTTACGTGGGTTTCAAGTTGGATTGCTTCACGGATACGTCTTTATATCGTAGGGCTTGCAAACTCTTGGGCATATTCCTGTTTAATCCCTGAAAATATATAAATCACCAAAACTCGTGGAATTATGTCAGTAAAGCCCCTATACTATGTTGATATTCATTTTAAGCCCTTATTTCAGTTTTAAAAACCTATATATTTTATGTTATAAGAGATGTCAACAGCTAGGTACATTGGTACACCATGGATGGGCTCAAGGAAGAAAGCCATTTGGGTACCAAAGGCCTTGGTGACTAACCTTGAAGGACCCAAGCAAGTTTGGGTACCTAAGAAAAATTGATCTTTTTTTGTAGGTCAATTACCGTGCCGGAGGAGAGCATTGGATAATGGATAGTGGGTGCACTCAACACATGACCGGGGATTCTCATATGTTCAAGTCAATTAGCATCAAGGGCTTTGATGAGTATGAGTCAATCACATTTGGAAATGACAAGAAAGGCAATGTGTTGGGGCTAGGCAAGATAGCAATTATTCAAGAGAAGAGCTTGTCAAAGGTGTTGCTAGTTGATCATCTTGATTACAATCTATTGTCGGTCTCTCAACTTTGTGATCTTGGCTACAAATGCATATTCACTAGTCAAGAGGTTGAAGTGGTTAGTGGTGATGGTGCAAACATGATCTTCAAGGGATTTAGATATGGTGATCTCTATCTAGTGGACTTCAAATCCAAAGAAGCCAAATTGACAACATGCTTACTCTCAAAGGCTAGCAAAGGGTGGTTGTGGCATAGAAGGCTTGGTCATGTTGGAATGAAGCAATTGAACAAGTTGATGAAGCATGACTTGGTTAGAGGCTTGAATGATGTCAAGTTTGAGAAGGACAAACCTTGTGGAGCATGTCAATCCGGCAAGCAACATAGAAATGCACATCCAACCAAGAGCACAATGTGTACAAGCAAGGCATTTGAGTTGTTGCACATGGACTTGTTTGGGCCAACAACATACACTAGCATTGGTGGCAACAAGTATGGTTTTGTCATAGTTGATGACTACACAAGATACACATGGGTGTTCTTCTTGCATGACAAGAGTGATGTATTTGAGCTATTCAAGACAGTTGTCAAGAGAGTTCAAAATGAGTTTGAGACATCCATCAAGAAGATTAGAAGTGATAATGGGAGTGAGTTCAAGAATACAAGAATTGAAGAGTTGTGTGATGAGCTTGGAATTGGACATCAATTCTCACCAAACTACACTCCTCAATCCAATGGTGTAGTAGAAAGGAAGAATAGAACTATGATTGAAATGGCAAGATCAATACTTAGTGAATACAATGTGAGCCATTCCTTTTGGGCCGAAGCTATCAACACGGCTTGCTATTGTAGCAACCGTCTCTATTGCCATGGAATGCTTGGCAAGACACCCTAAGTTGTTGAATGGAAGGAAGCCCAACATTGGTTACTTTAGAGTCTTTGGATGCAAATGCTACATTCTCAAGAAAGGCACAAGATTGGGAAAGTTTGACAAGAAATGTGATGAAGGGTTCCTAGTTGGATATTCAACCACAAGCAAAGCTTATAGAGTATGGAACTTGGGTAGTGGCCAACTTGAAGAAGTTCATGATGTGGAATTTGATGAAACCCAAGGCTCTCAAAGTGAAGTTGAAAATCATGATGATGTGAGTGGTTCCAACTTGGAGAATACAATGAGAAACATGGATGTAGGTGACATTCGGCCAAGGCAAGTTGAAGATGATGATGACACTCCATTGCCTACTACTACGGTTGAGATTGAAGTAAATGAAGTAAGCACTAGTGGTTCTCAAGATGAAGATCAAGAGCAACAAGTTAGTACACCTACTCATCCTAGTCATCAAGTGCAAGTGATGTGTGGGGATCACTCCCGCCCCTTAGCCTTCGCTCCCTGAGGAGGAGGGGGAAGGGGGGCGAGGGCTTCCCACAGGATGAGACAGAGCAACGAGTGTGGCGCGAGGCGGCTTCCGAGCGGCTCGACCTTCGCTGGCGTTGCCGAGGGTCGGGTCGATCGGAGGGCGTCCGGGCCCCCGAACGAGAAAGGGTACTTCGCGTGAGGCGGGACAAGGAACATGGAAAACGAGTAAATGGCAATTAAACCGGCCAACAACCGATCCCTTTCCTTGAGCCCGCACCCGAGTATTTATAGGAATACCAAGGGTCAGAGGGGCTGATTTACAATTTGGTACATGGTAGGTGGGGAAACACACGCTACAAGGGGCCCCCACAAGGCTAGGCTAGTAACTATTCGCACAGGGGGCTAATATGGGAAAAACACCCTCGACTCTCTCCATGCTTGGGGGCGTAGGGTTTCCCCGCCCGGCCGCGGCCGCCTCCAGGTCCGCGGAGGGGGCTGCCCAGAGGTGTCCCCCTCCCCGGTCGCCCGCTGGCTCGGGGGCCCCTTGGTCCTCAGCCGCAACCAAAGGACAACGAAGGTCGGGCTTGCCCGAGGTGGGTGAAGCTTTGCCGTCCGCGCGCCCGGCGGAGGGACCTCCTCAAGTTCGACCGCAAAACTTTCAAAGAAAACTTGTTAAGGGAGATTTGCTCTTGGCCCCCGTTGACACTGTTATAGCATAATATTACTAGTCAACTAAACATGAAATAAGGGCGTAAAATGAATATCAACGTAGACTAGGGGTCTAACTAACATAATTCCACGAGCTTTGGTGATTTATATCTTTTCAGGGACTTAACAGATAAACACCGAGAAGAATGGAGAAAGTTCCGGAATATATCTCACATACGATGACAAGACTTAACCGTGAAGTAACTTGACCGAAAAAGTGGACTAAAACATTCTAGAAGGTACCAGAGGACACCGGAAGAAACACGGCCAGAAAGCTTCGGACCTGGCGGCCGCCGCCGAGCCATTTAGGCCGGCCGCCGGGTGGGTCCCAATGTAAGGATAACCACTCTCTGGGATTAGTGAATTAGAAGTAGATTAGAAAAAGATTAGCCATGTAATTAGAGATAGATTAGCCATGTAATTAGAACTAGATTAGATCTAACTTAGATCTAATCGGGAGTAAAGGAGAGAGGAGCTATGCCCTTGCTCGAGATGTCTTGAGTATGGTATGTCTTTGTATCTTCTCTACAAGACTTATGATTCATATATTTATCTTCTCTATTCACTTCCATACCTTTCATATATGGTTAAGTATAGTTGTTATGCTATTGCATGGGATCTCCGCTCGTATTGAGGGCTCTAGTTATGCAAGGTAGCTAGAGTAGTAATCGATAGTGTAGACATGGTGTCTAGGCTATAGGTTACCTGAGGTTGCGCCCAATCCCACGGATAGTTGTGGTAGCCCTAGGGGTGACAGCTGTGTAAGGCCTTTGTAGTCCACCACGTTCGGATTGGTGTTTCGTAGAGCTTTTGGCAGCCTTCCCCCGGTTACTTCTTCCCAGTCTATTCGAGAACCGGAAAGGTACTGCTGCTCCAAAGTGCATTAGTGTAATTGCTATCATAGAACCTAAGTAATAGAGAAGTACCCAGGAACCTTGATTTCTCTCTTTAACCTCTTGATTAGTTTAGTTATTCTTTTATAATCTTAGGTAGGTTATGCTTTGTTATTTACTTACCCTTGACCATTTACCCCCTCACTATAGTCTAGTGGTTTGCTAAGTTAGTGGATACATGATTGTGACTTATTAGAATTCTTTAGCCAAAGCTTCCCTGTGGATACGATACTCTAGAATACTCATCCTAGGGAAAAGCTACAATGGTAGGTGTTCTACGCGGTTCTGTGCGCTTGCGTAATCCTTCATATTCCTTTAGCACTTAACAAATGCCAACAAGCTTTTTGGTGCCGCTTCTCGGGGAAGCAATTGGCCTAAAGATTCTAATAATGATCATGATGTCCGCTAATTTAGTGTATCACTAGCTTTAGTAGGATTACCTTTGTTCGTTGAGTTGTGGAATAGACAGGACAAAAGATGTCGTTGCGATCTTCCGACAAGATTCCACAAGAAAAGAAAAACAGAAAGATTGAAGAACCCAGGGTGTCTGATCATTCAAGATTTATCAACATTGGAACCCCGCCATCTCAAAGGTATGTATTTAAATATTATTCTAACCATATGTAGATTAAAGAAGAAGTCGCCGTCACAAGAATTCAATGCACACATCTCAAGTGACGTACATAGAAGCCGCACATCGTGGTAAGTATGATTAAAAGGTGAGAAAGTCTTGCTCATAGACTATAAATTGATTGAGTAGTTATCATTTAATTTCTTGCATTGCATTGCATGTTTACTTGATCAACTCATTCACTCCGCTTAGCTTATGCTTTCTCATAGTAGATCCATTGCATGATTAGTTCCTTTGCATACATCCATCCATGTATTTTGCATCTAAAATAAAATAAAAAAAATCCTCACCATGATCATGCTCTTTCATCTCTAGTTGGAGTAAATCTCTTTAGTGTTTTCATACTACATTCGTTTGCTAAAAGCATGCTTTGGTTTGGAAGTGTCGGACACACTTCCAAAGGCTTTTTAAATTAAGCGTGGTGCTTAGGTTAAATAGCCTTCCTTAATTAAATTAGACATGGAGTCTAGTTTGGTTATTGAACTAAGAATTGCTTGTGTAGACATTGGTTATTATGTTGGACTAACCCATGCAGAAAATTCTCAAATCCAATTCGGGTAAGTCAAGAGATGAATTCAGATTAGAGATGAAGCAAGGCATATGATGAACTCCAACCTTGTGCAAAAGACACGACTCATTCATGGAAGAATTGTAAGTATCAAATATCATTCACTCTGTCTTTTGCTACAAGTTACCTTTGCCTTGATCCACATGCTAGAGTGCAGCCACAAATACAATGAGTTATAAAACATGAATAAATATATATCCGTGCTAAGAGTAAACAAAGAATCACCTTTCCTTTAGCATAGATGAGATCTTATGAACTTTGGACAACAACCCCTACTTCAACCATGTTGTATTCCTTCGGGTATGTGTCCACTAATATTTTGCGGTAGGGATCCGTGCTATGTCTATTCAATAAAGAAAGAGTGTCATACAACATGATCTAGAAGAAACTCTCACTCGAGAAGTGAATGGACAAAGCAACAAGGCCACAATTACATCAAAGACAGGTAAGTGAATATAAAATTACATATTTGTATACAACTTCTGTCTTATGTTCTAAAGAAAATAATAATAATAATATATATCCGAGCACATGAAGGCTCATGCTAAAAGAAACATGTTCCTAGGACAAGTTCCCTTTGGGTATTCTCGGTCACTAACCTTCCAGAACAAAGGATGAACAACGTCTAAGGACATGGAGATTGCAACATACGATTAGGGATGGTTCAAGCATTCACACTTAAAGTGTCGAAAGTGACGGAAGGCTCGAGCATGGGGAGGAAGGTCGACTCCTCTAAAGATTATCCGACATTACTCTTCCTCCTCTCAAGCTCCCCGTCACTCGACATGCTGGTTTGCAATCTCCCTACTCACTATTACTTTGTCTCTCTAAGTTTGAATAGTTAATAAATGTCATACATCAAAATCAAACTTAAGATAATAAAATTTCCCACTAGAAAAAAGTAATAGTGAGCACTTGTTTCATATCCAACCAAAACCTTTCCTAGCATAGAAGCAACCTTTAGCTCCATGACAATTCTACCCTTAATTACAATTACTTGTATATTCCTTCGGGTATATGTTGTCAACTAATACCGCAGGAATAAAATCATGAGAGGAGCAAAAGATTCGAGCATAATTTAAAGAACAAGAAAGGAAGGACAATACAATAAAAGAGACAAGTGAGGAACAAGATACACAAGAGGCCAAAGAAGGAAAGCTTCGAGCAGAAGAAAAGGACCATCACAAGGTGTTATGATCTTTGTCACATTCCAATAATAAGGTAACATCTTGAGGTAAGTTGTCATTACTTAAGATTTTCCTTAAGAATGGCTTGTTCATAAATAAAGATTCAAACATGTTGGAGTAACTGTTGACATTTCTTAACGCATTCACAAAAGGATGGATCTAAGACCCAACCCAAGGATGGCACCAGAAATGTATAAGGGGATCTATCTAATAAGTTAGCTTGGATGTGGAGTTAATCTCACATTCCAATAAAAGTCATAGCGGAGAGTTAATAAAGTTAGACGGTATTAGTTATGGTGTGTGACTCAGTAACATTATCTATGGTGGAGGAAGATTAGGAACAAAACCAACCTACCATAGTAACAAAGTTCAACTAGCCCTACATTCGGGGTGGACTCCAAAGGACTCAATGGGAGTATCACATCCACGATCTACCACACGTCCCGTAATATAGGGTGATGTCGTAGGCAAACGTTGTATAAACACCACGTTTACACATTGTTGACCACTCACCCAAGGTACCATTAAGTGAGCGCTATACGACTCCATGCTTGAATATAAAGACAATCTAGCTATACTAAGCATATAATCATAATAGACATTGAAACATATAACTAAGAATATAATCATTAAATAGAATAAAGTCATGGCAATTGTATTCTAACAAATACTTACAAATGAGATACAAGAGAGAAGCCACGTGAAGCTTCACTCCCCGATACTTCTTGACTATCCGGAATCCAAGACAATACTTGACTTCTTCTAGAGACTTGCCTAGATAGCTAATGCTCTAATATGGTGGAACTAGGGCTTGGGATCTTAACTTGATGACTTGGAGTTGGAATGAATTAGGGTTTCACCCGGGGGGGCGGGGGTCTTGGTATATAGCCCCGCAGGATGCAGGACAGCCCTTGGATCAAACCGACCTTGATGGATGGACTAGATTGCTCCTCATAGGCGGTGCTGAACCGACCTAGAATGGGAGGTCGACGGGGGGCCCACCATGGTGGCGGCGGCCGCCCGGCTCGCCATGTGGGTCCCACCTTCCTTCCGGTGCTCTCCCGGTCCCTTCCGGAATGTTCTAGTGTAGGTTCCACGTTGGGTTACGTCACGGATACGCCTTTTATGTCGTAGGGCTTGCAAACTCTTGGGTATTTTTCGTTTAATCCCCACGAAAAATATATAAATCACCAAAACTAGTGGAATCATGTTAGTCAACCCCTATACTATGTTGTTATTCATTTTAAACCCTTATTTTTGTTTTAAAAGCCTCTATATTTTATGCTATAAGGTATACCAACAAGCTCCCACCTTGCTTGATCTAGCTTTATTAGCTCAACATGTTTTGTTTTTTTTTAGTAGTTCCTACCACCATTCCCTTGATCTCTTAGTCCTCATCTTGTAAGCCAAAATGTTGCTTACCTTGCTTTGGATGAAGATAATCATAATCATGCCTTTGGTGTTTAGATAAGAAAACCCTCCAAGAGTCAACGAGCTTGATTTGATCCGGTCAAAATTTTTAACCACAAACAATCATGCTCAATCTTCGATCTTGTCACCCAAGTTAGGTTTAAGAAAAGCATATAATAAATCAACTCTATCTTGTTTATTGTGTCTATGGTTAGAGAAGAATGAATGAAGTTTTGGTTCCTTTGGTGTTTTCCCACCAACAGAGCCCATGCACTTGATCTCTACCTTGACTTTGCAAGTAGGACACACTTTGAGCAAAAAAGATGGAGGAGTCTATCGATTCTCCAAAATTCAACAAGTGAATGTCTTACAAGCATGCACATTAAACAAGACATTTGCCCACGTTTCACTCCAACTCATATGACCAAGTAAAGAACATGGGTGACGTCGTCCTTCACCATCTCACCGAAGCACCCATTTGTTAAGATCGATAATACACTCAAGGAAACGACAAGGTAAGAAGTCTCGTTCAGGAGGACTTAAAACACACTGAACCCTCGCCGAAAAGGTAAGATCGGTAGTTATCCATATTTATTTCCTTATATTGCATAATTATTTCCTTTAGCATATTTACATTATATCACTAGCCTTGCATTTGAAAAGAAAAATAAATATTTGTTTTTTGCATATACATTAAAAAAACTCTAAGCCCCATGTGAGTAATTTTGTGGTGTGTAACAACCCACAAGGATATTTACTTGTGGTGGCATAAAAATAAAATAAATATGCATGCATCATCATTCTTTATTTTGCATAAAAAAATCTAAAAATATTAATCTTTATTTGGACTACTTGTCTTAATGGAATTATCATAATCCTTGGCAACAAGAAGCTAAGTGGCTAAAACCACTAACGCTTAACTAGTTCCACTAGCTTTGTTGTTTATTTGAGTTCAGCAGGATCCCAAGAAAGAGAGACATTACACATGGTGTCCAGCGTTAAAAGAAGATCAATCAGCCACCATCACTATCTACCTCTACTTCCAACCATCAAGAACATCAAAGACTATGTCAACATCCGGCTTGGGGTAGTGCAACCCCCATGTATCCGAGATAAGTATCCCTTTATCTTATTTACTACTAGCTAGATATGTTTGTTTTATTAGAAAGATATAAAAAGATGCATAACTAATGAAACAAAATAAATAGAGTCTATATAGTCTTTATTAAAGAGTCTTTATTAGAGTGTGATAATAAAATAAACTCTGAAGATAATCTCTAGCCTTGGAGATGATGAATAGTTGTTCGTCGTAATTCCTTTCAAGTACCTATCTTTCAAGCTTAATTTCTCTCGAGCTTTTAATGTCGCTTTGACTTGAGATTGCTCTCGAACCTAAAACCTATGGGTAGCAAATGCTTGCTCAAGTCTAGGTAATTGGACGGATATGATATATGAGAGTCCGAGCTGCTATTTATCTTACTCCTAGTGATACTAGATTTACGGAGATTTATCTTTTGAAAATTAAAGTGCACATGATAAGTTCCTGCGTGACATGAGTGTTGAACCTCCTACCACAGCCATATATACATGCTCCCTAGATTAGGAAAACTTTTTGACCTATATATATAGGTCGCTTGCTTTGCATTGAGTTTGTTCAATCTTTGTCGACCCTTAGAAACTTATCATGCTGATCATGCACACTCCACTCCACCACACTCTATTTCACTCCACTCTACACTACTTGCATTTATGCTACTTCTACCCTGGAAGTACGCATCCACAAACTATCCACCAAACATCCACCAAAAATGTTCTACTCTTATCCTGGGAGAGAACAACCAAAAATATTCCCTATACCCATACACTCATTCATTGCTAGCAAATATCTTACAAAGGCTCCATTGTATTTATTTATCTCTCAAAAGTTATTACAAAAGAGATCTGGGTTGTAGATTAAAAAAAAAGAAAGGGAGATGAAAAATGGACAAAAGTCCTACGGGCGAGTAGAGCCTACCTCCCTAAGAAAAAGAAAGGGAGATGAAAAATGGACAAAAGTCCTACGGGCGAGTAGAGCCTACCTCCCTAAAAAAAAAGAAAGAATAAAGGAGAGTTAAAAAAAATGGACAAGTGTCCGATGAAAACAATGGGTACTTAGATGCTCGCCCCTCCATAAAAGAAAAATAAACCCAGGTTCTCTATAAAGTTTTCAAATTCAAAAGAGAGATGATTCCTTAAGGAGCACAAGTAAGATTTTCCCTCATTCTATACACCTTATTATATTCCTTACACCTTACTATATTCTATTCACCATACACATGCATCACTTGATCAGTATGACTCGTGACTTTGGATCCATTGCTTGAACTTACAATACATGCTTAGTAAGTAGAATTAGTTTTCTCCCGCCTATGAGCTCCAGATATAAGCATTAGATATAGGGTGAGAGAGAAGAAGGCATAGTGTCCTCTTGCCTTAGTCCAAAAATACCACATATTATGAGAGAAAGGCAAAACAACCTTATTGCCTTAGTGAGGATCCACCAATACCACAAATAAGAGACTTGAGAGAGTCATACAAGGAACTTTGAGTTTTATTTTGAAAACTTGCAAAAACTCCTGAAGGAAGGTTGAACAAAGAGTTTGAGACATGGTGTTTGACTTGATTGTTCTATCTTTCAATTGCCCAAGATTCTAAGAAAAAGATATAAGCCCCAAAAGGTAAGAGGTAATATGGGTAAGTTGAAAGTTGAACAAGTTTATTCTAATATAGAGGAGAAATTTTGTTTGAAAGCATATGTACTTTTGAGGTGTGAAAGCGTTGTAGCAATTCCTGATCCATTGTTAAGTTTAGCTTTGCTAGGGACTAGCAAAGGGTAAGCTTGGGGGAACTTGTTGACACCTGTTATAGCATAATATTACTAGTCAACTAAACATGAAATAAGGGCATAAAATGAATATCAACATAGACTAGGGGTCTAACTAACATAATTCCACGAGCTTTGGTGATTTATATCTTTTCAGGGACTTAATAGATAAACACCGAGAAGAATGGAGAAAGTTCTGGAATATATCTCACATACGATGACAAGACTTAACCGTGAAGTAACTTGACCCGAAAAGTGGACTAAAACATTCTAGAAGGTACCAGAGGACACCAGAAGAAACACGAAGCCAGGAAGCTTCTGGACCCTGGCGGCCGCCAGAGCCATTTAGGCCGGCCGCCAGGTGGGTCCTCCCTGTCATCCTCTCCTTTCTATGGTGGTTTACCACCGACTTTGAGGTTGTATCTACACCGTTGCCAAGGTCGGTTTGATCCAATGGTCATCGTTCATCGCCAAGGCCTATATAAGAAGACCCCCTGACCCTAGGGTTAAACCCTAATTCATTCTATCTCATTCTATTCATTATCTCTCAGTTGTAGAGGTGTCCCAATGTAAGGATAACCTCTCTCTGGGATTAGTAAATTAGAAGTAGATTAGAAGAAGATTAGTCATGTAATTAGAGATAGATTAGCCATGTAATTAGAACTAGATTAGATCTAACTTAGATCTAATCAGGAGTAAAATGAGAGAGGAGCTATGCTCCTGTTCTGGAGATGTCTTCAGAGTGTGGTATGTCTTTGTATCTTCTCTACAAGACTTATGATTCATATATTTATCTTCTCTATTCACTTCCATACCTTTCATATATGGTTAAGTATAGTTGTTATGCTATTGCATGGGATCTCCGCTCGTATTGAGGGCTCTAGTTATGCAAGGTAGTTAGAGTAGTAATCGATAGTGTAGACATGGTGTCTAGGCTATAGGTTACCTGAGGTTGCGCTTCAATCCCACGGATAGTTGTGGTAGCCCTGGGGGTGACAGCTCTGTAAGGCCTTTGTAGTCCACCACGTTCGGATTGGTGTTTCGTAGAGCTTTTGGCAGCCTTCCCCCGGTTACTTCTTCCCAGTCTATTCGAGAACCGGAAAGGTACTGCTGCACCAAAGTGCATTAGTGTAATTGCTATCATAGAACCTAAGTAATAGAGAAGTACCCAAGAACCTTGATTTCTCTCTTTAACCTCTTGATTATTTTAGTTATTTTTTTATAATCTTAGGTAGGTTATGCTTTGTTATTTACTTACCCTTGACCATTTACCCCCTCACTATAGTCTAGTGGTTTGCTAAGTTAGTGGATACATGATTGTGACTTATTAGAATTCTTTAGCCAAAGCTTCCCTGTGGATACGATGCTCTAGAATACTCATCCTAGGGAAAAGCTACAATAGTAGGTGTTCTGTGCGCTTGCAGAATCCTTCATATTCTTTTAGCACTTAACAAATGCCAACAGCCCCCCGTAGTGAGGCCTGCGGGGCTGCCGGGGCTGGCGAGGGTTGCCCTCCCCAACATGATGCATCCTTCAAACATTGCAAGAGATCATCCACTTGATCAAATTGTCGGTGACATCAATAGTGGAGTGATTACAAGAGGAAGATTAGCATCGTTTTGTGCTCACCATGCCTTTGTATCTCAAGAAGAGCCAAAGAATATTGAGAAGGCATTGAAAAAGGAAGATTGGATTAATGCTATGCATGAAGAGTTAAACAACTTCAAGAGGAATGATGTTTGGGAGTTGGTGGAAAGGCCAAAGGACTACAATGTGATTGGAACCAAGTGGGTCTTCAAGAACAAGCAAGATCAAGATAGAATTGTGGTTAGAAACAAGGCTAGACTAGTAGCTCAAGGGATACACACAAGTAGAGGGTCTTGACTTTGGAGAGACCTATGCACCGGTTGCTAGACTTGAAGCAATTAGAATCTTGCTTGCTTATGCATGTGCTCATGATATCAAACTCTATCAAATGGATGTGAAGAGTGCATTCTTGAATGGGTTCATAAATGAGTTGGTCTATGTTGAACAACCACCGGGCTTTGGAGATAAAAGATATCCCAACCATGTATACAAGTTGAAGAAGGTTTTGTATGGATTGAAACAAGCACCAAGAGCATGGTATGAGAGGTTGAGAGATTTTCTCCTCTCTAAAGGGTTCAAGATGGGCAAGGTGGACACCACTCTCTTCACCAAGAAGATTGGAAATGACTTGTTTGTGTTGCAAATCTATGTTGATGACATTATCTTTGGGTCAACCAACCAAGAATTTTGTGAAGAGTTTGAAGAGTTTAAAATGTCAATGCTTGGAGAGCTCACATTCTTTCTTGGACTTCAAATCAAGCAATTGAAGAATGGCACATTTGTTAGTCATGGCAAGTACATCAAAGACATGATCAAGAAGTTTGATCTACAAGATGCCAAGTCAATGTCCACACCAATGGCAACCAATGGAAGCTTAGACCCCGACCCTAGTGGTGATATGGTTGAACAAACGAAGTATAGGTCCATGATTGGTAGTTTGCTCTATGCAACCGCATCAAGACCGGACATAGCATTTAGTGTGGGCATGTGTGCTAGATATCAATCCGATCCAAGAGAAAGTCACCTCAAGGCAACAAAGAGAATTTTGAGGTACTTGAAGGGCACACAAGATGTGGGACTATGGTATCCAAAGGATCCAAGTTTGAGCTTATTGGATATTCGGATTCCGATTATGGAGGATGCAAGATAAATAGAATGAGCACAAGTGGCACATGTCAATTCCTTAGGAGGTCACTAGTATCATGGTCTTCAAAGAAGCAAAATAGTGTTGCTCTCTCTACCGCCGAAGCCGAATACATTAGTGCGGGAAGTTGTTGCACTCAATTGCTTTAGATGAGGTCTACATTGAGGGATTTTGGATTCAAATTTGACAAGGTTCCATTGTTTTGTGACAATGAAAGTGCAAGGAAGATGACCCAAAATCCGGTTCAACATCAAAAAACAAAGCACATTGATATAAGACACCACTTCATAAGGCCAGTCTCAATGGAGAGTTTCACCTCCCGATTTCCAAGATGTGAAACTTTGGCATGAAATAGACATCTCCCTCAATGCACAGTTTAATTGCACAGTTTCATAGGCTCAAGGGTCCCATAACCTCTCTCTCATTGCATGGTTTAATTGCATAGTTGCATGATGAAACTCTATTTGTGTCTCAATGGGGGTTTCACACAGTTTCCAACGCATGTGAAACTCTTTCCTTCTCTCTTCTAGGGGTTTCATGCAAAAAGTGAAATTTTGCTGATGTGGCGCTGCGTTTAATGTGCATGAAACACTCATGAAACCTCCATTGAGAGCCACGGCCTAAGAGATCATCAACAAAAAGGGTGACATTTGTATCATGGGCATTGGCATCAAGGTAAAAGATCAATTCTATATTGCTAAGGACATATTCAGTCATCAAGCCACTTGATGAAAAAAGATTTTGCATGCTAAATGGGAGAATTGAACATTATTGACTTCTCCAACTTGAGTTGATGCACCCCATGTTTATATGACATGCCTCTCCTTAAGGCAAGTGATCTAGATGAGACCACATGTGATACGTTGACAACACCCAAGGTAAAAGTTGTTTGACATGACATTCATATAAATGATTGCTATTTGGCATTTGTATGCTAGTTTTTCAAAAAATTGATTGGTGTATTGACCAACTAGCATGCATAAGATGTATCTAGACATAGCTCACATTTAAGCCTATAATGTTGATCTCATGCGGTATGTTGAGTTTTGATGATTGTCTAGTTACATGATGCTAAGGACTCCGATTGGTTTCACGCTTCAAAGGTCCGAATTCTAGAACCTTAGCATCTCTTTTTGGTATTAGTATCTCTCTCCAAGATTTCTATCCATACATATGTGCCAAATTGATCCAAACACATGGAAGCACATATAGGGGGGAGCTACTACTACCAAAACCGAACCTTGAAATGTTTGTCCAAACTATGATTCATGATCAAAATGCTATGGACAAGCAATTCAAGTTCAATTGAATTTTATTTCATAGCTTTGTGATTTTGGTTGTCATCAATTACCAAAAAGGGGGAGATTGAAATCTCATGTTTGGTTTTGAAAATTGATGACACACTTGTCGTACTAATCCTTTTCTCTAAGTGTGACTTATGAGATAGGATTAGATGGATGACGTGGAGCATGATGATCATGAACATGGATGATGATGATGGACATGGTGGATCGTCAAGCTCGGTGATTGGCTTGAGAGGAACCCGGGAGATCAAGGCAAAAGTATCTTGATAGGGTTTTTCCTTTCGGTGATCAAGACACGATAGAGCGTGTGATCACATTATAGGATAGATGGCCGACTATCAAGAGGGGATGCCGAGACAATCCTTTGGTGAAGTGCTTCTAGGTCCAATTGACTTGCATATTGCATTTAGGACATGAGAGCACTAACTTCGTTCTTGCCTAATCGATCGACATGCTAACATAAGTGATAATGTGATCATCTTCGACGTGTTGCCAACACATGGCAAGAGGCGAAGCAAGGTTGAAGCAAAGGGCGACAACAACATGAAGAAAGCGCCGAAATCGCTGCGGCCGGACGCGCCCGGCCGGACGGACGACGGAAGCGGCACAAGTGACCGGACGCTCCGGTACTTGCGTCCGGCAGAGAGCATGTTTTCAGCCTTCGGGCGCGAGGCCGACCGGACGCGGTGACCGGAAGCATCCGGTGTTGACCGGGCGCATGGACCGGAACCACGTTCAGGGCTGTCAGCTATGGGGCCAAGGTGCTTGTCGGTTGTGACCGGACGCTTGATTTGGTGTGACCGGACTCATGACCGGACTCACTGGTGAGTCCGGTCAGGGCGTCCGGTCGATGAGCAGAAAGACCATTTCAAAGCACAACGGCTCTATCTCGTGGGGGACTCTATATATACCTATTTGGCTGGTTCTTTTGAGTCTCTCTTGCACATTTGAACACTCCTACACACTTGTGAGCTTGTGAGACTCCCCTCCACTCATCTCTTCACTCTAACTTTGATTCTTGAGTGAGATTGAGAGAGATAGAAGTGCATTGCTTGATTGTCTTGCATCTAGAGGCACTTCATCCTTGGAGAAGTCGCGGGATTTTGTTTCTCTTGGGAATTTGCTTGGTTCCCTAGCGGCTTGGAGCAAGAGGCGGTGTTGAGCTCGATTGGAGCTTGTTCGAGGCCACACCAGTGGTTTGTGAGGGGTCGTTCCTTACCCCGCGGGAGATTCGCGAAAGGAGCACTAGTGGATTGCTCGTGGCTTGTTAATCCTCTCTTGTGATAGTTTCATTGAGCTCCCACCGGGGATTTGGCACCGGCCATTAAGCTTGTGAAACTTCAAGTGAGTGCATCGCCACAACGGGGACTAGCGTGCCGGCAAGCACGTGAACCTCGGTGAAAAATCATCGTGTCTATTGTGTTGAGCTTGTTTGAGATTTCTCATTGTACACGGTGATTGGCTTCGACATCCTCATCCTCTACACTACACCGTCGGTATATCGATCACTCTCTCTAGCATTTCATTTGATATACTTGTGTAGAATTGCTTAGGTTGCTTAGTTGATTAGAATAGTTTAGCTCCTAGTTGGTAATTTAGTTAGACTTGCTTGTTCACCTAGGAGTAAACTAGCAACCTAGACCTTGCTTGTGATTAGAGACATTACAATTGACTTGTGGCTTGCTTAGTTAGTTTGTTGCATCGCTTATTTAGCTTCGCCATCTTATTTACTAATCCGGGTGCTTAGTGTTGTTGCAAGAATTTTTAATAGGCTATTCACCCCCCCCCCCTCTAGCCATTAGGACCTTTCACTCTTTAGAAGATGTCCCTTCCCACATGGAAGGAGCAAACCGACCTCCTTTAGGCGGTTTCAATATAATAATGAAAGAAAGCACCACCAAAACCATCATATGCATGGCAACATGCAACAACCAACCAAAGCTCGAGCTAAACGGGCTCGCTGGTGGTCCGATCGGACCCAGGGCATGGCCGGACCCTGGTTGGCTCCTTTAGGCCTCAGATTTTGTGGGCTCGTAGGCCTCGTCGTTAGCTTTCCAACGGTGGGTGGAATTCGAAAAACGGAGTCGTATGAGGGAGTTATGTCCAAAATACTCCAGGGTGCTCCTGCAGTCTAAACTTAGACCCAAACTCGATTTATCTTCTTGGGCTCCGATTGGAGCCTCACTCCTCTAGGCGTTTGTGTATGATGGAAGTACGCTTTGTAATTGTATATTCTTGTCATATTTCCATTCTTTTCGTGAATACTCACCTGAAAAAGATAAACTACTGGCACGTATGCCATTGGTGACGGTGGAGAGGGTGCATCAGTTGTACATACCCAGAACAAGAGTTTGGGATGAGGCTATGGTAAGGAGGTCTTTCATGGCGCTTGATGCTGACAAGGTTCTTAAGATTAAGCCAAGCACACGTGCGGATGAGAATGTGCTGGCTTGGGCGTTTGAAAAGAAGGGGCTCTACACAGTCCGGTCGGCTTATAATTTGTTGAAGCGGGAGGAAATGGACGAAGCTATGGCGAAAAGGGGGGAGTCGCCACGCCCGGGGGTTCGCCGCCCAGGGGCACACCCGTGGAGGCTTGACGCCCCCCCCCCCGGATCAAGGTGTTCTGGGTGGAGAGTTTTGCACACCGCTACCGTCGAGGGCCGAGCTAAAGAGGAGGCATATGGAACAGGGAGAGCCAGCGTGAAGTCTGCGGGTGATCCGACGGAAAACCGCTACCACATCTTCTTCGAATGCCCATTGGCGAAGCGTTTCTGGACAGCAGTCAAGGAGATCAAAGGCCTGAAGATCCCGCGGTGGCACTCGTGCTCGTGGCCAACTGATGTCTTGACACCGGAACTCTGTACTCCGGCCATGGCGGCCATGCTGGTGTGTGGGGCATGGGCGCTGTGGACGGGCCGCAATGGTAGAAGACATGGAAGAAAGGTATGGTAGCCGGGAGCAGCTGCGAGGTATGTGTCCAGTCTGCTAGAGGAGCTCATGTCACTACGTCCCCAGATCGAGCAGAAGAAACCTCTTGAACATATACGGTGGGAGCCGCCGGATGGGGGTGGATGAAAGTGAATACGGATGCGGGCTTTGATCGGGAGGCGTGCTCGGGACGGACTGGAGCTGTTATTCGGGATGGTGCCGGACGAGTAACAGGAGCAATGGCGAGATGGTTTGATGATGTTGACTCTGCCCTCTCGGCAGAAGCCCTAGCGGCACGTGAAGGTCTGGAGCTTGCTCAGGAACTTGGCCTCGAGAAGGTGATACTTGAAGTCGATTGCCAAGGCCTTGCTAATCTTCTCCAAGGACGTGATTCGATCTACTCGTCTATTGGTAGCTTGTGTTTTGATATCATAGAGCTGGGAAAGAGTTTTGTTGATTTTCAAGTGCGTTGGGTACGTAGAGAGGCTAATTCGGTTGCATTGCATCCAAGCGTTGTTTCTTTTGGCTTGATGTAATTCGGACCGACTAGCGGTGCTAGCAGCCACAAATTGTAATCACTCTTATGATGAATGAAAGCTCTATGATTCCCTCAAAAAAAAAAAAAAAAAAAAAAACTACGAAAACTCGTGGAACCGATTAGTTCT
>JADLZK010010986.1:0-146400 GCA_015847255.1 Hyparrhenia diplandra
CTTGTGTACATATGAGATTTATAGCTTATATATTACTCCCTCCATCTCAAGTTGTAAGTCATTTCAAGAATCATGAAGAGTTAAAGGATCTCAACTATGACCAAATTTATAGAGAAAATCACAAAGATTTATGACATCAAATTGGTATACTATAAATATAATTAATAAGGAATCTAATGATACTGCTCTGAGATGCACCTGAGACAACACGTGTCGAGGCCACAATTTCGTCGTTGAAGAAGCATCGGCCGGGGACACGGCCCAAGCACCCCAAATCTTGGACCGGAGCTCGCCGTCAAATGGTGCCAAAGGGAAATTGAGCCCGATCCCACTAGCCCGCCGTCCGCTTCACCGTCAGTCATCTCTGCACCCATGACAACGGTCGCAACATTTTGGGAATTATAATGGCCAACCTTAACTCAATGTCCCCAAACTTTAAGCACAGCGACAAGGAACCCTAGGGCATTGCGTAGAATGCAAGGGGATATGTAGAGCTGAAACTTTGGCCGTGCGCCGGGCAGTACGGCCCGACCCTCTCATACTTTGTTTAAGCGGATTATGCCCTTTAGGCACAAGAAGCACATCAAGGCTGTGCCGACTTGGCATGACAAATTTTTTCTTCGGCCAAGCACGGCTTGTGGCACACCGGCACGGCGTGCCGGCCTAGCACGGCTCTCAAAATATCTCTGCTAGTTCTCTTTTTTTGTGTTCGTGATATAAAAAATATATATCTTATGTTTGCTATTTCAATGAAGTTTTAATGATTTTCATAATCCATTGAAGTATTAGATGGGAGATTGTATAGTAAATGCTATACATTGTAGAGTAATATAAGTGTATATGTACCACTTTCATATCATGCCGACCCAAAGCGCAACCCAAAATGCGGGCCAGACCATGTAGCCCATCGTGCGAGATCTTAGCCACGACACGGTCTCGTGTTGGTGTCCTGTTGTCATGGCCCGAAATATTTCGTGTCGTGCCGTATTCGGTCGTGCCAAAGTTTATATATATATTATATCATGGCCCATCCACAAATGCCACGGCCAAGCCCTCTAGCGATAAGGCGTGCGGGTCCGTTTCCCGTGGTCTGGTGACTTCCCCCACGGGGACACGGCCGCCGCGAGCAGCTGGCGGGTCGCCCGGGTCACCGCTCGCCGGCACCAGAGCTACCAGCCGATTCTGCTACTACTCTTGCTAGCTAACTTGCTCACACCGTCTATCTGTGGCGGTGGTGCCCTGGGCAGGCCGGACCTGACACGCGAGTCCGGATCTCTCTCGTGACCTGAATGAGTTGTAATGTTGTATTGGCCGACGTCGACGACAACCACCAACCGATCACGATCGGGACGTCGGTCGCTGCGCGCCGTCCGCCAAATTGCATAACGTTACTCTGTATAGACGGACAGACATGTGTTCTGTTGTTTGTAGGTTCAACTACTTCCCGCGGTGTGCAAGTGCGATTCATCGCCAATGACTGAACAAAGTCAGACGTTTTGTAATGTAAAGTAACGTGCCGGAGCAATCATGCGACCATCGATACAGGCGGAGCTAGGATGGGCTCTATTTAATAGAGATTTGACAAAAATCAAGTAAATGAATGGTGGTTTCACAGGTTAAGTATAGCAATTAATAAAGGAAATCAGGCTGCCAGGGGGCTAAGCCCGGGCAGCCCCCCATGGATCCGCCCGGATCCGCTTCAGCACGCGTGAACACAGTTCGCATGGCCTGACACGTACGCAGATACTACTGTCATCGGAAGTTCGTGTTGAGAATATTCTAATATTCCTAATGATCAATTACTTGGAGGATTAGCAACTGCTAATGACAGTTGCCAGGCATCAGGACATGAGAGCGTGACTCTCTCTGACATCCACAAAACTGCCCTATGGGCATGTACTATATATATAGAATAGTGTTCATCAATAAAGATTACAACTTCCACTACTTCATTTGCTACTGTTCCATTGCAATTTACAATACGTTATCAGCGCTCTTCCTGAGTTGAAGGCCGGAGCAGTTGCTGTAAAGAAGGACGTCCCTGTGGTGGCCGTTCGTAGATCGCCGGCGTCGATCGTCGGTGGCCGTCCGTGACAAGAACACTGATCGCCGGAGGAACGCGCAAGTGCAAGGTAGCCATGCCTCCGATGTCGTACGTTTCTTCGGCGAAGCTTGTTCATCTTCGTCTCCAATGGTGGTTTCGGCTTCGTCCCGACGGCAACAGGGTCCGCTATTGCAGCCCCAACCTTGTTGGCCAACGGCGATTTTGCCGACGCGTCACTGCAGACTCCATCGTCGTCTACACCTCCACCTCCAGTCAACCCCGACATCCGACACACCGGGACCTCCGTGCCGCACGGTCCGTCCGCGTGCGCGTGGGCGTATCATCGCGTCAACGGCGGCGAACCACGGGTGAATGGCCATGGCGGCCAGAGCACCAGTGGCGGCGGAGGCGGTGCTTCTCCTTCTTGGGGAGGCGCGCTCCACACTTGACTTGAACGCCGACGGGTGAGGGAGGGGAGCCACTGGTCCGGCTCAGTCGACGGCGACTGAGTTGGGGCTGGCACGCGGGACCCCTCCTCGATCTGCACCGGGTTCTCAACGCCGGTGGCAGAGGGATCGTCGGTAGGCCGGGAGGAGCGGGTCTATGGCGAGGTGGTGGCGGATCGGCAACGGTGCAGCGTCACGGCGAGCCAAAGAGCGGCGGCGGCGGTTTGTGGAGCGGCTCCCTCCCTTGTCTACGCCGTGCGCGAGCAGCGGTGGCGCTAGAGGAAGGGCCGGTGGAGGTGGCTGGTCCGCGGCAAGCGCAGCAGCGCCGGCGGAGCAGCGCAAGCCATGGCGGCGGCGGTTGCCTGCCTCTGCTCGTGCGATGGGGGCAATTGGGCCTCAAGCCTAACTCCTGCCCTTGTACACGGGCCAGAGGGAGGTGGCTGGGCTGGTGCCATGCTGGGCCGCACATAGGTGCTGCTGGGCCACCCAATTTTCCCACTGCTGCTTACTATTACTTAAGGCCAGCTGGGCCTGTTCAAGTTCGCGGGCCGAATCTCTTTTTCATTTATCTCTGTATTTTCTAGAGTTTATGAATTTTCAGCAGTCCTTGTTTAATTCTTGTATTAGATTAAACTTAATTACTGTTGTCCATCAGTATTAGTGTCTATATTCTTGCAAAGATTAGACCTATGCTGTGATTATTTATTTGTACAAATGTGTTTGTTATATTTGTACTCATGCAATTTCGAATTCTAATATAGAATGCAAGTATGTTTGTGTTATTTTATTTACACTTTCATACGTATTTCTTTATTGCAATAACTTATCACATACCCCATCACATTGTTATTGATTAGAGTTACTAGATGGTAATTAGAGTCACTAGTTAGAATTCTCTAATGACTAGTAGCAATTAATTTATGCATTTCTCTACTAATTTTTGGGATAAAAACATTAGGCAATAGAAATCATATCCATGTATATGGGTTTTGAAGGTCTATTGCTAAAGGTCTACGTCATGCTCATTTTGAAGATTGATGACTACCTATACAATGTTCCCAAAACAAGGATTAAATATTAGTATTAAATGGCTTACACTATTGTAGTGATTACCATCTGCGTTTTTTTACCGGCCAGGTCATATGAAACCGCCAGGCCTCCGGTTTTGATAAACGGTCCGATTCTGCGATAAACCGCCGGTTCTGGGGACGGTTTGAAATTTGAATTCAACTGAATTCAAACTTATGTGCGAACGGTAAAAATTCGGTAAACCGGGCGGTTTGGAATTTATCTA
The DNA here is from genome assembly GCA_015847255.1 of Hyparrhenia diplandra. Lineage (NCBI taxonomy): Eukaryota > Viridiplantae > Streptophyta > Magnoliopsida > Poales > Poaceae > Hyparrhenia > Hyparrhenia diplandra. The sequence continues at coordinate 3,785 of JADLZK010010986.1, forward strand.
CCGCCCGGTTTGAGCGGTTTCATCGAGCGGTTTGAGCAGATTTGAGCGGTTTTTCAAAATTCAAAATGTAATTTTTTTATAAAATGCTAAAAAAATTCCTAAAAATACTTCATGATTTGTAGAATCCAATGATGTCAAAATTACTTAAATTTGAGTGTGTTTAGTATGTTTTTTAGACCTTCATGATTTAATGGGCCTTAATGGGCCATTTGTGTATTTTTCTTTTTTTTTTTTTTTTTCAAACTTAGATTTGAAATTTTTATACCAAACCAACTCCAATTTGACAAATTTTTATACCATTGGCTTCTATAAATCACGAACTATTTTACAGAATTTTTTTCAACGATTTTTTTCAAATTTTACATTTTGAATTTGGCTTCTTTTATACCGGCGGTCCGTGAAGGGCCGGACGGTTTTAACGGTAAATCGCGGTTTACCATGATTTTACCCGGCCGGGAGAAAAAACGCAGATTACCATTGATTATTATTGGCCTACACTATTACAATGATTACCAAATGTTTAATCATTAACCTTGGTATACATATGGTGTGGTAGAGACATTAGCAAAGGCTGCATTTAATTCAAGATGAATTATTTGCCTTGAGACCGTGCTTTGGCAGCAATTTTTTTTTTTGACCAACGGCAGCAATTTATTTGCCTACCATTATGATCTACTCTATGTCTTATGACATTTGAGACTACCTACCATGTATACAAGTTGATGAGATTTAAAATTGAGGGTTTACATGCTATTTGTTTACCTTGTACCTCTCTTAATCCTTGAAGAGTTATGCTATTCAAATTAATTTGCATGTATTACAACATTGTTTACCATTTGATTACAATTATTTTCAAGATTGAATTATTAAATCAGATGGTCCTACTTTTGTAGGCAATGACCATGGTTAAAGAGTTCGATGAACTAGCCTTAGATGGTCATAATTACCCCACATGGGCCTCGGATATAAAGATTAACTTTGCATCCAGTGGACTCTTAGCTTACATTAATGAGCCTATTGAAGGTGTCATTTTTGAAGAGCAAAAGAAGTACAGTGCCTTAATGATATTAAAGTACTAGAAGAATACCCCAGCGTTCTTTGCGGGTATGCGATAAATTTTATTTAATTGTTTAGAAAACAAATTAAGTGAGACAAATTATGCTAGAAGAATTGATAGTACTATCAAATAACAAAATCAAAGTGTCTTGCCGCCGAATTTAAGGGACAAATATATAAATAAACAATGGAGTGGATACCCTTTGGCGTTCTTTGCGGGGAAGTCAAAGTAGTTATTTTTGAAATAGCTCATTCCCCACGCGTTGGGGAATATAAAAAGTAATTAACTTGATTTAAGAGAAATAGGCTTTAGAAGAAATTGTGCTAAATAAATATAAGTATAATTGTGATATAAAGAAAGAAACTATATGAACTTGAATTGCATGTTGTGCCATGGGGAATATATTTATACCATGATTACTAATTTATTTAAATATGCTTACATGAAAATTATACATTAAAAGAGTTACATCAGTAACTAAATAAAAGGCCGCGCTCTAGTCTTCAATATTCAACCTCATCAAAGAAAACACGGTCACTAACCTGTGGAAGAAATTGTGAGTTAATACACAACACAAAAAAATTAGATATGTATCCACAAAAACACGAAATCCATTGCAATTGTGGAGTTGGATGTCTGTCCATAAAATCCACCGGCTCTACCATCAAGCATCCTTATCCTCCCAAGCGTATGAAATAAAAAAGAAAGAAAAACCTTATCCTCACGGAAGGATGCAACATGAGATCGATGAGCAAGATGCAGGTAAGAACGGTGGTGGTGGAGGCTGCAGCATCAGCCGGCACTGGAGGGTACAGGCAGACACCGAGCAGGAAGAACATCTCCGAGTTGGAGCACCTCGTCGTGCCTCCGTCGTGGCCATCTCTGAGCAGCAAGTACAGGCTGAGACACGCACGGAGCTGGATGGCCCATGTGGTGGCAAGCTCCAGCAGGTTTTGTATATAAACACAGCGAAGATGTAGGGGCGAGTGCAAAATTTAGTGGACACACCATCGACTTTGATGGTGGAAGCAGTTTCCGAAGGATTAATTAGACATGCAGCCAGGAAATTTAATACCTTGGCAGTTTTTTACATGCAGCCACAGGTTTGAGTGGATGGGGAATGGAGCGTTGGAGGTTTTTCATTTTTCTCTGCATGCAATAGAGCACGCGGGGCCGGAGCCGGAGGGAAGACAGAGAAGTACCCGTAACTGAAGGATTGCTGAGGTGTCACCTCTGCATGTGCAGAGAAGTCCTCTAGTGGCCTCCTTCTATATAGGGGTTATAGAGTACATCCATAAGGATCTCAAACAAGAGTACCTTATGGAAGAGAACTCTCGTGTTCTATGGCTTGCGCTTAAAGAGCAATATGACCAGCAGAAGGAACTCATTTGGCCTGAGGCCAACCATGAGTGGAATCATTTACGTTTGCAGGACTTTAAGTCCGTTGCAGATTATAATCATGCTGTTCATAAGATATGCTCTAAGTTGAAATTTTGAGAGAAAGAACCAACGGATGCTGATAAGATAGAGAAAACTCTTTCTACCATGCTTCCTGCGGATCGAGTCTTGCAACAACAGTATCGGGCTAGCAACTATACTCAGTATTCCCAACTTATTCATACACTAACTCAGGCTGAGAAACATGATGAGCTTCTACTGAAGAGCCATCATAAGCATCCTACGGGTGCAGCACCTCTTTCTGAGGTTCATAGTGTACAGAATAATAAAAGGTTCAAGGGATCCAGTTCTAGTGACCCAGAGAACATGCCTGATAAACACAAAATCAACAAGAAGCAAAAGCCAAATCCTAAGCAAAAGGGTGATACTAAGGCCAAAAATGACACTAAATGTCATAGATGTGGCACTTTTAATCACTTTGCTAAGGATTGTCGTACTCCTAGGCACTTGGTAGCCCTCTACCAAAAGTCCTTAAAGGAAGCAAAGCAAAGCAAAGACAAGGAAGCAAAATATGAAGCACATTACAATGTTGCTCCAATGACTACTCAAGAAGTGGGTTGTTCAAGCATGGCTCCTATGGAACCAAATGACAACCTTGACCTATCAAAGGTGATGCTTCCAAGTACAGACAACATGGTGGTGGAATTCTCCTCCAATGATCTGTTTGGAGATTTCTCTTGAAGAGTCTCAGTCTGTGGCAGATACTTGTTTAATTCAAGTGTGGGGTGTGATGTGTTGTAATTAAAGTTATGTAAACTCTATGTCATTTGAGATGTAACAAACTAAGTAGTGTGATGGGTGTGATGTGAGAACACATATGTATTGTAATACATAAGTGAGATTATGTATGTAGTTCTATATGTTTAATAAGAAGTTCTTTTAGATTGCATTCTTATTATACTATAGATGCCTTTTGTTATCAATCCAATGGAGGGTGAAATTATGTTTTGTTGATAGTGGTACTACAAACAATATTCTTAGGGAGTAGAAAATTTTTTCCGGACTCTTAAGGAAAGAGAAGGAAATGTTATGATCATCATTGTATGATACTTTAATAGTTGGTTCTGATAGAGCCACTATTATTTTCTCTAAGAATGCTCAATTAATGAGAGTGGATACCTTATTGTATCCAGAACTAACTTGTACCCTATTATGCTATAAAAATATCAGTAAGTATGGTCTTCATGTGGAAATACATGTAGACAGGGAAATCTTACGGGATATAGCAAACCAATTTATAAAAATTCCATCTCTCGAATATGGATTGTACTATACATACATAAAACTTATATATTTTGTTTCATATATAAAGTATTCTTCGAAATATAAATTCATTTCAAGCATGGCATGATAGACTAGGTCATCCTGGAGTTGGAATGATGAGGAAGATTATTGGCAATTCCATTGGTCTTGTTTGCATAAAGCAAAGTTCCCACAATCTTCAAATTTTGTATGCACTAGATGTGCTAAAGGGAAATTGAAAGCTGAATCAAACAAATTTCTTGAAAGAATTCAAGGTGATATTTGTGGTGATTCAGCATGAAAGTGGATTATTCAGATAATTCATGGTATTAATAGATGCATCTATAAGATGGTCTTATGTGTCTCTTTTATGGACATGAAACCATGCATAAGCTAGCTAAAATATTGTCTCAACTAATACAGTTGGAGACTCATTATCCCTGAACATCGAATTCAATTGATTCGAATGAACAATGTTGCTGAATTTTCTGTCGGGAATTCAGGTTCAACATTTTGTACTATATATCCACACTAAAAATGGCTTGGCTAAGTCATTGGTTAAAGAAATTTCAAACTCATAGCACGACCAATATTGATGGATTGCAAGTTGCCTACACCGTGTTGGGGTCATGCAATGCGCACCTTTGCTGAATTAATCCAACAACGACTAGCGCATATCATGAAAAAATCCCCCCTTACAATTGGTGCGTGGAAATTAACCAAGTATTTCCCATTTTGCGTAAGTTTGGGTATGTTGTTTATGTACCCATCTCACCACATCAGCGACAACAATGGGGCCATTAAGAAATTTGGGGATCTTTATGGGATTTGAATCTCTTTCGATCATTAAGTATATAGAACCTATGACGGGTGATCTATTTACGACCCGTTTTTGATAGTATTTTTAATAAGGATCATTTTCCAGCATTAAGGGGAGAATTGTACCATAATATTGAATGCCGGGAAATTATTTGAATGCTAGAGAGCATGTCATTTTATGATCCACGTACTATGCAAACTGAACTTCAAGTTCAGAGATTTATAGATTTGCAAATGCCGCAAATAATCTGCGATTTGTTTACCAATTACAAAGGAGTTGTTAAACCCTTTTATCTTGCAAGGAACATGCTTGAAATAGTGGAGGATCCTAATGATAACCACTTTCGAATAATCCCTCTTGGGCGCAAAGAGGGGAGAGGCAATTCTAAGATGCAAGATACGATATAAAAGAAAGTGGTAAACGAAGATCAACTTTGTTGATATAAATCTTTTGTAATCAATTCTTTTTAGAGAGATTTGATTGGTTACCCAGTCCACTTATGCGCATAAATGATGTGGATGGACATCTAAAGACCCTAGATCAATTGTTTTGGGAAATCATGATGATCTATCAAGGGTTTGCCATTAATTACATAGAGATTTGGAGAGTCTTATTATCATTGTCGATAGTTATTTCTCTGAATGAATTGTTGAAATCCTTCAAAGTGATCCGGATCTAAAATCCATGGTAGAGTGCGATGCGCTCGATTTGGAACACGTAGAAAGGATGCAATAGAAAGCAGAGATAGCCTTGCTCACTAAAAAAAGTGTTTACGGTGTATTGCCAACACCTCCTAGTGTCCATCCTATTGGATATAAAATTGTTTTGTCAGGAAACGGAATGAAAACAATGAAGTGGTGAGATATAATGCAAGGCTAGTTGCAAAGGGCTTCACGCAAAGGCCCTATGTTGATTTTCAACGAAACTTATTCTCCGATTATGAGTGACATAACATTTAGATACTTAATATCTTTGGCGGTATAAAATTGTCTATCTATGCGGTTGATGGACGTAGTGACCACATATTTGTATGGGTCATTGGATTATGTGATATACATGAAAATTCGATGGAATAAGTATATCAAATTCTAAGGCAAATAGCAACATGTTTTTTTGTGTTAAGTTGCGAGAAGTCATGATATGACATAAAACAATCAAGCCGAATGTGGTACAATCGGTTGGATATATTCCTTAGGCATAAGGGATACATAATCAATCAAACTCGTCATCATTTGAAGATGGAGTTTGAAATGAAAGATTTTGGTGAAACCATACTTTGTTTAGGCTTATAGCTTGAATATTTTTATACGGGATATATGTATAGCAAGGTGCCTATACATAGAAATTATTGGCTATCTATCTGATCCCCATAATAGCAGATCCCAGACTGGCTTTGTATTACGAAATAGTGGAACTACTATTTTTTGGAAATCTTCCAAGCGAGACTTTAATGTCTACTTCCACTAATCATTCGAGATAATTGTATAGTATGAAGCATCACATGAGTGTGTTTGACTTGCGAGAATGATTGACCACATATTAAAATCATGTGGAATTGGCGCACTTGATGCACCAATAATTATATTTGAAGATAATTTTGCTTGTGTTGCACAAATAGAATCAGGTTACATCAAGAGTAACTTGACTAAGTATATTACTCCCAAGTTATTGAGATTACGCAAACTATGTCATGTGAATTATTCACAAAATCTCTACCATATTCACCATTTCATAAATGTATTGAAGGAATTGGTGCGAAGAGGCTTAGAGACTTGCAGAAATCCGGGGAGTAAATTTGAATAAATAAATCCTTTGTGCATCGTATTGTACTTTTTTTCTTTCTATGAGTTTTACTTTGATGGTTTCTCATATGAAGTTTTTTTAACGAGGCAATATCAGCATTATGTATGTCATATCATCTTGTTTTTTTCCCCACAAGGGTTTTTAGGGGATGATATTGAAGGGCACACACATGATTATCATGGTGTTTTCTCCTATGTTTTCCCCTTTGGATTTTAAGGAGTTTTATCCTGATATATCAATGCATATCTAAGTTTTTCCCACAGGGTTTTTCAAGATTAATAATTTTGATGAACAATGGAGTTTTCAGAAGATAATTGATCAGGGGAGTGTTGAGAATATTCTAATATTCCTAATGATCAATTACTTGGAGGATTAGCAACTGCTAATGACAGTTGCCAGGCATCAGGACATGAGAGCGTGACTCTCTCTGACATCCACAAAACTGCCCTATGGGCATGTACTATATATATATATAGAATAGTGTTCATCAATAAAGATTACAACTTCCACTACTTCATTTGCTACTGTTCCATTGCAATTTACAATAGTTCGGAACACGTTCAACAGGATGGATTACGCCGGCGACACACGCCTTCCACGAACGTCCTGGGATACGACAAGACGGCAAGGCCATTTCATCCCGTACCCAACCAACTGTTACGTGTTGCCAGTTCGGAGGTCAGTAGTTGGCCTCGGGTCAGTCGTAATTGATGAACCTGTCCTTAACCAAACCAAACTAACTAAACGCCCTCTTGCCGGCTGCTCAATCGATCAGACCCGCAGGTCCCGTCGCCGTCCGGTGCTGACCCTCGCGAAACATCACGTCGTGCGTGGAGACTGGACTGCAGGTGCGTGGAAAAGTCCACGGAATGTCGACATGGCCCGGCATCCGTCGGCCTGGCGGCTGGCCGTGCGTGCCCAGGTCGCCGCGTGCACGGTGCACCAACCGTAGCCACCTCTTCGGCCTATCAAGGGCTGGGAATAATGCGAGCATTGCTGAGGCGTGAGGCCAGCGTAGAGCGTACACGGCGGCGTCGCTGGCAGGAGTCTTATCCGTTTCAAGGTGGGCGTGGGCCCGTGCTGATCTGGACGCCAAATCGGTGCCACACTGCTTAATCATTGCAGAGGAAAGTGCAGACTCGCATAGCTTGTAGAAGTATTAAACTACCTCCCCATAGACATATAGGCATTATCTGACGTGCCGCACGTTCGTCTTGGACGTTTTCTCGCTTGACTCAAACCACTGTTTTTGTCGAGGGCACTTGAGTCGAGGCTACATGATAGAGTCTAAGTTTATTTATTACCCGTATTTATTGCATTTTGATAATGTGGCGCTGATGTAACAGTGTATTTATGGGGAAAAACCAAGACTTCAAGTCTTATTTAGACTCCAAGTCCACAATACCCGAGGTAATAAATGGTCTTAGACTCTACGATAGAGTCTGCATTGTAAGTGCCCTTATTAGGGAGAAAAGAGACTGTACCCTACTAGGTGTAAATAAAATGGCCAGACGAACTCACACAAATACTTTTGTTTTCTTAATTGATTTGTGTTCCCGCGCCTATAAAAGCAGCCAAATTTTTTGGACAAAAAATACCACATTTCAGCAAGCCAAATCAAACCTGTGACGGCTGCAGAGCACCAGCAAGGCTTCCTGCGCGGCGCGCCGGTGCTGGCGGTCGCGCCCGTGGCCTGCGTCTTCAGCGGCGTCATCACGGAGTTCACCTCCAACGACGCCACCAACACGCTGGTGCTGTCGTTGGGTTCAGCACCGGTTACATCACAATCAAGGACATGGTGGTCACAGGAATGCCGCTGAAAATCGTCGGCGTCGCAGCTCTGACGATCCTGCTCCCGACATTGGGTAATGAATTCAACTCTAACATTACAGTGCATCGCTTGCAGGTTTCCGATGGTGTAACAGAAAATGAACTCATTCCTTTGTATTTCTTGGTGATGTGCATGTTCTCTAGTTTTTGGAATGGCATAGAAGGTTTAGGAACTTGCAATGACGTATTAGTATACTCGGTGATAGACTGTGTACAGTGCGTCGTCAGTGCCATTCCGTCTCAGTCCATGAAGGATACGGATTGTTCAACTATGAGTCTGGATAGATAACTATTATTTTTTTTCTGAATCATGAATATCGGAAACACGAGAATTCAGGATAGAGGTAGGTGCCTGCCAAACCTAATTATTGATCTCTGATGATTCCGCGCTCTCACTAAGTAAAAGAAAAAAAGTTAAAAGATGGGTAGCGAAAGGTTGATCCAAACGTATATTTTCAATTGGAACCTTTACGTGCGAGTCTGTCAATGCCAGAAATGTGCGTCATGATCTGATGATCATCATACTAATATAGTAATCTTATCTTATCCGCTCTGCATGTCAAAACATTTAGCTTACGGAAGTTTTGTTGGATATACAATTCCGAACGCTTCTTTGTTCTATCTGGAGCGTGACGTGAATATGTTCTTTTCAGGAAGACGTGACTACTGTGGAAAGCAGAACCCTTTCTTCAAATAGCGGTAGGGTTATTTTCAAAATAGAGAATTTTTACAGTGCTTGGAGGTTCCTCCCGTTGATTTTCTTCCTGCCGGTTCCTACCGGTTCCTCCCCTTGATTCTCGTAATTAAGGGTAATTTAGTACTTTTTCTTGCTCCCCGTGAGATCTCGCTCCCAATTAGGCACCGCCGCCCTCCCCCATCGCGTCCTCCATCACCCCATCGCCGTCCTTCCCCAGAGCCTCCGCCCAACTCTCGCCTCCGATCCTTCTCTGCCCCATTGCCGCCCTTCCCCATTGCCGACGCATCTTGGTACGGTGGCCGGGCATGCGCGTCGTTGCTGCGCTGCTGGGAGACGGGGATACGGCCAGGTCGGCCGCGGCCCAGGCTGGTGGCGTGCCGCGTGCTCGAACGACACTGCTCTTGACCGATGCTTGCTACTCTATCTACAGCCTGTACAGATCGATTGAATTCCCCTCTTCTGCTGTTGTATGCTTTGTGCTGTTGGTGAGCAGAGGAAGGCGAATTCACAGAGCGGGGACATGCACATACACATCTGACTTCTCCGCCTCCCTGCTATAGCATCCATGGAGCCCACGTTGCCTCACATCGTGGGATATCTTGCCGCATACTAGCTAGAAGTCCTTGCAGAGATGTAGCTGTTGGACCATTGCTCATAACAGAGAGTCACCGGCGGGACCTGCAGGCTGCAGCAGCTCAATGGAACATCGGAATGAAGGCCACAGGTCCGGGCAGTGCTGTAGACACGGCGAGCTGGGCGAGCGGCCACGAGTTCCGTACCAGCCCGAAGGAGCACTCCGACGAGCGTGGCGGAGGCGTGGGGGCGGGGAGCGCCGGAGCTGGGTGGGTGGAACGGGATGAGCGGCCCAGCTCAGGATCTCCGGCCGGTGCTCGTCGAACCCGTCCGCCGGCCTGGCTGCCCCGCCTCGTCCTCGGTGGACTCCGCCGCGGCCACCTCTCCTCGCTGCGCCGGCTCTACGGCGCCAGGCGCCGCCCGGCTGCCCTTTTTGGACGACGGCGACAGCTTCCGCCTCAGGCCGGGCATCGACCGGGACCGCTCCAGCGACCGCGCCGCCGACAGCGGGCGTCGCGCCTCGTCGGCCGACACACTTACCCCTCGTGGCCGTTAAAAAGACCATTATACCCTTTAATATTAATTATAATTCAGTTCTCATGCCATGGTTCTTGGTTTCCTCCTATCGATTCCTCTTGCTTTTTGACCATTGGATCGGGCCAAAATGGAAGGCACATATTAATCCCAAAGCGCCGTAAAAAACTCTCTTCAAAATAAGACTAGACTATGACCGGCTAAAAGAGCTAAAGTTCAACGTGAGCACTATTGTGGTCACACTGTATAAAACAGCTACTTACAACACTATTTTAGCTCCAAAACAGAATTCGGATGCACAGACGACCTGAATAAATGGCCCCAAAATCGAAGGCCTAACTATGCGGCCCAGACAGGCTCGACTGGACTAGGGAGTAGTCGGGAAGGCCGACCTACACAGTTTAAAGAACGCCGGCCCATCTAGTCAAATAGAAGTTCCCCTGCGCGCCATGGCTTCCCTCCCTGATTCGCCACCTCGCCGCCTCCATCCACCTAAATCTTGCAGACCTCCGCTGCCAAAGGAGTCCAAAAGGAGGAAAAAGATCGCAGCCGACATGAAAAATAGGAAAAGAAGCAAATATAAACGGAAGTGGACTTATGTTTTAGTGCAAACTTACCATGATCTTTAGCTTTTCATCTCAATCAGTGCCGTGCATTTTAGATGGATTTCTATATATTCTCCGGCCGGCACCCTTGGCTCCATAGGGTTTCCGCTATCGAGCCGCCACAATCTCATCCACCCCCCATTGCCGAGTGCCACATCTTATCCATCGACAATGGCCGACCAAGAAGGATGGTTTGGGGCGCCGCAGAAGCCCGGCGGAACCGGCGAACCGCAACACGGGCGGCGCGAGCGTGCGGGCGGCGCAGAGGCCGTGCCCGGGCGTAGGATCGGCCCTCACGGCCACGGATGGTTTGCGGCGCCGGCGAACCCCGCGCGGCGACGCTGGGCGGCGATAACGGCGACGCCGGGCGCAACGGAGGCCGCGGCGAAGCGGAGGCCTCTATGGCCACGGGCGGCGATGGAGGTGCCTGGCGGCGATGGTGGCCTTGGAGGTGGGCGCGCCGAGGTGCTGGCGGCCATGGAGGCCTTGGATGTTCGGCGGCGGAGGAGGGCGTGGCGGCGCTGGAGGCCTTGGAGGTGCCGGCGGCGCTGGAGGTGCAGGCGGCGCTGGAGGCCTTGAGGTTCCGGCGGCCCTGGAGGTGCCGGGCGACCATGAAGGGCAGGGCGGCCATGGAGGCCCCGGAGGTGCTTCGTCCGCCTGGATCATCCTCGACAGCACCTTAAATGAATAATATTTTTTCTTTGTCGGTCACCCGTGCATGAGTATATCTATTAATTGATGAAGTGCTATTTGTGTCGCCGCCTTATCTTTTTCCTTGATCAGTGCATTATGCACATTACACTGCAGATGCACATTTAGAGCAGGTTTAATAGTTCCGTAGGCTACTCGTCCACTGCCGGCGACAACGCACAAGCGATGGTGGTGGAGCCAGCTACTTATTTATGGCATAGCTGCACGCGAGCCAATTGCAGCAAGTGCATGACGTAGTCGCCGGCCGCAGCGGGCGTGTCGTGAGACGCCTATTTTTTCTCTCTCTTCACTTCTTTCTCCTCCACGTAGATATGGTGACTAGTCGCTCATTATTGTACTCGCTCTTAGAGCAGATATTATAAGCATGTTTCAGCCGGCGAAAAGGATCCACGTCATCAAGAAAACAACCACGTTAGGGAGAGAGAACGCGGAGCGGGCGATAAGCTTCTCGCCGGCTGTAGCGAAGACCCGAGGAAAAAGCATCTTCTTCTCGCTCCTCACCGATCCCCTGCTCCGCGCATGACAGTCGCTATGCTTGCCTCGCCCGCTCGCGCCGTGGCCGTGGTCTCCAGGCCCGCCGCCATGGTCGCCTCGCCCGCTCGCACCGTGGCCGTCTCCAGGCCCGCCGCCATGGTCGCCTCGCCCGCTCGCGCCGTGGCCGTGGTGGATGCCATCTCGTGCCGTGTCCATGGTCGCCAAGCTCGCCGCGGCTGCCGCGCCCGGCCGCCGCCATGGTTGCCGCGCCCGCTCCCGCTCCCGCCGCGAGATCCCCGCCCAAGTCCATGTCTGCCGGGTCGCGCGTAGTTGCGTGGATTCATGGCGTCTTCAAACTGCAATTACTATACCAGCAACGAACTAGAGCGAAACTGTGGCTGGCCTGGAGCAACGGTGCGCCGCTCAGAATTCACATGGCCAAGAACATGCATGGTAAAACCGTAAAAGGAGCATCAGATCGATCAGGGTGTACGGTCCCATGGTGAAATACGTCCGGCCAGGCGCTGTGTGGTTTCATGAACATTCGAGGACATGCGAATGGCCACAAAGATTACATCACAATAGATTGCCTGCACATATGATTATTATATGCTTATAATCTTACTGCCGTTCATTCCATAATAGGAGTCGGCTATATGACCGGCTGTATATGACATGGCAGGTGTTTGCAGCCAGTAGCCGGTGAAATCATAATACTTGCTCTTAGAGGATATAAATTTACAACCTGCTCGGTATTTGGAAAAGCACAGTACAATCATTGGCACCGAAATTTCGTGTCAACTAATTTGATCCAAATATCTCTTTCTAAAGTGATCTGCATATGGTGGGTAAATTTATGTTAAGGGCACGTTTTGGATACAAAGACTAATCACTAGCTAGCTAAAAGCTAGCTCCTAGTGCATCTAAATAGGAGGGCTAATTTCTAGTTCTAGTATTCACTGCTAGTTAGCCAACCTCGGCTAATTTAAGCTATTTTCTCTATTTCTTCATGGCGTGGATTTGAGTTTCTCCATAGCAACCACGAGCTCTTTAGGTCATCTATTCTTGTTGATCTAATCCATGGACGCCCTTCTGATTTGTTGAAAGGATGTGGTCGATCATGAAGTGATTCATTTGTTTCTGCTCATTCAGTGGTCATCATGTCTAGTAGCCAAGCCCACGCAAGGCAGAGAGGAAGGAAAAGGTAAGGCTCCTTACCTCGAAGATCTGAGATTTGCTTGTGGCTAAAATTTGGGAATGTTGCATGTGTTGGGTAGTACACGCAACTACTGCACTGAACATCTTCAATGACAGTTGGTAAGCATTCGTTATTCAACAAGCCAAACCTATATTCATGCACTGGTTTTGAATTAGATTCATGCGAAGAAGCCTTTGATCTTTGCAACCTATATTCATGGGAGGTGGGTTTTGGCATTCGTTATTCAACAAGCCAAACCTACGAACTGAATGAAGAAATTTATAGGAACATGACCCTGATAGTGTGCACGTGCGCAGTGAGTCCTACTGGTTACTTTGTTCCCTGTTTGGAAAATTTAGCAAGTGCATACGTCTATGGATGGTGGCCCATCTAGTGTAGGAGTAAAATAGAGGATGTCCGTCTATGCATGCCGGCCCATCTAGTCAAATAGAAGTACCTTGTTTCTTTCCATTCAGTTTTTAAGATTTTGTCACGTTGAACCGAATCTTCACTGAATACATCTTGGAAATTTTAGTTAACCGAGTTTTTAGTTAAACTGGTTTCGATGATACTTCGACCACGTGTGGCCTCTGCTATGGTCACACGTACCCCAGTTGCCGGAGCCCCGGCCCGGCCCATGCTGATCGATCGAGCCATACGCTCCCACACGAATCCCCGGACCGGCCCATACGCTGCGGTGCGGCGCTTTCCGTTCCGATTCGTCGTCCCTGCTGCAGCATGTGCCTGCATGCACAACGCCGACGGTGGAAGCACGCTGCTGCCTCATCAGTGCGTTGGCGCACACGGTGCTCTGTCTACGATCGATATCCGCCGGCGGCGACTCAGAACGTGGCTCACATGAATGATGCACGTCCGTCGCACGTCCGTCGTCGGCAGTGTCCAGAAGGTCAAGATGGGCCCTGTGCGTGTGCGTGGTAATTTCGGTCAAGGGTCAGGTCAACCGCACCTGATAAATGAAACCGACGACCTGATGATCGAACTCAATGGAAACCACAACGTGAACGAAAGCTGAGTATGTAGGTTTCTAGTCGCATGGCGGCACGGATTGAACACAGGAAATTAATTTATCGGTACACACAGCGCGACGTCGTCCTCGCCGGCGCCGCCGTGCACCGGCGGCGTGCTCGCTTGTTGGTTGTTCGAGGCTAGCTCGCATCGATGGCGCATGCATATATATCATGCACGTCTGCATTATCTGCTCCACTGCTCGCGGAGTGATGAGGAAAATAAAGGCCGCCGGCGCCGGAGGAGACGATGGACGGACATGCATGCATTGATGCCTGCCCTCACGATGGTGCGTGGGTTCAGTATACGACGAGTCGTCGTACGTAGCCAAAAATACAACATGCTGCCGTTATGGGCTCGGAACAGCGCGCTAGAAATGCAGGAGTACGTTTTCAATCTGATTAGCTCGCGCTCTGCTGCGTGCTCGTGTGTTTATTTGTATCTGTATATATATAATAATTGTGCTACATTGTTTATTATTCTTATTGTTAATCCCGAAAGGCCTCTAATGTGACTCGCCCATATTTTTTTGAACCCCGTTGAATAAGAACCTGATCATCTCGTCCTCATACTTCTTCTACCTAGACTAGAAAGGCACACTAAAGTGGGTGGTGATTGTCGCCCCTGTGCGGCGGCTGTGTGCATAGAAGTTTTAATTTTGGCCGTTTGACGTGTCATCACCTTAATTCTATCCGGTCGAGGAAAGGAAAGCGATCGGACGTACTGTATCTATCTGCAGTGTACGCTAGTAGTACTGTCTTCATGACGTCTCGCCGGCTCTCAGCTCCTAGATGTTTGTGGACTCGAAACACTACTGCGAATAGAGGAATAGAATTTTTGTGGAAGAAGGGTTGACCAAGCACGACTGTGATATAAGAGCAGGCACAATAATTACTAGCTTATAGCCACACTAGCTAGTTAGCATTATTATTAATCGCGTGGTGCATGTCTTCTGGATTTCCCTCCAGTCAATTGGGGATGTGGGGGCATTTTTATTTTGTTTTTCTAATAAATTTATAAAATGAGAAAAATCAATGTCTCAAATTAATTTGAAATATATTACCTCCTAGGAGGTAAAGTTTGCCCCTTAACATTGCCCATTATAGATGTCCTACGGGCGGCCCGGTGTGGCCCGTGGCCCTTCGGGCGGGCGGGCGAGGCTGGCTCGGGCCGGGGACGCGTCGGGCCACGGGCCGTGCCTCCACCGTGCCGGGCCGCGTCCTCGGCCCATGGCCCGGTCGGTGGGCCATTTCGGGCCCACGGGCCGCGTCGGGGGCCACATTTCACGGGCCGGACCACGCCCGATGGCTCTTTTTTTTGTTGAGAAGCGACCCAGATGGAGAAAGGGAGCGCATCGTCGACCAGCTCGCGCCACAGATAGCATAACGCCGCCGACTCGCCGCCTCAGCGCCACAGCCTTTGCTCCAGCCGACGCAAAGGCGCCCGCCGCGCTGGAGCCGGGGCCCTAGCGGCGGAGCTCGTCCCAAAGACGGTCGCGCCGGTGGTGACCGACGGCGGCGCGTACCACCACCTTGTCGTTAACGGCCTTGGGGATTGGGGATAAGGTTGGGAGGAGGCTTTTTTTTTATTTAGTGGAGATTGGGGATGGGCTTTTCCTTATGTTGGGCTATTCCTGTTGCACGGTCGCGATTAACAGGCGGGCCACCACCGGCCAACCGGGCCATCGGACCGGGCCGCCACCGTGCCACGGGGCGAAGGGGCGGCCCATGGTCGGTCCGACCACCGGGCCGTGCCGCCGTGGCTTTGTCCATGACGGACCGGACCGGGCCATTTTGCCGGGCCTCGACCCGGGCCGCGTCGTCATGGGCCAAATGGCCATCTTTATTGCCCATAAAACTTTACAATTTTATCGAAATATATTGAATACAAGATTCGTAAAACTATTATATAGAAAAATAAAAACACAATATTGTTAGCTATAACTTACATTGTGATGTTGAGTAGTAGAGGGTTTTTCTTTTGACAATAAGTAGTAGCGGGTTGGGCGAGGCCTGAGGTTGCCGAGTTCGAATCCATGTGCACTTTGCGGTCACCTTTCAAAAGGTGTTACTTAACTATCTCGTGTAGCCTCGTGGCCTTCCTTTGAGATTCCTGAATATTCAATAAAAAAAACTTTTGCTGGTTTTTACAGTTGACTTCTATTCTAAAGAATTATTATTATTAGAGACGCACCATGCATGTTTTTTCCGTACCTAGAAGTTGATTTAGAGATCATTGAGTAGAGAGGCAGTTCTTAGATCCTCACTGTAGCCAGGAACTCTAGCTCTATGTAGTAGACTGCCGACTGGTAGTGATATGTTGGTCTTTGTAATAATAATAACTTTATGTGGACACAGATTATTATCGCGGTTATTATATACTCCTATAATCGCCTGATGTTTGCCCAGGAGAGGAGTATATGCATGCTTACTCCCATTGTCATGACCCGAATTGTGCCAGCCGGGGAAGGGCTAATTGGACCGACGCGCGACGGTTGCCGGCCCGAGAGGGGGGCTAAGGCGCGGCACAAGGGGGGCCGGCGCCCCTTGCCGCCGCCGTCTCCTCCCTCTCGTCCGAGTCCAACTCCGCTTCGTCTTCAAGTTAGGATTATCTTAGGACTTTTGGTGTGTAAAGGGATATTCCAATCTATAAAGAAGACCTTTATTAGGAAATAAATAAATATTGCTTGTAAAAGGTATTCCAATCTTATAAGAAAACCTTATAGAGATTGCTTAGATTACAAGTCTCACTAGCGGGTTATATAAGCGAGGCATGTAATCTCTTTGGGGATAAGCAAGCAATAAAAATTAGTATCCATCTATTCACGCCTCCGACCGCCGCCGCCCCTCTCCCAAGGCGTATGTATGGACTGCAGCCCCCTACGCCATCTCCGAGCTCCAACGGTCGACGAACACATGTTAATTCGGCCCAATCTGGCGGAATTGACACCCATCAAATCGTAGAAGGGCATATCGATCCTATTTTACCCGCCTGATCAAACGCAGCCGGCTGCAAATTGATTGGATTCACATGAGCAACCGATTTCTACTGTACTGTCTCGCTGGCCCGCCAGGGAGGAAACGTGTCTGGATTGCGACTCGAGACAGAGATGAGCGACCTGTCCTCTACTCCAGGTCGGGACCGGGACGGGATGGGACCGATCGAGCGGAGGGACAGCGCCACTTTTCCATGTGTCCGCAATTAAAATGCATCCGGTCTGCCCCCCTCCCGGGCGGGTGCCGAGCGTGCGACTGCGAACCGGGCCGGGGCGCTGCTGGCCAACCACATCACTGTTGTACGCATCACACCACCACGCCTCTTGTTCTCCGGCCACTATTCCGCATTCAATGCCCGCACTGCTGCCGAGTTATTGCTTATACCTTGAACCCAGTCTGTCTGCCTCGGATCCTCTACACCCAGCTCTCTACATGCATCGTCCCGAATCCTAGCGATGCAAAGAATTCCATGCATGGTTGCGACCCACCGACGACATTGAAAGCGAGGAAGAAACCAGAGGGCAGGCACTCCGCTTCCGCTACGACGACGACGACTCTCGTCGGCGCCGAGGCTGGACTGCTGCCTGGTTGCCGGCCTGACGCGGCCGTCAACAACATGGTTTTAGACGGTGAGCTTTTGAAGAAACTACGTTACGCCGCCGTCAATAACTAGTTACTCCTACGCCGCCAGTTCTCGTTCCTGAACAGGTACAGAACACAGGCGCGATCGCGCACGCAGGTACCCCGGTGAGCCGAGCCATGAATGCTCGATTGATCACGCGACACCCTTTTTTGGTGGGGGTGGTGGGGGCCACCGGCCCCCCCCCCTCTGGGGTTAGGAGTACCGTCGGGATCGATCGATGATCCATGTCGTCCACCGGGATCGATTACCATTTAAATCCCCGCCGGCTAAGCACTTGATCGGGACACCAATTGCTTTGATTAATTGGAACCGCGGACGATTGGATGCCGGCCCACCTGGGCTACCTGTAGCTAGCTACACGCGATGTCGTAGTATACATGTGTACGGGATGGAGTACCTTCCTGCATCAAGTCTATGATAGCGACACGGACCACCTGTTTTGCTCTTGCGATACGGTCTATAAAACACAACTTTATCTCTTGTTATTATAAAAATATTTATGCAAATGTGATAATGTGGAGGAATATGCATTTGTGCCCAGGTTGGTAACTTGAGCGAAAGTCTCCTCTCTCTTCTCTTCTCTCCTACACATCAGCAAAAATATTGACTAGGCTATAAGCCATTTATTGTCTTGGCTCTAATGAAGCCCAAAACAACTGTTCCATACTTGCATTACCGACTATACAATCTCTGTGGTCAAACTCTCTTCACTCTAAATATTACAAGATACATATAAGTAACTTTTGCTATACACTTAGATATACTCTATGTCTAATTAATCGAACTACAGTAACAAAAAAAATGTATCCAGAACAAAGACATTTGTAGATACGCTACTTTGCCACGCTGTCGTTGCCTCCGAGCATCTCCAACGGATCCCCTCCCAATATAATGTTAATGTGGCTAGCTTTTTTTTTTTTTCGAAAGCGTGCCCATTGACACTAGTGCGACTAGCTCAATACTCCATTTCTACTTATTAGGGGGACATACTGATCACGAATATTTCATTCTGAATCCATGGTCTGACATGTGGAGCCCATCTTTAAGTATACCAATTCGTTTTCTTATTTTCTCTCTCTCCACGTTTCTTTACTTCTTTTCTATTCTCTAGTAGACCGAGACCGACTCCACGTTTCTCCCGTTGCATATTGCTCTTGCGATTGAAGTATGCCAATTGATTGATCAAGCCACGAGTTTGAACGATGTGCTATGTTGACTAGTACAACTAGCGCCATTGGCGTCCCCAATTAAAGTCCACGAGTTTGAACAATGCACTATGTCGACAAGTACAAATACCACCATCAGCGTCCCCGGCAGTATTAGTCCCGTTACTAGGCATATCTTTGATCTTACTGGATTCATTATATTTGGTATGTTTGCAGTGTTCAGTATGGAGTCCATTATGTGTATACAGTTCATCCTGTTTACAGCCACAAATAGACCGTGCAATCACATACAGAATATATGATACTGTTATGGTCGTCGTTAGGCTGGGAGGATTTAGGAGGAAGAGAGGGCTGCTGTGCTACAGTACCATGATGCTACAGTGCCGGCTTCCTAGTGCGGCGGCGGCTGCAGGAGGCGAACAGGCAGATGCGAGATCGGGAGGCAGCCTTAGTAGGGGACCAACCGTCCGCGGGCTGTCGTTTTGACCGCCCGCGCATCGGCGAGCAGGGCGTTCCATCGGCGCCCGCGGTCGTCGTCGCGCCGTGGCGTCGCGTCAAGCACCTCCACACCGGTCGTCCGCCGTCTACCTCATCGGCGGCCTACGCGCCTCAACCGCGCGGCTCTGCGTCGGTTCCGCCCGCCGCGGGCTCGCCAACCAGCGTGCAGCGGCCGCCCCCGACTGTCCGCATCGGCCGCGACATGGGGGCTTGACGGCGACGCGGCGCCACGGCCTTCTTCGTCGCGCTCCTCCACCCCGGCTGCCTACGGTGGAGGCGGCACTCTCGTTCGGCCCGGAAGGCACGCCCAAGGGTATGGGCCTCTAGTGGGTCAGGGGGTGGTTCTTGCGGCCGGTGGATTCTTATTTGGGCTGCCTATGGTGGCCCATTATCGCCAGCCTAACATGGGATCGGTGGCGCGCACATGCGCGATCGAGGTACTGAAGGACATCCTTCTTCAGAGTCCACAATAAAGAAATTGAGTCCATTTCAGATTTCGAATAATCAAATAAGCCGAGATGTAAAAGGCTTATTGATAGGTGTTAGGGTTGTGTCTAGTGGAGTCATTGTTAGCGTCATTGTTAGGACGCAGCTCGAGGATGAGCTGCATGTCCATGTGGGGTATAGTGTTAGAGGAGTCAAGGGCCTATTGGGCCTTAGCCCATTAGGGTTAATTAGTAGCTTGCTTAGGGGCCAAGTCAACCATCTTCTCTATATAATGAGAGGACATGTATCAATCTAAATCAAGCAAGAGATTAGAAGGAAATCCCTTCTCTTTTGCCGGCCGTGGGCAGAGCCCCGCGGCCGGCGTTCCTAGTGCCTCTACAGCCTCGAACCCTCGGATCTTTAGCACCTGCGGGATACTGTAGCGACCGCCCAGCCCCCTCTCCTTCTCCTTAATTTCCCTCGGCCCAATCGCGTTCATAACAGATACCATAACTTTTTGTTGCTATTTTCGGCTTTCAAAAAAATAAATGTCACAGCTGCGACGGTGAGGGCGGCGACGACATATGGCGGCGGCACCGGGGGGCGATGGTGTGGCTGCGGCCGCCCTAGGTCAATGTGGGGGCAAAAGGCAAGGGCGAAGAATATTTTCCTTTATTTGCTTGTCCCTAAAAGATTACATCCTCAAGATTTATATAGCCCTCCTATGAGACTTATTTCTCAAACAATCTCTAAAGGTTTCTTTATATTTTCCGAATACTTTTTACAAGCAAACTCTTATTCTTTTTCTAATAGGAGATTTCTTTATAGATTGGAATACCTCCTGCACATAAAAGTCCTAATCCTAATCCGAATCGAAGACGGCGTGGCGGGTGGGAAGGGGCGGCAGCCGCCCTCTCATGGGCCAGTGGGGCCGCCTGTGCCCCTACAGGCTGGGCGGTCTGTCTTGTGACAATAAACTAAATCATGCCTAAATTCACTTAAATACGATCCCAATTATAAGTTATTCTAATTTTTTTTGGAGAGTCAAATCATCTCAGATTTGACAAAAATTACAGACAAAATTAAAAATATTGAGACACCAAATAGGTACAAAATTAATAAGAAATCTAATGATAATTATATCATAAATATTATTATTAGCATATATAAGTTTGGTCAAACTATACTTTTACTCTTCAAGAAAGCTGAAATAACACGTATATTTTTTTTTATATATTTAATTTGAGACGGAAGGAGTATATGACGTGACATCCATACGGTTTGCAAGCTGGCTAAAAAATATATTGAAATGCAGTATTTAAAACAAATAACTATCTACGTGATTGAAGTTCTGATATTGATGGTCAGACCAAGTACTTAACTGAAACAGTACGCTAACTTCTGCCCCTCTAAATCACTGAATGTTCAACACTTCATTTCAATTCCTAGCCAGCAAGCAGCATGCATATGCAACTACTGCTTAGATATTCAGAAGCATATATAATTAAGGCTCTTCTAATTGGGAGTCATGAATGTAGAACTGTTTAAAGAACAAAACTGTACTACAAACTGTAGATCAAATGGATTATTTATTCCAAGATTCCCCAGGCTTAATCTCCATCAATCTACAGGAATTGCAAGGACCATCTAAATAAATCATAATAGTGGTTTGCAGCTGGTAAAGGCCGCCTCTATATGTACTGTGCACGCTTTGAATGCTGGGTTTGAATTAATACACAATTATTGGGCCCATTGCTTTCTCAAGTATCAAGTTGCTCCTTTTTTGCTCTACTAGGATAATGTAGGGCAAATTTTTGGATAAAAAAAGAAGAGTGACAAACATATGTATATACACTATATCCTGTCATAAATACTCTAAGTGATAAACTTTTAAACATAAACATGCTCTCCAAAACGATGGTTTTGACTAGTATCTTTTGTAAAAAAAAATACTCATAAAGCATAACAAGGCCTAATTTCTTTAACCAAACTATATATACTACAAGCTCTGGGTTTTTCCGTTTGAAATCATTTTTGTCTTGTTGGCTTAACACTTTGGTTTTGAGATTCCTTGAATTTATTTTATTTTCCTGTAATAATGAACAGTCATATGCATTAGTCGATAAACGGCGGGATATTAATATATTCCCTTTTTAAAAAGCTCTGGCAATGGCCATAGCGATGAACGGTTCCATCCGATCCGGACGTCAGTGTTGGCCAGGTAGTTGACCGTCCCGGTCCCACTACTAGATAAATAACTATCCGCAGAGATGTCTCTATTCATTGAGAGATAGCTCAATCAAAATCATCTCTAAAATGTATACCTTGAGGCTCTCGTTAAAAACCCGTCTCCATCTCAATTTTAAAGGCAGTGAGAAAAGACAGTCGTCTCTAAATATCAATTTCAAGGGACGGCTCTAAATGCAGTTTGATTCTACAAATTGACGTGTCCACCTTAAACCGTTGAGTGGAGCAACACATGTTGTGGTACTATAGATATCCTTCGTTAACGACCTCTAGTTCTTAATGGAAATGTTGGCCAAGGAATTCGAGTGTTAGGTCTAAATGCTTTTTAGGATCTTGCTTAGTGTCGTGGTCGTATACCACGGTCGCGATGAATCGTGCGGCTAATGTGTGCAACGATGGCCTAGCTCGAGAACAATGACACGGTGATTTATACTGGTTCGGGGCAATCGAGCACCCTAGTCCGGTGTGTGGCACTATCGAGCTCAAAACGCTTGTATCGGGGCGCATACAAGCTGGGGAGAGAGGGAGATGAGCTCCCAAGTCTCAATGTGATGAGTGAAATCGAGTGATGTGTGTGTGTGTTTTCTGTGTGCAAGAGGGCTTGCCCTCCCCTGGCGGCCGAACCCTCCCTTTTATAGTTATAAGGGGAGCTTACAGGGGCCGCCGAGCGGAGGGGCTTAGAGATAGAAGGAATACAAGTTTGGGGGGTGGAGAGGAAAAGTTCCCCTCCAATGTCGGGCACGTCGGGCTGTCCGGCGTGCGCGCGTGGCCGCCGCCCGACTTCTAGGCACGCTCGCCGGTCGTCGTAGAGTAGAATAGGGGTGGCTCCGTATCCCGATACATTGTACGCGCGGGTGACGAGCTCGGAGCTCATCGGTCGGCGTAGCGGGGGACAATGAGCTCGTCCGCCGCCGTTGCGTTTCTTGCGTTCTACCGCCCCGTCGGGCCGCAGCGCCGGTGCTGCGGGGGCGAGATCACTAGAGGCGCCGTCTTGCATTAAATGCGCGTGCCTGGGGTCTCGGGAAAGCGTGTGGTGGAGAGCTCACCAGGGAACTTGACCTCGCCCGTCGAGGTCATCCTTGTCGCGCAGCGTTTGTCCCCTGTGTTTGTCGGGACCTGGCGTGACCTGACGGCTCCACGTCGCGCGTGCCGCCGGGGGTCTTGCCCCGCAGGCCGGATAGGGTCATAGGCGGGCTGGTCGCGTAGGCTGAACCCGCGACCCCCTGAATCGTACGTTGGATTCTCTTGATCGTTCTTGGGTCGCCGGCCGGGGAGCTCGTTCGAGACGGAGAAGAGCTCGTTACCGTAGTGGATCTCGTCACACCCACGAGCTCCCTAGGGAGCTCATTCGAGGCGGAGGTTTTTCCTAGGGACGAGCTCGGGCTCGCTCCTGAGCCATCGTGGTCCGCGAGCCTTCGTCCGAGACGGGGATGCCCTCATCGTATTTCAGCCTCTGCGGCGGGAAACACCCTGCTACTTGACGAGTACGTTTCCTCTCTAATGCGTTTGCTACGGACGAGTTGAGATGGTTGACTCGATCCGGAATATCTGCGTCCCACGGTAGCCCCCCGGCCGCGGAGGAGCGGACCCCGTGCGTGCTGACTCGTGTTGCCGTTATCGGGTTATGGACCGGATTTTCTCGCCGCGGGGTGTGCGCGAGCGCACCGCAGTGTAGCCCCCGAGGCTGCGGGGGGCGTTGGTCCTCACGGGAGGCTTATTGTGACGAGCAAAGCTGCGCCGTAGTACGTTCTTTAAATTCCCTTAGGGAGGGTGGTGAGCTCGAACTCGACTTTACAGCGTAGGCCGAAGTCGAGCACTCTTGTGAGCTTTAAAGCGGATTTGCACGAGTGAGGTTCGAGCTCGCGTTGAGCGAGCTCGTTCGTCGAGCCAGCTTGTGGGCCAACCTCATATTTCGGAGACCCGCCCTCTATAGTCACCGAGGTGCCGTAAGATCCTCGGCGGCTCGCGCCTCCTCGCCGAGGGAGGATGACCGAGACCGTTCGCGATCGTTGGCGACTCAAGCGCGACTTGGATGGAGCCCCAGAGTCCCCGAGGGCGCTCGGGCGTGGGCCGTCGGCGCCGCTCCTCCGTTCGCACCTTGCTCGAGGTGTCTCTGGCGGACCGTCGAGCTCACGGGAGCCCGACCTTCGAACACTGGGCTCGGTTTTTTGTTGTGGGCTCGTCGTTATGTCGAGCTCGACATAACGGCGGCGAGCTCGAGAGATATGACCGTCGGCGATGAGCTTGCCGGGCTTTTCGCTGCATAAAAGAGCCGTTGGAAAAAGTTGCCGTTAGGGAGTTACCGTTGGGACGGCCGTTACTATTGCGCGGCGTTTCGCCTTCCGTTTCGCCGCGTGGTGGCCGCGGGAGGGTGCGGAGGGGTTCGGTGGAAGTGGTGGGCCACCACTGGGACGGCAGCGCCGGTGAGTCCGCCCGAGCTCATCTTACAAATAGGGGGGGGACTCGGGTTTTTTTTTTCCTTTCACCTTCCTTTCCGCCGCCTCATCCTTCGCTCATCTGCCGCCCCTAGATCCCAATCCGCCATCGCCGCCGCGTGAGAGAACCCTCCTTCGACATCTCCCAGGTCGTTGTTGAGCCGAGAGCGAGAGACATGGGTTCGTGGTCGCCGTCCCAAGGTGGCCCGACGATATCTTGCGAGGAGTGCGTGACACTTTCGGCGGCCTCCCGCCCGGCCCGCCTGCGGCCCGAGGTGGATCGTGCGCGTCTCGGCGCACGCCACTCCCCACCCACCCGGCGACTCGTCGTCTCGCCGCCTCCTTCCACGTCCAGGGGCTTCGAGGTCCGGCGTCGGACTTCTTCTTCCGGCTGTTGTCGTCTTGGGGGCCGAGCTCCAACATCCGAATCCCAACGGCCTGCTCCACATCGCGACCTTCACCACCCTTTGCGAGGGTGGGCGGGGATCGAGCGGATTGGGAGCTTTTCAAGCACTACTTTCACGCCAAGGTGGCGCATAGCTCCGACGGCTTGAAGGAACCCGTTCAATCGGCCACGCATCGTCTTTTGCAACCCCGGCCGGGCGTGAAGGGAAGTATCCCACCATCTTCTCTCGCCACGTCGAACACCGGGTGGAGAGGCGAATGGTTTTACGAAGAATGACGAGGAGCACCCTCTCCCGCTTTACCGGCGGTGTGTTCCTCGACTCCGACGAGCTTTGGAGGGAACCCCCACGACCATCATCCGCTCCACGAGGTCAAGGTCGTTGCTCGTAAGGTGGAGCTCCTCAAGCAAGCGGATCTCACGGAGCCCCTCCTCTATGCTTGGGCCTGGGGCACGGGGTCGTTCCCTTGAAGAGCGGAGGGCTCTCCGGCTTCGGGAGATGACCGAGGGAGAAGAAGCCTTGGGAAGGTGCGGCGATCGCGACCCCGCTTCTGCCAGACGAGGTGGAGTGGGTGGTAGCCGGGGCACTTAGGGAAGGCTTTCACGATCCGGCGGAACCTAATGGCATACCGGGGGGCGCTGGGGAGGCGTGGCTGGGGGGCCGGTGAGTTCTTTCTCCGCATTTTCTTTCTTTCGAGCTGTCTCTATTCTTCGCGAGGGAGTAATTTTATTCGTCTTTGCAGGTTGGCGAGGTTCATCTCGAGCCCACCTTCGCGGCGCGAGCCGGTCCCCTCCACGTGCGTCCCGCGGGGACGGTTCGCTTTGACGCGCGGCTCTTTGCCGACCAAGATGCCGTCCGGCTGCCGTCGAAGAGTCCTCGGGTGAAAGCGCGGCGGGCGACTCGCGGCTGGGGTCCAGGATCCGTGGGCACGGCCGGCGGGGAAGAGCGGGGGACCTCGTCGTCTGGGTGGCGCCGGTGGCCTCATCGGTTCGTACCAGCCGCTCGGTCGGCCCTTCTTGGGGCCGCGGCGGAGGAAGAGAGCGGCCGACGAGCACCGCGGAGGAAAGAAGGCGAAGCGACGCAGCGTGGCCGTCGGGTAAGCGTTTGAGCTTGTTGCCTTTTGAGCGCAGTAGCGCCGCCCGAACTCTTTCTCTCTGTTCGTGCTTTCGATTCGACTTTTGACTTTCTTGTCGTGCGGGGAGAAGGTAAAGCCCTTGGGACCCCGAACCCCGGAAGTGGCTCGAACGACGACGGGGACGAGCTTGGCGGTCCCTCCGCCTCCCATCGTGCGGGCCCTCCCGGTGGCCGCCCCTCAAGCCGAGGGAAGGAGCGAACCCGGGTCCGCGGGGGGCGCTGGCTGCGTCGTCGTCGAGCACCGTCCGGTGGCTCGAGGGCCGATGGCGTCGTTGATTGGTTCACGCCGCGGGCTGGAGGACTTGGTGCCGGCCTGCCGCCGTCAGCGTCGGAGCGCGGAGGCGAGGTGATTGACCTCGGTTCTCCGAGAAGGAGAGGGGCGCGAGGATGTCCCTCGGGCCCGGATCTCGGGCGGCGTGGATCACCTCGACCGGGCGAGTCCTCGGCTCTAGGCGCGGGGCACGAGGGGAGGCGGCCATGGGTGCGGGGCGCGCGAGATGCGATCTTCGGCGAGCTCGTCTTAGAGACCGTAGCGGCGTGAAGTGGGGGCCGGAGATATGAGCGCCCGCGACCGCGGTTCTCGGCGAGCCCGCCGGGGAGACCGCGGGCGCGGCGAAGAGCCCGAGATGCGGCGCGCGCGCGCGGCGGCCGCGAGATGAGCTCGTCGTAGAGACCTGGTGTTCTCGGAGGGTCGCGGTCGCGCCCATGCCGACCCGTCGCCGCGGTGGGTGTCATAGAGCGCCGCCGCCCGGAGCGCCGGGGGCGGAGTCACCTCTTGGGGCGTGGGTGACCCTCCGGACGCGCGGCGTGGATCCCGCGCCGGGGCGTCGTCGGCCGGGGGCGCCGGAGGAGTTCGTTGGAGGCTGGGGGCTATGAGCCGGCCGTCGCGTCGTCGTATGTGTGGTCGGCGGGAACGGCGTCGCGCCCCGCTGCCGCGGCGGAGGTGCCGCCACTTCCCGCGAGAGGGGCCGGCGTGCCTCCACCACATTATTGGGGTAAGAGATCTAACCGCGCCCATCTCTCGATCTGAGCCGGTGGCGCTAATTCGCTCTTCTGCGGGACTTGAGGGATGCGGTCGTTGGCTTCAACCGCGTGGTGGAGGCCGGGCGAGATCGGGTCTTACGGGTAGGCTAGGCGTAGCCTGGTCCCATGCGGCGGGGGACTCGGTCGGTATCCGCCGCACATCGTGAGCTCCGGGCGGCGTCGACGGCGAGCGTAGCATATCCGCGAGGTTCGGGAGCACGCCGCCGCCCGAGGCTCGGGGAGGAGGTCACCGGCGAAGTCCGTCGGCGACGGCGGCGGCGGTGAAGCGTGAGGAGGAGCTCGTTGCTAGAGCCGTCGCCCGGCAGCGAGCTCATGCGAAAGGCTCGGCTTGACCTCCGCCGGGCCTTGGGCGACAAGGAGCTCGGCGCTCGGCCGCTGAGCGTCGGGCCATGTATTTGGAGAGAGGGAGCGCCTTGAAAGGGAAGGCTCTCGGGACCGCGAAGACGAGCTGGAAGGTAATCGCTACTTCCCAAGCTCATTGTCTCCCTTGTTTTCCTTTGAGCGCTTAGGGCGATAGGTGGGTATTTTAGTTTCGACCACGAGGCCGCCGATGGGTCGATTTTGTTTGGCGCTTCGGAGGTGAGAGAGTCGGCTTCGATGCCGAGAATCTCGCCTTGTGGGAGGAGCGGGAGGAGCTTTACGGCGCGGCATGTAAAGGAGCCCCTCTTTTTCTGCTTTTTGATCTCACGAGTTTGATTTGTTTACTTCTGCGGCCGAGAAGAAGAAGTCGGCGGGGTTGGCTCGGGAGCTTGAGGGGAAGGATCGAGTCCCCGGCCGCCGCGGAGTCCTCGGCGGCGCATACCCGGCTCGTGCTGGAGCGAGAAGAGAAGGACCTTCAGGCCCGGGCCGCGTGACCCTCGTGGCCGTGCGAGAATGGTCTCCCGAGAAGGCGGCCGAGCTCCGGTCCGGGGCGAAGCCTCGGGTCTCTTGGAGCGGACAACAAAAGGCGATGCCGCGGCCTTGAAGGCGGAGCGCGAGCACACCAACCTCGTGCTCGGCGTTGAGTGTGTCTGCGAGGCCCTTGGAGTTGAGGAGGTGGAAGGGCGGCGCCTGAGTGATTCGCGCCCCGGCCGTGGTGAGGGATAACGCCCGCCGCTGGCTGTCCATAAGGCGTTGGCCGTGGTCCTCGCCCACTATCTGAGATGCGGACCTCGACCAAGATAGTGGGCAAGGGCTGGCCCGAGCCGTCCGAGGGCGTCGAGTGGAAGACATCGTCGCCACGGCGGAGGCCCGCTCGGAGAAGCTGTCGCGGAGCTCTTCCGGCTCGCCGTCGAGGAGCTCGAGGTGTTCGAGCCTACCGCCGGCGAGGCCGAGGTGGAGAGGCGATTCATCGACAACGAGGAGTGAGCTGCGAGTAGTTAGCTTGAGGCGCCGCCTCTTTTGTCTTGAAACGAGAGTCCCCGAGCTCGGGGCATTGTGTAAAATGACAATCTATTTAAGTTATGAATGAATTGTTTTGTTTTTTCTGTAACCGTGCTTCCGGCAAGCTCGTAGTTTTTCGAGTTTTACATTCTATCGATTAAGGCAATGGGCCCTTTACTCTTTGGCGGGGGGCGCTAGAGCTCGTTGGGCAAAGCGCATTGGA
This sequence comes from Hyparrhenia diplandra, assembly GCA_015847255.1. Classification (NCBI taxonomy): domain Eukaryota; kingdom Viridiplantae; phylum Streptophyta; class Magnoliopsida; order Poales; family Poaceae; genus Hyparrhenia; species Hyparrhenia diplandra. The sequence continues at coordinate 32,391 of JADLZK010010986.1, forward strand.
CCTTGTCGAGGATGTTGTTCGAAGACCTTTCGGCCTACCGCCGGACTCGTAAAACTACTTTGGAAGGGTAGGTAACAGTGTGAGGTTGAGCTGATCGAGCTCTTCCCGAGTGTTCGTGTTGTTTGCAAAAAATGAGTTTGTAAAAGGCGGGGTGTGCGCCCGTCCCTGTAGCCCCGAGCAAGGCGGGCCTTCTTTGGAGCTAAAGGGCAGCCATTGCTTAACAATTTGTGAAAAGAAAATTGAATGTTTGCACAACTTTTTGCGTCGAGGTGTGTCATTATTATTCGAGTTCGTACAAAAGAAGACATTACGGAATGCATCTAAGGGTAGAAACGGCGTAGTCGTTCGATGTTCCAAGAGTTGGCGAGGCTCGCGTCGCGAGAGTCCTGGATCTTATATGAGCCCGAGGCGAAGGACTCGAAGGCGATGGTGAACGGTCCTTCCCCACGGCGAGAGAGTTTGTGTTTCTCTTTCGTGCTTTGCGTACTCGTCGCAGGACTTGATCGCCCGACTTGGAAGGCTCGCCCTCGAACGTGGCGGTCGTGGTAGCGGCGCATCGGCTGCCGGTATTTTTGGCGAGTGTGCGACCGCGATCTCGCGGGCCTCCTCGGCTGATCCACAGCGTCTTCAGCGAGGTTTGGTTGCGGCGTCGTTGTGCGCTTGTACTCGTGGCGCACCGTAGTCGAGGTCGGTGGGGGAGCACGGCTTCGAACCGAAGACGAGGAAGAAGGGGGTGCGACCCGTCGCTCGCTTGGAGTAGTCCCGAGGCTCCAAATGACCGCGGGGGAGCTCGAGAGCCATCGCCCCCAAATTTCTCCAATCTCTTGAAGATTTTCGGTTTAACCCCCGCAAGATTAGACCATTGGCGCGCTCGACTTGCCCGTTTCGTTCTTGGATGTCGGCGAAAGCCCAGTCCACCCGTATGTTGTAGTCGTCGCACCAATCGAGGAAGATCTCGCGGTGAAGTTGGTGCCGTTGTCGGTGATGATCGAGTTCGATGCGCGAAGCGGTGGATGATGTCGTCGAAGAACTTGACCGTCTCCTGCGATCTCGTGCGTGAGATGGGCATCACCTCAATCCACTTGGTGAACTTATCGATGGCGACGAGGAGGTGGGTGAAGCCCGGGGCGACCTTGCGAAGGGACCGACCACGTCGAGGCCCCGGACCGCGAAAGGCCAAGTGATGGGGATCGTGCGGAGGGCTTCTTGGGAGGTGCGTCTGCTTGGCGAAGCGGCATCCCTCGCGGCGGCGTGCGGTCCGGTTGGCGTCGGCGGCGCGGTCGGCCAATAAAACCTTGGCGGAATGCCTTGCCTGCGAGCTCGTGGAGCAGCGTGATGTCCACATTCGCGGCGTGGATCTCTCCGATGAGCTCGTGCCCCTCCTCGAAGGTGCGCGGCGTTGGAGCACTCGGATGCTCCCCTTCTGTAGAGCTTCGTGTTTGATGACGGCGTAAGACTTGGCTCGGCAGGCGTGCGCCTAGCCTCTTCTTTTTCCGCGAGGGGAGCTGACCATCCCGTAGCCATGCTAGGATGGGGAGCCGCCCGATCGGGCCTTGGGGCTTCACACTCAGGGTCGAGGCCCCGGGCCGACGAGGTTGACCCACGAGTCGATCTCCATCGACGAGCTCGAGCTCGAGTTGTCCTCGGCCCCGGTGGAGAGGGCACTGGGGTCCCCGACGGTCGTCGGCGCGGGTTCGAGCCCTCTCCTTCGCCGGATGGAAGGCATGTATGCGGTCGTCTTGCGCGAAACGCCGGGGCGGGACTTGAAGCGCGTCGGAAGCGAGCTTGGCGGGACGTCGGCGTCGTTGTTGAACCGGGCGACGGATGTGTTTGGTCGGAGCCGTCGGGCGTTCTTGAGCTCTCGTACCTTTGCGAGATGCGCAATCATCCTCGGCCGACGCAGATCTACTTCCCTTCGTGGCCCTGGTCGCGACGAGCTTGGAATCCCCCGATCTCGAGGCGCTTGATGCCGAGTTCGGCGGCGATGCGCATGCCGTTCACCAAAGCCTCATACTCGGCAAGCGTTGTTGGAGGCGGTAAAGTGAAGGCGGATTGAGTACCTCATGCGCCGCGTTGCATGGTGAGATGAAGACCAGGCCTACTCGGGGCCGTATTTCTTCCGCGGAGACGTCAGTAGAGTGTCGATTACTCGGCGTCGTCGGGTCTTGATGGCGGTGTGTCTCCGGTCCCATTACGCGCCACGAAGTCGGGGAGGACTGAGATTTGATGGCGTCTCGGGCGTATGAGATGTCCGACCCCATGAGCTCGATTCCCCACTTGGTGATGCGTCCCCGTGGCCTCGGGGCCGCGGATGATCTCGCCGGCGGAAATTTGGAGGCGATGGTGATCGGGTGGGCGTCAGTAGTGTCGTAGCTTACGGCGGCGTGACTAGGAGTGCGTAGGGCGAGCACGGAGCGGGGGGGTATCGCGTCTTCGTGTCGGAGAGGACCTCGGTGGCCAGTAGACCGGTCGTTGCACCGGGTGCGTGGCCTTCTTCCTCCCTTTTCGACTACGAGGGACCGTGCTCACCACCTGCGAGGTGGCCCGCGATGTACAACAACATCGGTTCGCCGGGATTGGGCGGAGTGAGTATGGGTGGGTTCGTCAAGAGCTCTTTCGGAGAGTCGGCGGGGATCGGGCCTCGCGGGTCAGGCGGCCTCGACTTCTTCAAGAGCTTGTATAGCGGGAGACTTCGTTCGCCTAGCCGAGCAATGAATACGCTAAGGGCGGCCAAACACCCCGTAAGCCGTTGTAACGTTCTTGGCGCTCTTGATGGGGCCCATGTTGCGGATGGCCTCGACTTTCTCGGGGTTGGCCTCGATGCCGCTCGGACACGATGAAGCCCGGGGAGCTTTCCTCGGGGGACTCGAACACGCATTTTTCGGGATTGAGCTTTACCGAACTCACGAAGCTTGCCGAAGACTTCTTTGAGGTCGGGGATGAGCTCTCCCGTGCGCTTTGTCTTGACCACGATGTCATCGGCGTGCGCCTCAATGCGCTTTCCAAGAAGCTCCTTGAAGACTCTCTGCATGCACCTGCGAAAAGTGGCACGGGCGTTCTTTAGCCCGAAGGGCATAGTTATAGCGAGAACACGCGAAGGGAGTGATGAAGGAGGTGGCGGCTGATCGAGCTCGTTCATCGCGATTTGATGATAGCCGGGTATGCGTCAAGAAAGCGAGTGTCTCGCACCGGAGGTGGATTCAACGATTTGGTCGATGCGCGGCAAAGGAAGCGGATCCTTCGGGCATGCCCGTTGAGACTCGTATAATCAACACACATTCTCCATTTCCCATTCTTCTTCTTAACTAGTACGGGGGTTGGCTATCCACTCGGGATGATACACCTCCTTAACAAAGCCCGCCGCTAAGAGCTTATCTATTTCCTCGGCGATTGCCTACCGCCTGCCGTCGTCGAAGCGTCGGAGCCGCTGCTTCACCGGCCGAGAACCGGGCTTGATGTTTAAGGAGTGCTTTCGGCGACTTCCCTCGGTATCCAGGGCATGTCAGGGTCTCCCGCAGAATACGCCGAGGTTCGCGCGGAGGAAGTCGACGAGCTCGCTTTCTATTTTGAAGAGAGCTCGGCACCGACGCGGACGGTGCGTCCCTCCCTCGTCGGCCTTCACCGTCTTGGCGTCTTCGTCCGGCTCGAAGGATCCCGCCGCCTTCTTCGAGCTCGGCGGAGGAGCTCGCCACCTTCTTGGACACGCTCGCGGTCTTCTTTAGCTCGGCCGGAGTCCTCGCGCGCACCCACGCTAGCATCTCGGGGATGAGCCTCTCTCGACTCGATGAGGGGCGTCGGCATCGCCACGGCCTCCTTGTCGCAGATTGAAGGCGCGCTCGAAGGTGGAGTTGACGGTGATCACGCCCTTCGGCCCGGGGATCTTGAGCTTGAGGTGCGTGTAGTTGGGGAGCGGCCATGAACTCAGCGTAGCACGGCCGCCAACAAGGCATGGTAAGCGCTCTTATACGGGAGCACTTGAAGGTGAGTACTTCCTTGCGGAAGTTGTTCGGGTCGCCGAAAGTGACGGGAAGGTCGATCCGACCGGCGGAAACGCTTTGCTTCCCGGCACTACCCCGTGGATGGGGTCCGTGGAGGGTCGGAGCCGAGCTCGCGTGATGCCAAGGGCCTCCATGGCGTCGGCGTAGGAGGAGGTTGAGGCCGCTTCCCGAATCCATCGGTACCTTGCCGAGGCGCTTGGTGCCGACTATGGGATCGGTCGACGAGGAGGAACCTCCCGGGTGTGGCACGTGCACGGGGTGGTCCTTCTTGTCAAAGGTGATCGGGGCTTGGACCACTTGAGGTAGGGAGGCCGTTGCGGGCTCGGTGAAGAGGACCTCGCTGCTGCAGAGCTTCTCGGGCGGCGCTTGGACTCGACGGGGTGGGCGCCCGAAGACGGCGTTGACGGCGCCGTCTTCAAGAAAACGCCCTTGTCGCCCCGCGACCGTCGAGCTCGCCATCGTGGCGCTCGTCGCCCGCGACCTCTCCCCCCTGCGCCGGCTACAAATTTCCGCGGGAGCCGGCAGTCCCCGAGCTTGTGCTGCCCGACGCCGTGGTTGGGGCAGGGCGGGTCGAGCTTCTTTCGAAGAAGTCCTTGGGAGCGGAGGTTCGCGGCCTTGGCACCGGCTTCTTCTTTTCGGTGACCGCGACGAAGTCATCCCCGCCGCGCCGACGCTTTGTTCTTGTTCTTCTTTTTGGGTCGCGAGCTCGAGCCTTCACCGCCTCATCGGGCGGCCTTCTCCTTGCCCTTGCCCGTGGTGCCATGGAGGATCTGCGAGATGGCCTCCTAACCCCCGGCGGCGTGGTTCGTGGCGGTCGAGGAGGTCCTTCACCGTCTTGGGCTTGCGTGTGCCGAGCTCTCGGATGAGCGTCTCGCGGTCGTGCCGAAGGTGAAGGCGGTGATGATCTCGCGTCGGTGGCGTCGGTGAGCTCGTTGCGAGCTTGGAGAAGCGCCGAATGTAATCACGCGAGCTCTCGTTCCTCCGCCGTTACAAGCTGGAGGTCCCACGTGTTGCTTTCGGGCGCGAGTAGGTTCCACGAAAGTTGCCAATGAAGACATCGCGGAGGTCGCGCCCGGTGTCGATCATACCGGGCAGGTGCTCGAGCCGAGAGCGAGCCGTGTCGGCGAGGTATAGGGGAGGTTGCGAATGATGAAAGCTCGTCGTCGGCTCCGCCGCGACACGAGGCGGTAATCTTCGAGCCGACGCCCAGGGTCCGTCTCCCGTTGTACGGGCGGAGGTCGGGGGCTCGGAAGCGCCGAGGAACGGCGGCGCCGTGAACCGGCGGGCGCGGGCCCGTGGCCTCCTTCCGTCCGGGGTGGAGCTCCGCCCTCGCGTTCCGCCCCTCGAGCTCGAGTATCGCGAGGTGAGGGGAGCGCGCCGCCCCCCGACCTCGGGGTTGGACCGCGGCTACGGTCCTCCGTCGCGAGCGGTGCCTCTCCTCTTGCCGTAGGACTGTTTGGGTGGTGGTCGTCGTCTCGCCCGTCGTCGCGACGGTTGCGGGCGGACGCCGGGGGCGCTTCCTCCGTGCTCCTCGCGTCGTCGTCGCCGAGGGTGTCCCGGGCGCCCCGGTTTTCTCCCCGTCGTCGCGCGTGGACACGCTGGGACTCTCCTCGGTTCGGCCTTTGGTTGGAGGAGGCCTCATGCTCTTCCCGAGTCGTCAACAGGCGACTCGAGCTCTCCATCCCGCTGCTCGCGGCTTTCGATGAGGGAGCGCAGCCGTTGGTGGAGCCTTCGAGCTTCCGGCGCCTCGGGCTCGGGCAGCTCGTGGAGGAGCTCCCGTGGCCGCTGCGAGGTTGTGTCGCCCGCCCGAAGGCGGCGGGAGGTCATCGGCCTCGTCGATCGGCGTCGCATCTCTCGTCCCTCGAGCTTGCACGTGTCAGCGACCTCCAACCTCCCCGAGGAGGGCGTCGCGTTCTGCGCGATCTCACGCCGGCCTCCTCGCCGCTCGTTGAGGCGCTCGTGCACCGCCTGAGGGGGCGCCGTTGAGCGAGCCATCGAGTCTCGACCCGAGTGCGCCGGGTGTGTCTTTGGGAGGACTCGTCCTCATTTGTGGTAGCTGTGCACGGCGCCGTCCGGCGTTGGGCACATGTAGCACCTCGCGTGTGGGGTCGACCCCGCGAGGCTTAAGGCGCCGGCGTGGTCTCGAGACCGTCGCTCGAGCTCGACGTCATACTTCCGGGCAGAAGAGCTGTCCCGCGGTACATCTCGTCGTAGGCCGCGAAAGTTTCGTCGGAAAGCGGCTCTGCCGGCGCATCTGCGGGGCGATATTGGCGGTGGAGAAGGTGGCGTCGCAAAGAGCTCCCGAGTCGGCTCGGGGCTAAGGATGTGCGGGAGCAGAGTCCGCGATGGCGGCGAAGAAGTGGTCGGCCGCCGTTCGCACGGGGCTCAACGGGCCCGAGTGAATCCGGCCGAACGCACCAAGACGGGGCGTCGGGCGGCGCCACGGACGAGGCGGGCGTCATCACGTCCCGCACCATCGAGGGGAAGGTGGCTCCGGCGAGGGAGCCCTCGGGAATTTAGCGCCCGGCGAAGTCCGGGGGTCCCGGCGCATCGGTGCGCGGGCGCGGACCGGTGGTGAAGGAAGCCATCGAAGTGGTGATCGTCACACTAGCGCTGCCCCTACCGGGCGCGCCAACCGCCGTGGTCGTATACCACGGTCACAAGAATCGCCCGGCTAATGTGTGCAACGATGGCCTAGCTCGAGAACAATGACATGGTGATTTATACTGGTTCGGGGCAATCGAGCACCCTAGTCCGTGTGTGGCACTATCAGAGCTCAAAACGCTTGTATCGGGCGCATACAAGCCGGGAGAGAGGGAGATGAGCTCCCAAGTCTCAATGTGATGAGTGAAATCGAGTGATGTGTGTGTGTGTGTTTTTTGTGTGTAAGAGGGCTTGCCCTCCCCTGGCGGCCGAACCCTCCCTTTTATAGTTATAAGGGGAGCTTACAGGGGCCGCCGAGCGGAGGGGCTTAGAGATAGAAGGAATACAAGTTTGGGGGTGGAGAGGAAAAGTTCCCTCCAATGTCGGGCACGTCGGGCTGTCGGCGTCTTGTGGCGCTGCGTGCCGCCGCCGGACTTCTAGGCACGCTTCGCCGGTCGTCGTAGAGTAGAATAGGGGTGGCTCCGTATCCCGATACATTGTACGCTAGCGGGTGACGAGCTCGGAGCTCATCGGTCGGCGTAGCGAGGGGACAATGAGCGCCCCGCCGCCCGTTGCGTTTCTTGCGTTCTACCGCCCGTCGAGCGCGGCGCCCGGTGCTCGCGGGCGAGATCATAGAGGCGCCGTCTTGCATTAAATGCGCGTGCCTGGGGTCTCGGGGAAACGTGTGGTCAGGAGAGCTCGCCAGGGAACTTGACCTCGCCCGTCGAGGTCATCCTTGTCGCGCAGCGTTTGTCCCCTGTGTTTGTCGGGACCTGGCGTGACCTGACGGCTCCACGTCGCGCGTGCCGCCGGGGGTCTTGCCCCGCAGGCCAGATAGGGTCATAGGTTGCGGCGCTGGTCGCGTAGCTGAACCCGCGACCCCCTGAATCGTACGCCGGATTCTCTTGATCGTTCTTGGGTCCGGCGCCGGGGAGCTCGTTCGAGACGGAGAAGAGCTCGTTACCGTAGTGGATCTCGTCACACCCACGAGCTCCCTAGGGAGCTCGTTCGAGGCGGAGGTTTTTCCCAGGGACGAGCTCGGGCTCGCTCCCGAGCCTTCGCGGGTCCGCGAGCCTTCGTCCCGAGACGGGGATGCCCTCATCGTATTTCAGCCTCTCGCGCGGGTAACACCGCTACTTGACGAGCACGTTTCCTCTCTCTAACGCGTTTGCTACGGACGAGTTGAGATGGTTGACTCGATCCGAATATCTGCGTTCCACACTTAGGTTTTATCGGGGAGAACCAGAGAAACTTGAAGGCTTGTGTTGTTGTTTTGTCACTCAACAAGTGAATTTATACGTATGTCGACGATGGTAGCATCCAAAGACAAAAGGATCTATACTGGTTCAGGCTATAGACCTACTGAGTACGAGTGCATGTTTATCGGTCACATGCTCTGAAGTTCTTACAATGGGGTGTGCAAGAAGAAGGAATGATGCAGGGGAGTGGTGAGGGACTAACAGTCAAATGAATGTTTTAAGGGTCTGTCCCCCGGAAGGAATGATGTAGGGGAGTGGAGAGGGACGGCCGAGTGCTCGTGAGCCTATGCGAAGTAGAAAACTAGTAACTTTGGCTTGCAAAGGAGGGAGAAAACTAGTAAATTTGCCACAAGGATGGCTATTCGGTGCCGGGTATGACTAGGCCACTACACCAATATTCTGCACCAAGCTAGCAGGCACACTGGTCATCGCTACAAGGCCTAATGGCTTCGTCTTCCGCTAATGAATGTCAACCCAAGACTAATCTAAGATTTAGTATCCTAAATATGATGATCTTTCTAAGCCTCTACCGTTGTGTGACCCGAATCGGCGTCAATATCTACGGGTTAGAATAATTCACGTGCAGCGATGGTACGAAACTCACTTCTGAGATATGGATTAGGTTAGGTGCAATACACATTTTCTAGTCAAATATCAAGTTAATTATAACTACGATAAAATCGGCTTACCCATGGCAAATAATATCCAGTGGTGCTTATATGTTACACTCGAAGCGAAACTTAGAGGTTCTTACGCACAAAGCTAACACGTATCACGAATCTCATACAAGCATTTTGTCCAAAAACTAGCGCGGGGATTGGATATACCCAGCACGGTCCAATCATCATTAGCGTTGGTTGTAGTACTCCCTCCGTTTTAAATTGTAGTTCACTTTGGTTTTTCTATATACATTAATTCTGCTATATATGCACCTAGTTATACACACATAGAGGGAGTATAGAACTGTTGGCCACACATACACATGTGAAACTTCTGTTGACTCCTAGCTTATCTGCAGTATTTTCATCCGTTTTGGCCATTGGATGGAGCGCTTTTAGGTGTCGGTGTCCTGATTATAACATGGCAAATAGCATGGTCGGCTCGTCTCCATTAATTCGTGACTGGTAGACCCTGACCTGAGCGAAAACGAGATCGCAAGAACTAGCACAACGCGCTGATGTGTGTATGGAGCGGTGCAGACACCTGCCTGTCGCTCATATATATGATGAGGGCAAAAAATACAAAAAAAAAAGAATAAGAGAGAAACAGAAACAGAAACAGAAACCAAGCTTCTTGACCAAATATTAGGACTCGCATCAGTATCTATGTACCGCATTTTTGCACCTGGACAACGATGAATTTTCTTCTCAGCAAATAGGTAACCCAAAATTTTCCTATATTGACGATATATCTCACATAATATACACAGGCCTTCGACCACCCTTCTTCGGCAAGTTTGCATGCTAGGAAATTCCTAGGAACTATATAGTGATGTCCCAATTGGTTCCATTTAAGTGAATCAAAGGTTATGCAAAAGGATCCAATGCAAGAACAAAAAAAAAAAAAAAAAAAAATCTGTACAATTTAATAAAAAAATAAACAATGACAACTAGTCCGGCCAATACTGTTTAATATCTAGTTTTGGCTCTATGGATATAACGATAAGGTGAAATTTTGAATGAATATATCTTGATTACTGATCACCAATTTAGAGTATACTTTTTATACGTTAAAGAAGAAATCTCTTTGGGTAAAGATGGAAGAGCCGTTAGAGCCCCCGACAACCCCTCTCCCGGCGCGGCGTGCCGCCTCCACCACCCCCTGCGTCGATCTCCACCCTCAGCACTCCTCCTTCCATTCCAACGCCGGATCCGGGTTCCTCCACTCCCGATCTCACGTCTCCATGGGCGTTGTTCCCACGGCCTCTAGAGCCTTGGCCGGGCGAGGGCCTCGCAGCCCCGCCCGGTCACCTCCGGCGCCCATGGCGGCGGGGCGGCGACCTCCACCATCCGGCATCCCCTGCTCTTTGGAGGGTGTCGGGGCCGCCCGTGGGCGGGGGGCGGGTAGGGAGGCCCCCGAGCTGGCTTCCCGGGAGTGCCGCCCGTTGGCGATGCCGGGGGCTGCGGTTTGGGGACACGCCATCGTCGCCCCCCCGCCGCTTGGCTCGGTTGGCCATGGCGTTTGCTGAAGAAGAGGACGCCACCACGGCTCCCGCCCCGGCGTCCCCGTCCGTCGCCTTGTCGCCATCGCCGCCTTCGTGTCATTCTTTAGGGCCGTCGCCTTTTTTTCCCCCCAAGAGGCCCCCTCCTTCTGGAGTAGGCTACGAACTGTAGGGGACGGCGCCGTCGTGTGCACGCCCACCGTCGCCGTCGTGCCTGAGCCCCGCCACGATCCGGGAGGTTGGAGGACGAGTTCGGATGGTCGGCGAGGATGTCCCCGGAGGTTGAAGTTGAGGGGGGCGAGGTTGTGCCATGCTCGACGAGCTCGGGCTGGCCTCCCCTCTCCCGCCTTGCCCCTCCATTCTTCCCCTCCCGCCCGGTCGGTCGGCAGGAGCAAATTCCGGCGATGGGTGGAGGAAGCCAACGCCCGCAGCTCCGACGACGACCTCGCATCTCTCACGCTACGCTGCCGGGCGGTCGCTCCGCCACCCGAGGTGGAGGTCGCTCCCGTTCACGCACCGGACGCTGCCCGCAGCTCCGGCCCACGGATGCGGAGTTGGGCTGTCGGTAGCTGCAAAGGGAGGCGGCGCCGTCGGCAGCGTTGGTCACCGGGACAACCATCGCCGGGGCTGTGCGGATTCCCGCGTCACCGCCTTGGCCCGCGGACAGCTGCAAGGCTCGGTGCTTTGCCGCCTTGGGCCTCGGTCTCGGCCCTCGGTCGATGCCGATGGCTTCCGGTAGTTCGACATCATCGCCCCCGCCGTCTCCGGGAGTGCGGTGGCCAAACGCCACCACCCCGTCCCTCGAGCTACAAGGGCTGCTTCAACCCGCCTTCGACTTTGGTCATGTTGCGGCGCAATGCCACTCGCCTTCCCGCCGCCGCCTCCGTTGCCGTGGGGTCGGTCACGAGCAAGGGCGTGCGAGCAAGGTCGTCCACCACTTCCTCGCTCCTCGGAGGTTCGACCGCCTTGCGGCCCACGTCGGGCGGCGCCGCGGCACGCCGGCGGAGCGGTGTCCGTGGTTCGGTCGCCATCTCCATCATCACCTCCCGCGCCCGGTATCGACCACGCGAGTTGGTTGACCCTCCCCAGGGCCACTAATCTTTGGCTTGTCCGGGGTAGCTCCGGGGGCTGTGGGCGCTCGCCGTCGCCGTCCGGGCCACACGCCGTCGACATCGGCGACGTCGGGGCATGCGACCTCACTTCACTACCGCGTCCCCGGCCTCGTCACCGCCTCCGACCGGTCAAGGCCGGAGTTGAGAGATGGTGTGGGGCATCGGTGCGGGGACCCACCGGCGCCCGTCGAGGGGCGGGGTGCGGACCTGTGATATGGGTTGACCCGATGCTCGATGAGCTTGTGGCCTCCTTCGCGCACGCCCTTGTGCCCTAGAGGACCGGTCGGGCCGGTCGATCCCCCTCGCCGCCAGCGTGTGGTGCACCTCACCTTCGCGGATGCGAGGCCGCGGCGGGGAACCGACACCCCACCGCTACCACCTCGGTGCGCGGCCATCACGGACGGCCATTTGCACCGGCGGCCGCGGTGCTCGGTTATCGCCTCCGCCCGCTATTCTGCTGCTCCACGCTCGCAGTCAGGGACGCCCGTTCGGTGCGGGATGCGCTCGTGGCGGATGGATCGCGTCGCCAATCTCAACCCCCTTGTTAAGCGACCAAAGGTAAGGCGTGCCAAAACTCCGGTTTCATTACGGCGCAGCCGCCCGGGCGGCCAAGCCCCGGGGCCCAATGCGGCGTTGCGGGCGCAAAGGTTCTGCTGCGAAGCTCGGTGTTCGGGTGGATGAAACCGCCGTGCGGCGGCGGACATTGTGGCCCAATTCAATGCGGCTTTCAAGGGGGGACATGACGGTGCGCAATAGCGAGCGCTTGAATAAGGCTGCTTGGGGGAGGTTTCGATGTGACCATATTGGACCTCAACCTTAGTGGTTTGGAGGAGGAGCTAAGCGCCGAGTGCTTCGCTTTGTCCACTAGCAACCGGTCGCACAGTTGTTAAAATGTAATCCCGATCTTGTAGATCCGGTAGTTGGTAGGTTTTGGATGGTAACCTTGGTTACCATGTAAAACTCTTGTCACTTTGTTTTGTTTCCTCTCGCTTAATGAAAAGCGCGTTGCGGGCGTGATCGAAAAAAAAAAAAAAAAAGAAGAAATCTGCTGTACGTGTTCTTAAGTCCAAACTCTAGATGTTCAATACATGTTACGTTGTTTTCTGATGTATGACATGTGCAATAGCCGGCGTGCAGCTATAAATTCCTGTAGCAGCCGGGGAGAAAAACTCCTGCAGTAAAGGCATCTTCTGTATTTGAAAAGGAATTTTGACCCCCATTTATAATTTTGACTAGACCAGAAACAGCCCAGCAACATCCTTCATCGACGTTAGATTCTCGGAAACACAAATGCACAATTTGAACGAATATTGTGTACATATGAACTGCACATAGATGGCGCCATCAAAATAGTAGAGATGCTTTCCGCAAGAACACAGTCACACCCTCACACAGTTCCTTGGAACCCAACTAGCCAACTAGCCATGATGGACGGAAGCGGCACGGTGAATACTCCACTCCAAACGTGCCACCCACCCCTATAATAACCCGTCGCCAACGCCAACCACCTCGCCGCACACAAACACCACACCACACAAGCTACCACTGTGTAGCTGGTGCAGCGAAGCCGCAAGGTACTCCGAGGCTAGCTAATCTACTATCACCTCCGATCCAGCTGCTGCTGCTGCCATGGAGAATCCCTACACGAGCTTCATCAACAGCCATCCCCAGCACCACCACCGCTACTACTACCACCCCGCAGTGGCACCGGCGCCAGCGCCGGCTGCCGCCGCCGCCTACCCTTCCCTGCCTTTCTTCTTCGCGGCGCATCATCAGCCAGTACCACCTGCCCCGACGCCGCCCGCCCCGCCCTCACCCCCGCTCCGGGAAGCCCTGCCGCTGCTCTCTCTAGCCCCGCCCCGCGCGGAATCGGTATCGCGCGACAAGAGGAGCACCGCGGCCGCCGGGCACCGGCGACGGTTTCTGAAGAGGAAAAAGGGACGACGACGAGGAGGAGGGCCCCACCGCGAGCAGCAACCACGGCCAGCTGCAGCAGCGCCTGGGACAGGGACAGGGGAGGGCTGTTGGCCGACCTGAACGCCAAGGCGGTGGGTGATGACTCGATGGACGTGGAGGCTGCCGACGGCTCCGTCTCTGGCGGCTCCGCGTTGGGCGACGTAACAGTGGCGCTGCGCATCGGCCTGCCGCTGCCGGCCGCGGCCGAATTGGTCTCGGACCTCTCCGCCGGCACCCGCAGGCGGCAGCAGCACGGCGTCGGCGGCGAGGAGGAGGAGGAGGATGACAGCAGGGAGAACGGTGGCGGCGAGGAGGAGGAAGAGGAGGAGGAGACTACCGCGGCGGCGCCGCTAGGGTTCCCGTCGACGCCGATCGGGCGGCTCAACAAGGGGCAGTACTGGATCCCGACGCCGTCGCAGATCCTGATCGGCCCCACGCAGTTCTCCTGCCCCGTCTGCTTCAAGACCTTCAACCGATACAACAACAACATGCAGGTGAGTGAGCCCATGGATCCAGACATTAATTCTTTCATTTCATTCATTCTTCTTGCCGCTTGCACCTGCTTGCATGCATTTCTTTCATTCGTCTCCTCTACTTTTTCTAAATCTAAACTGAAATAATTGAACTCACAAACAATTAAATTAAAGTAGTTTTTGTCAAAGGCAGGCAAATTACGATTCCCAAACTGATTTTTTTCTCTAGAATCATTAAACTCGTTCCGTTGGTGATCAGTAGCTTCTCTTTTAATTTCTCGTCTGTTGAGGACGAACGAATTGAAATAATTTTGGGTTTGCTAGTTTCTTCGGCAACCCGGCCACAAGCGGGAACGTCGTCGTAGATGTCGATCGATCCCCTCCCTTCCAATAATTGGAACTAGTTACCTAACATTGAATGATGTGGCAGTAGCTAGCTTGCTAGGTTAAATAAAGTTTCTACAGTGGCCAAGTCGGCCGGTTTTATGTGAAATGAACACGGAGGACGAACCCACAGCACAGACAGCTTGTTGCTGTAAATAGCCACGGTTCCTTTGTCGGGACAGAGCGGAACAATCTGTGTCGTCTGCTGTTATGTTCTAACTGTCGATTCCCTTTAACGTATGCTATTGAATAAAGGCTGTAGATTCTCACTCTACCAATGAAACTCTCAAACCATTGCATTACAGTAGTGCAAATTCTGTGTAGATACGATCTGATCTTGGAATTATGTCGCATAGAGACAGATAGACATAGTTAGCCGTGTAGATTCGTGCTCGTGTAACAGTGCTGTGATCTTGTTTGGAATTGTACTAGATAGTAGACATATACAAAACCCAACTAAAATACCAAAAATACATATATGTAGATCCTCCAAAGGCATGACTAGGCAAATATCCTCTTTTTTTCTTTATTTGTTTTTATAGATCGGAGTAGCATAGATGCAGATGGTGTTTTGCTTACGGTTTGTTTGGAGATATGAAACCAACTCTGAAAAGCAGGAAACAGTAAGTTCTTCTCGATCCAATGGTCATTGTCCTTTGGATAAGTAGGTGCTCATGTGAAAGAGCTGGACGTGATAATCATCAGGTACTAGTAGCAGTAGCTCGCCAGATAGATTACATACACGTGCTCCTGTCTGTTGTGGCCGGCCGGCGCCTCCTGACCGGCGATTAAGCTCAGAAAGAAGGCCGGTCGCATGCAGTTGCGGCCTTTTCGTGTGATTGAACAAGACCAAGCCATGCATGCATGCAACTTTTGAGGGAGTCCTCCATTCACTTTTTTCCGGGAGTTCGTCTTTCCTTTGGGAATGCATGCATGGAGATCGATTGAGGCCGCATGCAGCAGGCCAGTGGCGCTCTCTGTCTTCTGGGTCTAATTTCATTTGGGCATGGCATGGCATGGCATGGACGATAGCTTGGTCACCAAATTCATGCCTGAGATACATGATGTGTCTCTGGTCATGGAAAGAGATGAGCATGTTCGATCTCCCAGAACATTACCACTGATCTCCGTCTTTGAATTGATCATGTTCATGTGAAAGCCTCTAGATAGAATAGTAGAATGAATGATATCGACCACGATCGAGAGCTTGAGGCCAACAACAAACGTAATTTCCTCTTGCTGTGTAGTGTAGCATTGTACTTGGGATTCACTGGCTGGGCCTTCACGCCTCCCGATAACTGCAAGAGAGATGTAGTACAGTGTTGTTGCTGTAGCTTAGCTATGCCGTCCTGGCACACGCTCACTGTGCGGCGGACGCAATCGCGCACGTACACGGTACAAACACACACACGCTGACACGCACGCACTCTCTTTCTCTCCGGCCCTCCGAAAGAAACAACACAAACATGAGCCATGGTCTATACAGTAGTACGTACTCTATAGTAGCAAGCTAGTGTGTGGAAGGTAGCTAGCTAGACAGCCCTCGCTTTCAAAAGCTTGCATGCAGCGACTGCGAGCTGGCCACTGCCATCATGCGGCTCCTGATCCGGGTTTCACCACGGACTGACATGGTGCAAAAGTTAAAAAAAATCTGTGGCATAATATATACTAAGGGAGAACACTGTTTACGGATGCCAGTCTTCTCTGATCAGCAACCAATATCAAAGAGATGCGCATGCATATGCATAATTCATATGCATAATGCCCATAATCTAGCTAGCTAGTACCAATGTCAAAGAGATGCACAGATTTTTTTATATAAAAAAGGAGTATCATTCTTTATCGAATCTAATACTACTTATTTGATATCATAGATACTGTTTTATTTTATAAATAAATTTGGTTAAACTCAATACGGTTTCTAGGCTGAAATTGTATTCATTTCGAGCCATCGAAAAAGTAATAGATCATTGAACTGAACTCAAGTGTAGTAACAGTAGTAATAATTGGTTAAAAAAAAACAGTAGCAATAATTTGCCTAAAACCAGCATTAATAATTAATATTACCTTGTTATTCATGCATAAATGCATGATGATCACATGAACACTGCCATTGTTGCAGCATATGATCATGTACGCTACTATATATGTTCGTTCAAAAAAAGGACATGTACGGTACGTAAGCCCAAGTAGCTGTAGCTAGCAACTCATGTAAGTACATTAGGAGTTACAGGACACTGCATCACATTGTACAAGTATTTAAACTGTTTCTCTGTGCTCCTGATCGCACGTACTGTACGTGTATAAGTATGTACGTCTGCCGTTGCATTATTGTTGCGTGGGTGATTTTTTTTTTCCCTGATTATATTGAATGGATGGGATGCAGATGCACATGTGGGGTCACGGGTCACAGTACCGCAAGGGCCCGGAGTCGCTGCGGGGCATCCAGCCGACGGCCATGCTGCGGCTGCCGTGCTACTGCTGCTCGCCGGGGTGCCGCAACCACATCGACCACCCGCGCGCCAAGCCGCTCAAGGACTTCCGCACGCTGCAGACGCACTACAAGCGCAAGCACGGGCTCAAGCCCTTCCTGTGCCGCCGCTGCGGCAAGGCCTTCGCCGTCAAGGGCGACTGGCGCACGCACGAGAAGAACTGCGGCAGGCTCTGGTACTGCCTCTGCGGCTCCGAGTTCAAGCACAAGCGCTCCCTCAAGGACCACGCCCGCGCCTTCGGACATGGCCACGGCTTCGTCGGCGGCGCCGGCGGGTGCGGCGACGACGACGATGACGGCGCGGTGTCCGACGTCGAGCACGACGCTGCCACGGCGGCCAGCAGGACGATGTGATCGAACCGTGCAGGCATCTATGTATCGATCGAGCTATCTACTACATACGTGTACTAGCCGGCCGGCAGGTCGATCTTACATACATACTACAAAGAACGTATGATTGATCGATAGGCCGACCGACCGGTGCAAGTGCAAAAAGAAAATCATCTGTTGTACTATATACTATACTATGTAGTGAGATTATCGAGCACTTCTTTCATTTCTCTTTAGCTAAGTACAGCACACGGCTCATCTCTGGCACAGTGGCACGTACGAGAAATCAATCACGGGCATGAATGTGTCAACAGCGAGCTTGTGAATATGTGATCGATCGATGCACTGTTCAGAAACTTGAGTCATCGATTCACGGCTAGAGTGTACCGGAGTACCGCCACTTGATCCTCTCGTCTTTCGTGCATATTTCATTCAGTACAAGAACTGCATAGATTTTTGTGTTAGCAAGCAAGGTATTGAAATGTGTGTCATCAAAACACGAGCAAAAGACAACTACTCCTTTTGTTCCAAATTATAGTTTATTTTAGTTTTTCTAGATACATTGTTTTTGTTATACACCTTATACACTATGTCTAGATGTATAGGAAAAAAATGTATCTAAAAAAATCAAAAACGGTCTATAATTTAGAACAAAGGAAGTAATTAATATGCATGAATTGTTGTATTTTCCAAACACAATCTCTATGTCAAAGCACACATGTAGTGACCAGCGATGCCTTAAGAAATATAATCAAGTTGAGATATGCCTTACTTTCGATCTACTCTATGTGCTGTACTTACCGGTAGGCGCGTCCACCGTCCTCAGCCCTAGCCCGCCGGTGGCGCTCCGGCCCCGGCGTCCACCGTCCCAGCCGCCGGTGCCGCCCGGGCCGGCACCGTCGACCACCTCGCGCGCTCGCTAGCTTCCCCGTCCCTGTCCATGGCCGGCTCCTCCTCCCGCCGCTCCTGGGCGGAGGAAGTGGCGAGGCTTTTGGTGAGGGGCGCGCCCGACTGGACCATGGCGGGCGTCTCTCCCTTACCGACCCGACGACGACCTTTCGATGCGACTCGCCACCGCCACCACCGCCTCCCTCCGCGCGGGAAGGAGGTGGCCGCTCGCCTCCAAGCGTCCGCGTGCCGCGGTGATCGCCGCCGCCCGCGCCCGGGCGCCCGGGTAGGCAGTCGGCTTCATGGCGGCCGCGCGAGCTTCTTACACGCCCGGCATTGTCGATCACCGTGACCGATGCGCGCGGGGCCCCTCGGCTGTGTCCCCGCCGCCGGCTCACCCGGCCAGTGGAGCGCGGCAGCCGGATGCCGAGGGGTTCTTCCGGGTCCGCGTCGTCGCGCGGGAAGGGTCCTTCGCCGCCACGTCGCCCGCGGCCGGTCCCGGCGGACCTCGTCGGTATGTGTTTCAACCGCCTGCGCCCGGTCGCTGAGTCTTTGCATGTACGCCCCCTTCGCGGTGCTGCGGTGCGGGGAGGAGGGCACCGGGTCGCAGAGTGCCCTCTCCCGCGTCATGGGGGCCAAGCGTCGCCGCTCCCGTCACGGGAGGAAGATTATCGCCGTCGGCGTGGGCGCGACCACGTCTCGGGCGACAACCGGGCCGGTTCTTCCACCTGGCGGTCGGTGGTCGCTCCGCAGTCCGGCGGAGGCACGCGTTCCCGCCTCACCGGGCCTCGCCTAACGCCTCCGCCACCTCCCTCCGCCACCGCGCCGCCACACCATGCGGCCGTGGGGGAATGGTGGGGACTTCCAGCGCCGGCGGACGGCGCTGGTCCGTCGTCACGCACCCCTCGTCATCGTGCCGCACTCGGGACATGCGGGCGGCGGAGGAGGCACTGGAGCATGCTCGGTTTTGCACCGCCCGGCGGTGCGGCGCGACGTGCATTGCGCGTCTCCACCATCTACACCTACCTCGCCCGAGCATTTCGAGATCGGCGACAACGACGTCCGCGTTAAATGCGCATGAACCGGAGGACTTCATCGCTCGCCAGGAATGCGCCCGACCGCCCGGCGCATTCTTGCGTCGCGGCCGGGAATCCGCCGCATCTCATCTGGCGCCCATGGCGGCGCACCTCGCCGCCGCGCCTGGGGACGTTCGGGTTCCGGTCATCGTCGCCCTTCGTCGGCTACCGGCGCACGCCCGAGGGGATATCCGGGTCGGCCCAGGCGTACCTCGGTTCGTGTTCTTTGCAGCATTGGCCCGACGGACTTCGCGACACGTTGTTCGAGGATGACAGGGGAGATGTTCGTCACGGCGTGGTGCTTGCACCCGAGCTTCATCCCGCCCAGCTGGCGGCTAATTGATTCGAGAGATCATCCCCAACCCGGCGGTCGCGCGAGTTTTTCGCCGCTGGCTGCGCTACCTTGTCAAGGCAAGGGTGGTTGCCGCCCAGATCGGTCTACACCGCCGCCTCAGCTCACCGGCCGACTTTGGTGGCGGCGATGATGGCGGTCATGGTGGCGGTGGTGGTGGCGGCGGCGATGGTGATGGTGACGCGGCGATTTACGATCACCGGAGGACAACCCGGCCGAATTGGCCGTCGCCGCGACGGGGACGATGAGCTTGGTGGGAGCTCCACCGACTCGACCCCGTCACCACAGGGATCGCCATGGCGCCGCGGCGAGGGGCGGCGCGGCTTCCCTACGCATCGGTGAGATCACGTGCCCTACGCCATCCGTGGGTAAGGCCACCGGTGCGTGGGCGGTGATGGGCGTCGAGGGGCGCTGTTCGAGGGCGGCGCGGCGCCCGAGGAAAAGGCTCGAGAACTTCACACCTGCTCGGCCATGAGTCGACGCGTGGCGTGACCGGGCGCCAACGGTTCCGCTACGGTCGTGTCTCGGGCGGCGTGTTGTGACCGGACGGCCGGTTGAGCCGGAGGAAAGGTGGGAAATGCGTGCACCATCCACGCCCGAACGTCGGGGCCATGATCTCTCGTGATGAGCCCGGGTCGCAATCTCGGGATGACGGTGGTCGCCGCGGCTGCAGATAAGGTCGGGTGCCCAAAGTCGGCGGGTCTACGGATCGCGCCACACCGCAGCGGCGGTGCGGTCGCGTCGCGTCATGTCGTTGCCTCGCCCATGCTCTCCGTTTCGCGGCATTCCGGGGGCTCCCATGCCGGTTTCGTCAACAGGTTCATCATGGTGGCCCCACACTGCGCCGCAGCGGGTGCCGCACGGCTTCACCGAGTTGGCTGCGGGAGACTGGTGGGCGGCCTGCGTGGACACTGAGTTGGGCTACATTCAACCGGGTCGCTTGGTGCTGGTTGGTGGGCCGGAGGACTGTGCCTCTCGCCAACTTGATTGGTGGTCGGGCCAGGTCGACGGATTCAACAAGAGTGGAACAATCGCTCGTTCCTGAGGTGGGAGACGGATCTGCATCCGGAACGCTGGAGTCTCCTATGCCGACCTTGACGGAACGGGCCGAGGCATTCGTCTTCACCGCGCCTTCCGTGGATGAATTTGTCGCCTCTTTCACGAAGACTCTCCAGCCTCCCATTCTGTCGACGCCCACGTTGCGTAAGACCAAACCGCGCGAGCCGCCGAGCATGCCGAGGCGAAGTGCACGTTTGGCGAGCAAGAACACGTCGGTTCATCTCAAGCCGGGAGGATCAAGCCGGGGAAGGTCCTGCCTATGAAGATGGGCATTGAGGTTGAGGTCGCACATGAGGATGCCGTGTCTTTCGATGAGCTGCAGGTCGCCTTCACGGGTCCGCTCGCCGACGTCAACAAGGAAGCCATGGAGAATTTCCTCCTTCGGGGGAAAAAGTGTCGTCTTGCCGCGGTGAGTAGGGTCTAGGCCTACCGGTGCACGGTCGCAAATTAGTTTCCCATGTTAGCAAATCATACGTTCCTCGGAATGTGCGTGGGGCAAACACACGCAAGACGCCGCGACGCGGTGCGAGAGTTCGTCATTCAGGAGCGTGCCTCCGTTGTGTGTTTGGTCGAAACTAAGGTCGATGTACTCTCGTAACTTGGGCTCGTCAACTAATGGGAATGGCTTTTGATTACGTCGTTTTTGCCTTCTGGCCGGTGCGTCGGGTGGGATTATCGTCGGATGGTCGCGTGTTTCTGGGCGGCCACGGCCACATGTTGCCGAAACTTCTCGATCACCATTGATCTCGGCGCCGGTTGATACAACCGGTGAGCCGTGGTCCTTGTGCAATGTCTATGGACGGTGCAGGGGATGGCCGAAGCGAGAATTCCTTGATGAATTGTTGGCCGTTAGGGCGGCAACGCTTGGTAACCTGTTGTTGTGGGGGACTTCAACATGATTTATCGGGCGGCCGACAAAAAAACAACGACAGATCGAACGGCGACTATGCGCCGGTTTAGACGGGCCTTAAACTTCGATGGTTGTGGATGAACTATACCGCATGGCCGGGTTTGTATGCACCGAGCAACGAGAGAACCGGACCGACACTTGAAAGAATTGACGGGCGTTCGCGTCGGCACTACCGGATGGCTAACTTCCCGACCACCATCTTCGAGCGCCGTCGGATGGTTTCGATCATGCACCCCTCATGCTAAATTGCCGACCGCGTCAAGAGCGGCGCCTCGTTTTAAATTCGAAGCTTTCGGCCTCGCATGCCGGGCTTCATGGAGGTCGTGGTCGAGGCACGGGAACGGGAGGTGCCGAGTGACGTCGATGCTTGTAGGCGGCTAGATGTCAAGCTACGGCGCACGGCCAAGGCAATCGAAGGCATGGAGTGCACGGTCGATTGGCGAAGATCCGCCTTGAGCTATTTGGTGCGCGGGAGATTATTGCCCGACTTGATGCGGCGCAAGACCGAAGGAGCCTTTCTGAATCTGAGCGAGTTCTGCGTTCGAAGCTCAAGGCGAGGAGTCTAGGATTGGCTTCCCTCTCAAGGACCATTGCACGTACTCGCTCTCGTGTCAGGTATCTTGGTGAGGGAGACGCGAATACAAGGTTCTTCCATCTACAGGGCTGTCATAGGAGCCGCAAGAACTTCATTCTTTGCCATCCGAATGATGGGGTTTCTCTCACCGAGGAGACCGAGAAGCAAGACCTTGCCTTTGAGTACTACAACAATATCTTCGGCAAGCCGTTCACCGGGACCAATTCCATTGTGTTCGATGACCTCTTGCCAAGGCTCAACCTGCGGGGGCATCGACTCGTGCTTTACCGAAGAAAGAGATGGGCGACGGTCAAGGAAATACCGCCTCGATCGTGCTCCCGGGCCGGACGGATTCATCGGGTTTATTCTACAAGGTCGCATGGGGAGGTCGTCGACCTGATGTAGTGGCGACCTTTCACGCACTCGGTCGTTGGATGGTAGAAGCTTGAATCTTCGAATGACGCGGTCATGGTGCTACGAGGAAACGTCCTAACCCGACAAGCCTCAAGGACTATAGGCCGATAAGCTTGATCCACGGCTTGGCAAGATCTTTACTAAGTGTTTAGCTCGAAGATTGGCGCCTCGGCTTGGCGAGATTGTTGCAGCTAATCAAAGCGCCTTCATCAAGGGAGATCCATCCACGATAACTTCCGGGCGGTACGGCTCGCATGTCGCTGGTTACACACCAATAGACATCCTTCGGTCCTCTTGAAGATCGACATCGCAAGGCCTTTGACTCGGTAGCATGGCCTTTTCTTCTCGAGGTTACGTCCTTCATTGGGTTTTCCGCGGCGATGGACCAACCGGATGGCCATGTTTCTATCCACGGCGGGCACCAGAGTCTTGTTGAACGGTCGCCTTGGTCGTAGGATTGCGCACGCGAGAGGACTGCGACAGGGAGATCCCATCTCCCCAATGCTGTTCGTGATTTGCATGGAGGTGCTCAATGCGTTATTCAGAGCAGCGGACACGCAGCAGGTCCTCTCACCGCTTCCGGGTCAGGTGATTCGACATAGAACTTCGCTATACGCTGACGACCTCGTTCTCCTCCTCAAGCCGCTACCTGGCCGACCTGCGCTGCGTCAGAGATTCGAACCTCTTTCTTTGGTGCATCGGATTACGCTAACTAACTTTGACAAGTGTGCTGTCTCGCCCGATAAGGTGCTCGACGTTGATGTCGACCTCGTGCGCGCCGGCGTTTCCATGCGTCTTGGCGTCGTTCCCGTGCCGGTACCTGGGCATCCCACTCTCCGTTCGGCGGCTGTGCCGGGCCGATGAGCAGGCGTTAGTTGATGCGGTCGCAGCAAGGATACCGACTTGGAAGGCGGATCTACTCACCAAGGCTGGTCGGGTGCGGCTTGCCAAGGTGACGCTGTCCTCCATCCCAACCCATGTGGCCATCTCTTGTTGCCTCTCTCGCCGGGCCGTTGGTCGGTCGATGGGTATCGCCGTGCGTTCATTTGGTCGGGCTCCCGTCGTGACTACGGGTGGCAAGTGTATGTTGGCGTGGCTAGTCGCTTGCCGGCCCGACGGACTTGGGTGGCCTTGGCCTCCTTGATCTCCACCTTTTCGGCATGGCACTCAGATTGAGATGGGAATGGTCGGGCGGGACCAATCGTGATTCGCCGTGGGGCGGACTTGCCTCATACTACGGATAAGATGGTCGCGGCCATGGCCGATGCAAGTATTTCGGTCGCCTTGGCGATGGAGCGTCGGCCCTCATGTGGCTCGACTCATGGTCGCCGGTTGGTCGTCTATGCGAGTTTGCGCCTTGCTCGTTTGGCCCCGTCGTGAACTTAGGCAGAAGAAATACGTGAAACATGCGCCGCATCTTAGCTCTGGGTCGATGACATCGTCGGTGCTCCAACTCGCCAGGTCATCTCGCCGTATCTCACGTGTATGGCGTCTCGTCCGGGACGTGGAGCTACAAGCCTCTTCTCGTCGGCGATGAGATTGTGCGGAAATGGACGGCAAGCGGTGTTTACTCGGCATCATAGGCTTATCGGGCATTCTTCCATGGGGCGGCGTCCATCTTTGGGGGCAAAGGAGCTTTGGCGCACGCGGCGCCTCGACCGTGTGCGTTACTTCTTTCGGCTTGTGCTGCACCGCGGGATTTGGGACGGGACACCGAAGGTTCAGGCATGGTCCGCGCAAGATGACGATGCGTGCCGCGTGTGTGGGCGGGAACCGAGGCCTGCTCTCATATGTTCCTCGGTTGTGTTGTCACCGGACAATTATGGTTCATGATGCTTTCGTCAACGGGCTTTGCGAGCTTGGTGCCGAGTAGAAGAGATGGACATCGCCGAGTGGTGGCTACGGCGGCGAAAGGAGAGTTGACGGGGATTGCCGAAAAGATGTTTGACACTTTCCTCCTCTTGTGCTCTTGGGTGGTATGGAAGGAACGGAATGCACGTGTCTTCGTAAATCAATCGGCTTCGATGACGGAACCGGCGCCGGGCGGTGGCGGGGAAGCCGAAGATTGGGTGGGTGCCGGGTTATTTGTCCTAGCGCCGGCGGTGACCGTGTGGTCGCAAGCTAGTTTCGGGGATGTAGTGCCTCTCCGCGTCTTTTCGGGTGGCTTAGTGTAGTTTCGTTCGTTTCGCCTCGTTCGGTCCATTTGTTTGCCGTTCGGTTTGTTAGGTCTTCTTTTGCTTTCGATGTCCGCTTGACATCACTTTGTATTTGGCTTGGTGTTTTGACTTCCTCTTAATGAAATACGGGTGAATGGCCCGGTCGAAAAAAAAAAAAAAGCAAATTTTGGTAAATGCCTTGGTCTATACTTCATGCTTTGTTGAATGTCTATGCATCTCCATGTGCATTCAACGGTGATGCGCATGAAGGCATGTGCCATTAGGGAAAAAACTTTTGTGTCTAGCGGTTAACAACAAGGGTGAAGATCAAATGAAGGTTCACACCTAAGCTGGTGAGGTTCACTGTCTATGTGGCGCTTGTCAAGAAACCTCTACAAGCACTTCTAATGTATGTATAGTACAAATGACTAGACCAACTTTTGACACTTATTCGGGCCCCAAGTTGGTATTCAAGGTTGTGACGGTCTAGACTATGCTCATGGCGGCCAACTATGGCATACCCTTTTCCGGCCTCAACTAGGACAACTACGACCCCATTAAGGTTTCTGTCTTCTTTGGGTCCTATATGATGGGACACCATAATTTGAGAATTCCTTCACCGCCAAGTCACTCTGGCCACGAGGGCATCCCCCTCCTACCATGCGACTGAGAGCATCGGGCACCTCTTATTCATAGCCCCGAAATGCAATGTTCTATTGCAAAGTTTACCTTGATAAAGTGATGTTGGACCTTCACACCATCGGCTCTCACCTACCCCCTTCCCTCTAGCTATTTGCAAGACACACATGCATCCTCGATCCGTTGGGTCGTCTAGAACTCGCCACAACATGGTCTTCAATTCTCTTGACAGACACCCCCTTCCCCGTTCCCTCCCATTTGGCGCTTGTTGCCCTTAAGAATGCTTTGTGCCTATCGTGATTCCGTTAAGTTGACCCCTCATGTCTTGTCACATGTTGTTTGAACTTTTGTTGATGTAATCGGTGTAGGTTTTCTTATATATATATCCCTTGACCCAATTGTCCACTATCATTGGTGTGTCATGTTTTGTGTCATTCATATATCACTCAATTGGCCTTTTATACATATGGAAGTCATTGAAAGTCTAGGGCGATCGTCTCCCTCTACCCAGTTGCCACCTCAAAATTAAAGGGGGATTGCTTGGGGAATAATGTACAAGTTAGTCCAAGTAAGCCATCGGTAGTGATCCAAATCAATCATATCAAGAGTTAATAATAAAGGTTTAACAATCAAGATATGACATTGAAAATGTAGCCAATAGTAGTAGGTTTGACAATGAAGGTGTGAAAATGCATCAATCTAGTTATAAACAAGTTCTATATATTCTTTTTATAAACACATTAGTATGTTATGTTTCCTTCTCATAATGTGAAGCTAAGCCTAATAAAGAAATAAAACCTCATTTTATGAGGGGCAACCGACCCAATTTTGTAAATGTTTTTTTGGGGGTGGGGGGTGGTGTTTAGAAAGAGTTGAGGTTTCAAAACCGATCGAGGCAACCACGTGACTGATTAAGGGAAGTAAAACATTTTTTATAACTTTTGTATACCATTGCCTATCGAGAGAACGTATCCACGTGCACACTAACCTTATATGTACACGTGCACACTAGCCATCCGGGCGCTTGATTTCCCATCCGATGACCGGGAGCGAGGACCGAAATTTAACGAATCCACGCCCGCACTCGCGTGGTCTTTTTTGAACCCCCCGGCCCTTGAGTTGGCTCCGTTCTCTCCTCCACCCGCGCGAGCACGCTAGCCCCGCAGATTTTTTCGCTCTGCCGCCGAACTTCCCGCCGGCTAGGGTTCCATCCCGGCCGCCGCCTCGGCTTCTCCGGCACTCGGCACCGGCGCGCGGCTCCTCCGCCGAACTCCTCCGACCCCGCCGGCTCGGCTCCTCCAAAGACCGGACGCGGCTCCTCCGTGGGATGGCGTCGCCGCTGGATGTTCGACGCCACCGCTTCCCCCCGATCGGCGAGGCGCCACGGCGGCGGACCGACGAGCGCGCCACACCGCTTGGCGCCACACGGCGCGCCCCAGCCGGTGGCCCGGTAGACCCACGGCGGCGCCCCAAAGCGGTTCCGGAAACCAGCCATGTCGGACACTTGGATTCTTGCAAATGGCTATCGGCGATGAAGATTCACCATCTTTGCCAGCCGCACACTAACGAAGCTTTGGCGATGGTGCCAATTCTCATCAGGTAATGGTTCTTGCACGGGCGAGGGTGGCGACCAACGAGAAGCATGTAACACCCGTGTTTTTGCATCATTTTAAAAATCACTAAAAATTTGAACTTTTATAATTACAACTAAAACTTGATTTAATTTCCGTCAAACCGAAACCCTATTTTCGAAAATGCATTTCAAAATCCCACCATATAGAAAATAGGAAATCTTGTTTGTTGTTTGATGAGCTTTATGGTGACCAAGGATGCAAGGTAAGTTCTAGATGTTCATTATGGAAAATATTGCATGAGATGTGATTTACTTAATTTCTCTCGGGAATCAAATACCGAAAAACCCGTGTGTACCAAATATATATGAATATTTGCATGAGCACAATAGAATAAATATTCTCCTAAGTGGCCAAGATAATATATGTGCTTGTGCAAATATTTGCCGAGATATATATGAATACCCACATAAAAGAATTGGAGAGAAAGAATAAAGGATAGGAAAAAGGGAATAGAAAAAGAAAGGGAGAAAGAAATCAAGAAACGAGCTCTCGGGCTCATTCCCACTCTCCCTTCCTTCCGGCCTAGCCCGATCGATTCCCTCCTCCCTTCCCCTTCTCACTCACATGAGCGGGCCGGCCCGGTGGCGGGATCAGTCACCACGGCCTTGGCCAGATCCGCTTTCCCTCCTCTCTTTCTCACCCGACGACGGGGCCCACCGTCGTCTCCTACTCGCGTCGTATCCATCCGCGGCCCGGCCCCGCTTCACCGTCCGTCTTTGCCACGGCGAGGAGGCCGACGGACGGAACCGCACGAAGGCCGAGCGAACACGATGCGCGACTGACCCAACCGCTAGCCGCGCATTCGCGTCACGAGGATCAAGTAAACGCACACGGGCGCCACCTCGACCTGCCGGCCCGGCGCCGGCCACAGGGAAAGTCGGCGGACGGACACGCGTCGGGGCTGTACACGAGGGCCACGCGGCACCGCCACCCCAAGCTAAGGCGGCGACCGCCACCCCAGCACCGGGTCGAGCCGCGACGGCGGCCCGCGGTGGCCGTCTTGCGGCCATGGTGGGCGGCAGCCGTTGTGTAGATGATGAGACACGACGATGGCCGGCTCGCGGACGCCGCAGCGGCGACCGCCGACAGCGTCAAGGCCAATAAGCACCCGGTGAGGACCCGCGGACCCACGAGGCGCGGTCGAAGCGATCTCGCCGGCGACACCAGCGGCGAGCCTATAAATAGGCCTCTCCGACCTTCAATCGAACCCGCCCTTCACTCGAGCTCCGCCGTGACGAGGAACACCGGTGCTCACCTCCTTTCCCCTCTTCCGCCCCTCCGTTCCAACAAGGGACGAGTTTCCCTAAATCGAGGCTTCGCCGCCCTCGGGCCAGGTCCGTCGCCGCCGTTATGCGAGGTCGTCGTCGATCCAGTGATCGTGTGGGTACGCCTCCCCACTCTTTCCTCTCTCTTTTCCTTCATAAATCGGGTGTTATCGTGCCGTGTAGCTGAAGTCCGCCGCCGCCGCCGAAAGCTCCGCGGGTGCGTGGCCGTCGTGGAAAGCGAGACCCCCGCCGCCCTGATCAGCTGCATCAAGTCCAGGACGACGAGGAGGGTCGAATAGGCCCCACGCGGCGAGGTTCCGAGCAGGAACGGCAAAGCCGGCGAGGTCTCCGGCAAAGCGCCGCCTGAAGATCTCTAGATTGGTTTTGGCTAATTGATGACATCCCTAGGACTAATCTCTCTATGCTAAGTGTTTGTATTAGTTGGAGATTGGTCAAGCCAAGGTTGTGCATGATGGTCATGATGGATGGATCGAGATGGTTCAATTGATGATCAAGTGCATGACTTGGAGAGGATCGTGAATCAAAATGGGCTCAAGGCAAAGGTATATCCATAGGGCCATTTTGTTTTTACACTCAAGACACCATAGAGGGTGTGAGTGATTATAGGATCGATAAGCCGTACTATAAAGAGGGGAAAACTATCGTACATATCGATCCACATGTGCCTCTAGGTTCAAAATCATTTGCATGCATTCTAACCTAGAGAGCAAACTCCGTACTTGATGGAAAATGTTTCGAAAATGCTAACACTTGGTGTCGGGGTGTTCTTCGACATGTCGGCAACAAGAATCAAGTGACGGAAGTCGGTTTGGAGTAAAGGCGAAGGAACGGCGACGAAACGACGAAATTTCGCTGCTTTGTGCTGACCGGACGCACGACCGGAACCGTGACCGGAAGCACGAGGCTCTGACCGGACGCTCCGGTGAGTGCGTCCGAAACAGAGCAATTTTTCGGTGGATCGGCGAGGAGCCGCCGGGACGCACCGAGGAAGTTCCGGTCTTGGCCGGAAGACCGTCGGACGCGCGACCGGACCGCTCGGTATTTCGGTCGGCGATCCGGTTGGGGTTGTCGGTTGTGGCCGGACCCACCATTTGGACTCACCGGTGAGTCGGTGAGTCCGGGCCAGGCTGATTTTTGCGCCAGATTGCACCCCAACGGCCACATTTTGGTGGTGGGGGTATATATACCCCTTTGGCCGGTTCTATGGAGCCTCTCTTGGTCATTTTGAATCAATCCTAACACCTCTAGAGCTGAGCACTCATCCTCCTCCTCACTCCTTTGCTTGAGAGCATTCATTCTAGTGAGTTGAGGTGATTCAAGTGCACTTGCTTTGATCTTTGCATCTAGTGGCACTTGTGGATCGTTGTGAGCGGTGGTTTTCTTGTTGCTCTTGGAGAGCACCACTCCTAGCCCGGCTTGGTGATTGGTGGAGTCGTTGGCAAGAGAAGGTGTATGTTCTTGGCCACCTCCGGTGATTTGTGAGAGGGTCACACACTCCTCGTCGGGAAGACAAAGTGTGAGTAATCTATTGCTCGTGTCTTGGGTACCTCTCATTTGCATTGGGTGCGAGAAGCCTAAAGGCATTTGGCTTGGAGTGAGCTCCACCTCGACCCACACGTGAGAAGGTCGGCACAACGGAGATTAGCTTGAGGGTGCTCAAGTGAACTTCGGATTAAATCGTGTGTCTCCACTTGTCTCTTAGTGATTGGCTTCAATTTGGTTATCACATTGATTCATCCTTGGTGATTGGATTGACTAGCCTCGACATTGTGGTATATCATCTCTATACACTTGCATTACTTTCATATATCTTGTGGTAGTGTAGTTTGAGTAGACTTGCTTAGTTACTAGAGTAATTAGCTTGTTCACCTAGTGGTAAAGTAGTGACTTAGCCCTTGTGTGTGAATTAGAGACTTTAGCAACTAGAATTGTCAATAGGAGGCTTGCCGACAAGTAGAGCTAGAGCAAACGCATTTACGCTTTGTTATTTACTAACAAGTTGCTCTAGTGATTTTGTAGAAAATTTTATTAGGCTATTCACCCCCCTCTAGCCATTTAGGACCTTTCAAGTGGTATCGGAGCCGTGGTCACCATTTTAGCAAGGAGTAACACCCTTGATTGCAAGATATGGCTACTATAGTGTTCAACCATGTTGGGGGAAAGCCACCTCACTTTGATGGTGAGAGTTCTTTTGATCATTGGAAGAGAAAGATGACCATGTACCTCGGTTCTATACATGAGAGAGTATTGGAGGTGACGGAGAATGATTATGTCATTCTTGATCCTACCAAGCTCACCGATGAGGATAGAGCAAATCGGACTTGCAATCGAATGGCACTCAACACAATATACAATGCCATCGATGCAAAGATATTTGAGGGCATCAAGGACTTGGACCGTGCAAGTGAAGTGTGGACAAGATTGAGTGAAACATATGAGGGCACAAAAAGTTGTCAAGAGTGCCAAGCTTTATGGCCTCAAGAGTGAGTTTGAGACCTTCAAGATGAAGGATGGTGAAACAATTCTTGAGATGTTTCATCATCTTCAAGTCATTGTGAATGATCTCAAGACATTGGGCTACAAGACACAAGATCAAGACTTTTGTCACAAATTCTTGATTAGCCTACCCTCAAGGTTCAAGATGTTGATCCTCATGCTACAAAGAGATGGGCTTGATTCAAAGAAGCCAAATGATCTACTTGGAGAGGTGTTGACATTTGACAAGTATGATCATGATGTTGATGCCAAGGAGAAGAAGGAAGACAAGAAGGTTGAGGAGAAGAAGGCCGTTGCATTCAAGGCATCCTCTACCTCAAACAAGGGCAAGGCAAAAGCACAAGAAGAAGAATGTGATGTATCCGGCCTAGAAGAGGTTGATGAAGCTCTTGCCTTGGTTGTCAAGAAATTTGGCACCATGCTCAAGTACAAAGAGAAGATTTGGGCACTACAAGAAGAAGGACACTTCCAAGGGCAATGAAGACAATAGGCTATGTTGAAGTGTGATAGTCCCGATCATCTTTTTGAGGAATGTCCTCATAGGAAGGACAAGAAGAACAACAAGGACCGTAGAAGGGGGCAAGAACAAGGCCACCTTCAAGCAAGGCAAAAAGATGGTGCATTTGTTGTGACATGGGATAGTGATGAGTCCGAAGAAGAAGAAGAGGGCAAGGCTATGATGGCTCTAGTTGATCAAGACAAGCCTTCTCTATTTGACTCATCCTCCGGTTCATGCTTCATGGCTAAGGCCACTAAGGTATATGATGAACCATCCTCTAATGAAGTAAAATATGATAGTGAGGAAGAATATGATGAATCAAATGAACCCACTAAAGATGAGATGTTTGAGGCAATGGAGCAAGCTAACATTGTTCTCATAGCTAAGGCAAAGGAATGTATGGCCTTGGAAAAGAGAGTTGCCTCTCTTGAAAAGAGCCTTAGGGAGCAAAGAAGCATCCTATGAGTGTCTAAAAGGAAGACCATGAGGAGCTTCAACTTGCTCATACAAAGCTTGAAAAAGCTCATTCCTTGCTAGTAGCTAAGAGTGACAAGGTTGTCTTGGTTTCCAAGAGGAATGTTGGTTCAACATGTGACATTATAGATGAACCATTCGTGGTTGATGTTGAAGAACCAAACATACCCTCCACATCCACACCAACCCACTCTACCTCCACTAGTAGTGATGAAAAGGTTTTAGATTCATCATTATTAGTTGAGAATGAGACTCTCAAGAGAGAGGTGGATGAGCTCACCCACGCCTTGGGTAAGGCATATGGTGGGGATGCCAAGTTGCTAAAGTGCTTGGGTAGCCAAAGATTTTCCCTATTAAAGGAAGGTCTAGGGTATATCCCCAAGAAGGGCAAGAAGGCTTTTGTGACTCCAAAGCCTTGCTTTGTGAAGAGCAATGGTTCTTATTGCCAAAGATGCAAGCAAGTTGGGCATCTAGAGCAAAAATGCACTAAAATGAACACCAACAAGAAAGCAAACAAAGTGCATTCAATTTGTTTTGATTCATGCTATTTGCTTACCAAGAGGGAGAATGGTGTGAAGGCAAAGTTCATTGGTACACCAATTGTGGGACCAAAGAAGAAGTCCATTTGGGTGCCAAAGGCTTTGGTGACTAACCTCCAAGGACCCAAGCAAGGATGGGTACCTAAATCTCATTGATTTGATTTGTAGGTGAATTACAAGTCCGGAGGGAGGCATTGGATTCTTGATAGTGGGTGCACTCAACACATGACCGGAGATGCTAGAATGTTCAACTCTTTTGATACAAGTTTAAGTGGTGGTAGTATCACATTTGGTGATAATGGTAGAGGCAAGATCAAAGGTCATGGCAAGATTGAGATCACAAGTGATTTGAGCATATCCAATGTGGCACATGTTGACAAGGTGAACTTCAACTTGCTCTCGGTAGCACAACTTTGTGACCTTGGTTTCAAGTGCATATTTGGGGTTGATGACATTGAGGTTGTTAGCATGAAAGACTCAAAATTGATATTCAAAGGCTTTAGGCATGACAATCTCTATCTAGTTGATTTTGGCACAAGAGAAGCAAAATTGAGTACATGCTTGCTCTCCAAATCAAGCATGGGATGGCTTTGGCATAGAAGGCTAGGACATGTTGGCATGAAGCAATTGAACAAGCTTGTGAAGCACAACCTAGTGAGAGGCTTGGATGGAGTTGAGTTTGAAAAGGACAAGCTATGTGGTGCATGTCAAGCCGGCAAGCAAGTGGGCAACACTCATCCTAAGAAGAATTTCATGAGCACTTGCAAGCCATTTGAGTTGATGCACATGGATTTATTTGGTCCAACCACATACACTAGCATTGGAGGCAATAAGTATGGATTTGTGATTGTGGATGATTTCACTAGATATACTTGGGTATTCTTTCTCAATGACAAGAGTGACACATATTCCATCTTCAAGACATTTCTCAAGCAAGTGTGCAATGAATATGATGTTACCATCAAGAAAGTGAGAAGTGACAATGGTAGTGAATTCAAGAATACAAGAATAGAAGAGCTTTGCAATGACTATGGCATTAAGCATGAATTCTCACCTACCTACACACCACAATCAAATGGCCTAGTTGAGAGGAAGAATAGGACTCTCATGGATATGGCAAGGTCAATGCTTAGTGAATATGATGTGAGTCAATCATTTTGGGCGAAGCAATCAACACCGCATGCTACTACATCAACCGATTGTATTATCATCCAATGATGGGCATGACACCCTATGAGCTATTGAATGGAAGAAAGCCAAGCATTGCTTACTTTAGAGTCTTTGGTTGCAAATGCTACATATTGAAGAAAGGCACTAGATTGGGCAAGTTTGACAAGAAATGTGATGAGGGTTTCTTGCTTGGTTATTCCACTACAAGCAAAGCATATAGAGTGTGGAATAGCACTAGTGGTCAACTTGAGGAAGTGCATGATGTTGAGTTTGATGAAACCAATGGGTCTCAAGATGAAGAAGAAAATCACAATGATGTTGGTGGAACTCAATTGGTAGATGCAATGAAGAACATGGACATTGGACACATCAAGCCAACTCAAGTGATTGATGTTGATGATGACAAAGATCAAGTGCTTTCATCTCAAATGGGTCAAGCTAGTGGTTCTCAAGCGCAAGATCAACAAGCTAGTACATCTTCTCAAGTGCAAGGCACATCAAGTGATCAACCAAGTTCAAGCAATCAACTACCAATACTCCAAAATACAAGTGTTGCTAGAGATCACCCAATTGATCAAATTGTTGGTGACATTGCAAGTGGAGTACAAACAAGAGGAAGGCTTGCGGCATTTTGTGAGCACTTTGCATTTGTGTCACAAGAAGAGCGAGGAGAAGATTGATGATGCCATGAAAGATGAAGAATGGGTATTGGCAATGCAAGAGGAGCTAAATAACTTTGAAAGAAATGAAGTATGGGAGTTGGTAGAAAGACCAACCAACTATAATGTCATTGGAACCAAGTGGGTGTTCAAGAATAAGCAAGATCAAGATGGCATTGTGGTTAGAAACAAAGCAAGACTAGTTGCACAAGGCTACACTCAAGTTGAGGGTCTTGACTTTGGTGAAACATATGCTCCGGTGGCAAGATTAGAGGCAATAAGAATTCTATTAGCCTATGCATGTGCCCATGACATCAAGCTATACCAAATGGATGTGAAGAGTGCATTTCTCAATGGCTTCATCAATGAGCTTGTATATGTTGAGCAACCTCCCGGTTTTGAAGATTATCATCATCCTAATCATGTTTACAAGTTGAAGAAGGCATTGTATGGTTTGAAGCAAGCACCTAGAGCATGGTATGAGAGGTTGAGAGACTTCTTACTCAAGAAAGGCTTCAAGATGGGGAAGGCCGACACTACTCTCTTCACCAAGAAGATTGGCAAGGATTTGTTCATCTTGCAAATATATGTGGATGATATCATATTTGGGTCAACAAATCAAGCATATTGTGAAGAGTTTGCTAAAATGATGGCCAAAGAGTTTGAAATGTCTATGCTTGGAGAGCTCACTTATTTCCTTGGACTTCAAATCAAGCAAATGAAGAATGGTACATTCATTAGCCAAGGCAAATACATAAGAGACATGATCAAGAAGTTTGACATGCAAGATGCAAAGGGCATTACCACACCAATGGGTACAAGTGGCACCTTGGATCAAGATCTCAAAGGCAACATGGTTGATCAAAAGCTATTTCGGTCATTGATTGGTAGTCTACTCTATGTGACCGCATCAAGACCGGATGTCATGTTTAGTGTATGTTTGTGTGCAAGATTTCAATCCTCACCAAGAGAGAGTCATTACAAGGCCAAAAAAAGAATATTGAGGTATTTGAAGCATACACAAGATGTTGGCTTATGGTATCCTAAGGGGTCTAGCTTTGAGCTTATTGGATATTAGGACTCCGACTATGGTGGTTGCAAGATCAATAGAAGAAGCACTAGTGGGACTTGTCAATTCCTTGGAAGATCTCTTGTGTCATGGTCCTCAAAAGAAGCAAACAAGTGTGACACTCTCTACCGCCGGCCGAATATGTTAGTGCGGGGAGTTGTTGTTGTCAACTACTTTGGATGAGGTCCACATTGAAGGATTATGGATTTGACTTCAACAAAGTACCCTTTGTATTGTGACAATGAGAGTGCTTGCAAGATGACTCAAAAATCCGGTGCAACATACAAGAACCAAGCACATTGATATAAGGCACCATTTCATTAGAGAGCATCAACAACAAGGAGATATTGCAATCCATCCAATTGGTACCGAAGATCAACTTGCCGATATTTTTACCAAGCCACTTGATGAGAAGAGATTTTGCAAGCTTCAAAATGAATTGAACATTCTTGACTTCTCCAACATGAGTTGAATGCACCCCACATATGTGACATGCCTCTCCACCGAGCCAAAGCAAAGGTGAAATTGTTTGACATGTCATCATAATATCTAAGGACTTGCTAGATCATATAGACATACAACTTGTCCTTTAGGTTGCATTCATGGAAAAGCAATGATTTTCAATGTATATGTGCCATCACTATTGTTTTATATGCTTGTTTGATCTAGTGATGACATAAGACATGCTTGTGGGCTTGCAATCTCAAGTGTTGAATTTGGATATAGTGTCAAATATGTGGTTCAACATAGACATGATAACCCTCTATTGAGGTGTGAAGAAGCTTGTCTTTGGTTCAAACCGAATTACATGTATGGCAAGCTATCCAAATTTGACCAAATTTGAAAACTAATCTTTCCAATATCAAAAGAACCCGATCAATCCTTTTATGTCAATTGTTGACAAAGGGGAGAGATTAGTGCATAAAGATTAGAAGGGGATCAAAATTTTTTGAAAGCACACAAGTAGGGGGAGCAAGCTCATAAGCCATTTGTTGCATTTGTTTGTGCACTAACATATGACTTGCTCTTGCACATGTATTTAAATTCCATATATACATGCTTGTGTGATGTATGCTAGTGGTAACTTGATTGACGATTGATCAACTAGCATGCTTAGGTGGTATCTAGATATTTTGATTTCGCTCTAAATTCAAGTACCTATGCTTATAATATGATCTCACGAGGTACTTTGAGTTTTTGATGAAATATCTAGTTATCCATGATGCTTGTATGGTGAGAAAGGCGCAACTCGATTGGTATCACGCTTCAAAGGTCCATTCTTTCACCTTAAGCATCATTTTGGTAACATGGCTCACTCCCTAATTTCAATATTCATACATGTATGCAAAGCCTATACCAAACTCTAGGCATACATGTAGGGGGAGCTCATGCTACCAAAACCGAATTTATTATGTTTGTCCAATCCTATGATTGTAAGCAAAATGCTTGGACAACCATGATAGGTTCAAAAACCCTTAATCATAAAATCTTTATGCGGGTTGTCACCAATTACCAAAAAGGGGAGATTGAAGATCTCTAGATTGGTTTTGGCTAATTAGTGACATCCTTAGGACTAATCTCTCTATGCTAAGTGTTTGTTTAGTTGGAGATTGGTCAAGCCAAGGTTGTGCATGATGGTCATGGTGGATGGATCGAGATGATTCAAATGATGATCAAGTGCATGACTTGGAGTGGATCGAGGATCAAAATGGGCTCAAGGCAAAGGTATATCCATAGGGCCATTTTGATTTTACACTCAAGACACCATAGAGGGTGTGAGTGATTATAGGATCGATAAGCCGTACTATAAAGAGGGGAAAACTATCGTACATATCGGTCCTCATGTGCCTCTAGGTTCAAAATCATTTGCATGCATTCTAACCTAGAGAGCTAACTCCGTACTTGATGGAAAATGTTTTCAAAATGCTAACACATGGTGTGGGGTGTTCTTCGACGTGTCGGCAACAAGAATCAAGTGACGGAAGTTGGTTTGGAGCAAAGGCGAAGGAACGACGACGAAACGACGGAATTTTTTTGATCATTGTGAAAGGACGGACTCATCGGCCCGGTGGCCGAAATTCGACCGGAAGCTTTCCATAGAGTCCGTGGAGTCCGATCAAAAATTCCAGATGAAGAGAATGTTTTTTCGCTCCGGTGGTCGACGGCGGCCGGACGCACCGGACCGGAAGCATCCGGCCGCGACCGGAAGCCGATCGGACGCGACCGGAAGGACGAGGGCTCTATTTGGCGGTCGGTTGGGGTTGTCGGTTGTGACCGGACCCACCGACGGACTCATGCGGTGAGTCCGGTCGGTCGCCCCGGCCGGGCTGATTTGTGCGTGGATTGCACCCCAACGGCCACATTTAGTGGTGGGGGTATTTATACCCCTTTGGCGGGTTCTGGGAGGTCTCTTGGTCATTTTGAATCAATCCTAACACCTCTAGAGCTGAGCACTCATCCTCCTCCTCACTCCTTTGCTTGAGAGCATCCATTCTAGTGAGTTGAGGTGATTCAAGTGCACTTGCTTTGATCTTTGCATCTAGTGGCACTTGTGGATCGTTGTGAGCCGGTGGTTTTCTTGTTGCTCTTGGAGAGCACCACTCCTAGCCGGCTTGGTGATTGGTGGAGGCGTTGGCAAGAGAAGGTGTATGTTCTTGGCCACCTCCCGGTGATTTGTGAGAGGGTCACACACTTCTCTTGGGGAAGATAAAGTGTGAGTAATCTATTGCTCGTGTCTTGGGTACCTCTCATTTGCATTGGGTGCAAGAAGCCTAAAGGCATTTGGCTTGGAGTGAGCTCCACCTCGACCCACACGTGAGAAGGTCGACAACGGAGATTAGCTTGAGGGTGCTCAAGTGAACTTCGGGTTAAATCTTGTGTCTCCACTTGTCTCTTGGTGATTGGCTTCAATTTGGTTATCACATTGATTCATCCTTGGTGATTGGATTGACTAGCCTCGACATTGTGGTATATCATCTCTACACACTTGCATTACTTTCATATATCTTGTGCTAGTGTAGTTTGAGTAGACTTGCTTTGTTATTTTAGTTGCTAGTGAGTAATTATTTTATCGCCCGATCGCAAGTAGATTCGACGACCCGATTAGGAGCTTCTGTCGGCGCGAGCTAGGAACGTTCGACGTCTTGGAGTGCCGATTTGTAAGAACCTCCTGGCAAGTCCTTACCCCCTAATCATGACCTTAATATGATATAATGATGATGAGATAATCGGATTAGTAAATAGTGGTATGAGCGATAACGTAGCTATGGAGCTAAGCCGGATAGCGAATCATCCACGTTATCTACGCTCATACGTTGTGATCAAGAAAAACATGAGAATGCCTAATGAACCCTAACCAACAAAAGAGGTGAGTAGTGGTAGTGCGGTAGAGCCTAAATACCACGTCGGGGAATCGCCGCGAGGGGTTCTGCGGAGAGATACTCGCCTCCCTAAGGACCGGTTCATAGACCTTCTACCTAGTGTAATATTACATTACGCCACACGCCCGATATGGGACGGCTTGATTCCACACCCGTTGGGTTGAGGTATAATTGGAGCCAAGGTGGCGGGTAGGCAAGCGATCTATCGAGGCGACTCGGATGCTAAGTGATCTTCCGAGTCGGGTTGGCGTGGTTGCTATGTGATCCTCCACGTAAGATGTTGGGCGCGGTGATGGCGCGATATTAAGTGCACAAATTTATGATTATGATTATGTGGTGTGTATTGAAGCCACATGGGCGTGGTGTGTATTGAAGCCACGTCGGGCGTAGTGTGTATTGAAGCTTCGTCGGACGTGGTGTGTATTGAAGCTACGTCTAGGATGATGCGTCATCCTTTCCAACCCCCAGAAGTCGTGGTGAAGATTATACCAATACACCTAGGGTAGCACCCAGCGGGTGCGGGATCGTGTTGGACCACCTTTGACCACCGTACATGGGAGAAGATGGCCCATCGTGTGGGAAAAATTTGTACACCTACGCGAGTAATTTAAATCTATTCGAATAGCCACGTCCTTGGAATGGGCAAGTGCTGAGGCGTGAACATCTATGATTAGATATACACTTTGATGATGGCCCGGCCCGGTGTTGCCATGGCAGCGATGATATGAGATGTCGGGGAACTAGCGAGAAGCGATTTTTAGAGACTTCTGCTAGGGCCCAAACCCTTAATAATTACAACCCCCGGTTGGGTCTTCTGAAAATGGCGTCACGTACTCACCCCTCTATTTTTACGGATATCGGCACATGTGAAGGTAAGATCGGCGACAAGGTAGAGGACGGTATCGTAGGAGTTAGTAAAGTGTTTGCTTAGGAGAAGGGCGTGAAGCCCGGATTTCATCCGTGCACAAGTGCTTTTTGTGGAGTTCGAGGCGGTGTCATGGTTAATCCACCGCTTCTCGGTTGGCCAACTCGATATTGTAACCCGGCTTGGTGACCCTTTGTCGCCAACTTTGTAAGCCCCTATCTATCCTATATTTCTGACTCGGTTATTTATTAATTTTGTTTACCATTTTTACATTTACTAATAGGCGTGTTTGTGGCGTGATCCGGCGCAAACACAGCGTGATTAACGACCCATTAAAAGTGGGGCATGATAGAGTGGTATCGAGAGCGAGCTTGTCCATAGGATGAAATTTGGGTTAACGAAATTTTGACTCCACATAGGATAACTACTTTTAAACTTGTTGCTACGAGTACGCCTTACTATGATAGTTCATATGTTATGGAATCGATGTTAACATCGAAACTCTAGTAGCAATGGACTAGTAAGGATGATCTCAATCGGACTACGACCAAAGGAGAATTTCCACAACTTCTCTCGAAGATGCTAAAGTACTTGAGATACCTTGGCCTTCCTCGATATTAAAATCGATAGTCTCATAAGGACCAAGTATCTAAGTGCTTAATGAACTTGTATGTTCCAAAAGCTCCCAACGGGAAGGATGCAAGTGCTAGCCAGCCAGCATACAACTGGAAATGCCAAAGTCGTCAGAGTACCTAAATGGGCGCTAAAAGTAATGTGCAAGTCTAGCATCGGATAAGGCATAGTCCGAACAACGAAATAAGTTTGAGTAGCAAAATCCTTTTTGCAAGCTTGTTGTGCAAGCAATGTCTTAGCATTAGTAGCTAAGCATTCGCTCATGATCATAGATGCCTAGGCTTCGAGGCCTTTAGTAGGTGAAAAGTCGGCGCAATAATCATCATAGCGATCACTATGTGCGATGCGACCTTGTATCATCTATGAAACCGACTGTGATGAGACCTATTGTCGCGCTTGTTTGTTAGTATAATGTCTTAATTCTTTCAATCCTAAAGGAAATTTCTCCATTATTACTACACCTAGTGATTAATGGAAGGAAGATTCGATAGGATCAATGAACGTCTTGGAAAATCCCTCAAGTCACGAGTAATAAGGCGAGTTTCACATAAACTTAGTTCTTTGGTGACTAAACTTTTCATCGTTTCACACGAGGTAAGTTTGTGTGTTTCCCGACACTAGTGTTACTAGGATACCCCAAAGTCTATCCCCACCCAAAATGCTTGCTTTCCCTCTAATCTTTAGTTAGGTAGACCCCTTAGGTACCTTGTGCTTTTCCCCTCCCCACTCTTTTCTAGTCAAGTAGAATAGGAACTAACCTGCGGGGACGTGGACGACGGCAAGTGGACTCCACGACCGTAGCCGTTGAACCATCCTAGTGTTCTTCCCTACGGCGAGTCACACGCGCCCGTCGCCTCGGTGTTGCGCATTAGCGGCAGTGCAACATTGCCGACATCTTTGTCACCTCAATGTCGAAAGGCTGGCGATCTTTCGCTGTAACTTTGACCCCCAAAACCACGACCAACGGCCGTTCAAGACAACCTACAAGCGACACCGGTAGCGACCATTGCTAGTGATGCAAGCGGCCAGGGGATTAGCACTACAAGCGAAGATGGGCGTAAGACTACGAAATTGAAGGCTCATCAAGCCCCATAAAGGATGCTCATGCCCAAGAGCAAACACCCGAGAGGCCTACAAAAGTGCCATGAAGCGGTATGCCGACAATAGAGAAGACACATAGTTTCCACTATAGGGAATCCACCGGCCAAGACCATACGGTTCCAATGACCACGCCACTATAGCAAGGTCAAGGAATACGGGAGGCTCACTCCCATTCCTTCCACCACACACCATAGCCATGACACCAATCGACCAAGCTTCTCGAAGCCGTTACCCTTCGACCACTATAAAAAGAGCACCACCATCGCTCTCACCACCATCCCACTCCAATCCTATATTTTCTGGCTCGGTTATTTATTAATTCTATTTACCATTTTACATTTACTAATAGGCGTGTTTGTGGCGTGATCTGGCGCAAACCGCGTGATTCGACCCATTAAAAGTGGGGGCGTGACAAAGCATGTGGCTTTGGCTGTTGAGTTCACTTGTATTGGTGATGAGCGAACAATGATAGCATCAAGGCCTCTCAAATCATGTTTTAGTCGAGTCCATGAATGCGAGAAGGATTCGAGCTTGTCACATCGGATGACTCGATTGGACTCTTTTCTACAAAATTACTTGTTTGAATTACTAGTTGATTCATACAGTAGTTGATCACTTACGAATCATTCAGCGATTGATCAGTCAAGTGAAAGCAGCGAGGAATTGGAGAGGAGACAAGGCGGTACAAATATATGCAATGGCAAACCAAGAGTGCTGTTGTGCAGTAAACCAAAAATTGAGTTCCCCAACATTCAGTATATTCATTCAAAATGTTTTTTAACCATATAACAGGGAGTACAAATTGCCCATACACAGAAGCTTTTGTAACCATACAATAGACATTCTCTATGCAAGCTAAACAGTACAAAGAAGGCACAATTGCCCATACACAGAAGCTTTTCCTTGCTGCAGAATTTTTATTCTCCATCTTCTTTCAAAGCACTCCCAATTGAGTGTCAACAACTGAATTTTTATTCTCCATCTTCTTTCAAAGCACCGCCAATTGAGTGTCAACAACTGAATTTTTATTCTCCATTTGCCTTTGCCAATTTTATTCTCCATACCACGAAGCTCTTGTTGCGGTTCGCATCCTGGCGCTCGTCACTTTCCAATAGATCAACGCCTTGGCAGAAGCACCAAAGTGGGCGGTACATGGCCTTTGGCGCCATTTGAGTGTCGGCCTAAAACAATTGAGTTGCACAAAACCGCGGACCCGAGGATGGCGGTGCCCGCCCGGCCCGGGTGAGGCCGAGCAGTGCGGATGGTACGGCGGCAAGCGCGAGTCGATTGGGCGGCGTGGCGCCCGGGACCGCCAAGGGCCGTCGGGCCCGGCGGCGGCGAGTCGCCGAGGCGGGCAACGCGCGAGACCGCCAAGGAGCGTCGAGCAGCGGCGGGGGCGAATCCGCGGGCGGCGGATCCGGCGGGGAGCGGGGGAGGTCGGCGGCGTTCTCGCTCGTCGCCCGGGGGGAGGAGCGGGCAGGCGGCGGGGCTGCGCGCCGCCGTGATACGGATGGGAGCCAAACCGAGCCCGGTTTGGCGGGAGTGCAAGTGCAAGATTGCCATCGCGTGCGGGCGTTTTAAATAAAAGAGCGGCGCCGCCACGGCTGTCGTCCACCCGGATGGGGAATCGATGGCTCGGATTTAGTGTGCGCGTGTGCATATAAGGTTGGTGTACATAGGATACGTTCTCGCCTATCGATTACTTATCCTTGGAAGACAGAACTGGGATTTTTGAGACATGCAAGTGGATAAATTCCTATATATGGATGATTGCTAGTAGATCATGATGTAGATCCAATCATGGCGCTCTGCCCTGCATATGGATTCGGTTATATCTGACATGACAATTTGCATTGATACATGCATGGCTGAAAATACCTCACTATCACGTAGTACAGTATATCCATCTAGTACTGTACATGTGTTGGACTGCTGGTAGGTACTTTCCTACGTTCCGAGGAAAACTTGCAATTCGTTTAGAAAGCGGTATTTTCAAACTATCGGCAATTATTTATTAAAATATATAAAAATTTTATACTAAGTAATTAGTATCATTGGAAAGATCTTTAAGTCTAGTTTTTTAACAAATTTATTTGGAGATATAAATGTTACGCGTATTTTCTACAAAAGCGTAGTCGAAGTTGAGTCGGTTTGACGGACACGCTTCCCCATAGTTGCAAATGAAATGGAACGGAGGGTACGTATATAGAAATAATGCTTCAGGTTTTTGAGAAACTTGTATGGAGGTGTAGCAGTTAAACGTTCTGTATGGGAGTGCTGCAATGGTACCATCTCAGCGCTGCTCGCGGAAAGGCTGCGAGCCGTGTTCCCCATTATTTTGCATACCCCAGAAAAGGAAAACGGCGACCCTGGAGCCGGCGGAGGCTGGCTTTCACACACACACGGGCACCGGGGCACGCACGCACAACGTGCTTTCGAGATTGGAGACGCCGGATATATCAGGGAATCAGATGGATCTTCTTTTCACGAGATCGAGATCGAGCAGGAGACGGAGGATCTTTTTGGCTCACCTGGGAGGCTCGCGGAATGGCCGACAGAAAATATGTGTAGGCAGTCCTGATGGATATCGGACACGGATGGAACGTCAGATTCGGATGCGCAGCGCAACACTACCACGCCATGTGATGCTGGTCTCAAATGATGAGCTTTCGTCGCGTCTCCTGAGCCGAAAGGGAAAGCTGCACTGCACTGGAGCAGGAGGGAATCAAACGAGCAGGCCCCCGAGCTCCGATCTCACCGGACATTGCCCTTGTTGTTTTCCGGCGAGGACGACGAGGACGCGTGGTCTCGATCGCACGCCGGCGACGCATCGGTGGGCACACCCCGGGCGCCTTGGGCCGTTGGTGTTGCGTGCACTCTAGGTGCCGTGTGCATACGATCGAGACGAAGCGAGTTGCATTGACGCGGCGTGCAATGCAAAGCCAGTTATACAATGCAGGAGGACGGGACGGACGGAGGGAAGCAGCCTTCCATCTTTTTCAGGTTGTCAGATATATCTACCTGAATGCGCATGCTTTGCCATGTAACGTCTCATCACTCACTGCCCCTGCCAACTCTTCAGCCTTTGTCGTGAAAAGTTTGATACTACTAGTACAGTACTACGCTGGTGCGCCAAAGTACATTCAACTACAGGTCAGTGCATCTAGGCCGATTTTTCCCTCAATAAAAACCCAGCAACACACTGCATTTCGAAAATAATACTCCCTACATAAAAGATAAGAAACTCACGTTTCAACCTGCGTTTTTCTACCGGACGGTTTACGCGGTAAACGCGATTACCGTTTATACGGACGGTCCGGTTACGGACGGTCGGTTACGGACCGGCGGTATAAAAAGAAGGCAAATTCAAAATTTAAAAAAAAAAAAAATCGTTGAAAAAATTACGTAAAATAGTTAAGTGATTTATAGAAGCCAAGGGTGTAAAAATTTGTCAAATTGGGTTGGTTTGGTATAAAAAATTTCAAATCTAAGTTTGAAAAAAAAGAAAAAGAAAAATACACAGTAGGCCCATTAAGGCCCATTAAATCATGAAGGTCGAAAAACATACTAAACACACTCAAATTTAAGTAATTTTGACATCATTGGATTCTACAAATCATGAAGTATTTTTAGGAATTTTTTAGCATTTTTAAAAAAAATCACAATTTGAATTTTGAAAAAACCGTTCAAACTGCTCAAACGGCTTTCGGTAAACCGCTCAAACCGAGGCGGTATAAATTCCAAACCGCCGGTTTCGGATTTTTACCGTTCGCCGCCAGCGGTTTGAATTCAGTTGAATTCAAATTTCAAACCGTCGATAACCGTCCGGTTTTACCGTGCCGGACGATTTACCGATTTAGGACCGGGCGGTTTCCTAGGTCCGGTCGGTAAAAAACGCCAATCAATCAATCCCAATAATCATTCATATTAATTAGTAAATTCTATTTAATCATGGAATATATTTCCACAAAAATAGTATTTGTAGAATATAATGTTGATATTGTTTTCTACTAAATGTTCCAAATTACAAGACATTTTGGCTTTTATAGATACATTGCTTTTACTATGTATTTATGCACACATGGCAAATACAACTAATCTAAAAATGACAAAACGTCT
This sequence comes from Hyparrhenia diplandra, assembly GCA_015847255.1. Taxonomy (NCBI): domain Eukaryota; kingdom Viridiplantae; phylum Streptophyta; class Magnoliopsida; order Poales; family Poaceae; genus Hyparrhenia; species Hyparrhenia diplandra. The sequence goes on from JADLZK010010986.1 coordinate 77,190, forward strand.
TATAATTTGGAACGCGAGGGAGTATATATGTAATCAAAATGTTGACTTTGGTTGACTCCTCAATAATAATGTTTTTGACGAATTGATTATTATGTAAGCCTTGTGTGGAATCTCCAACTAAAACATATGTAGTTACATTTAGTTAGGAAAAACTAGCTAATACTAACATAGTAACTTTTTACTTGAGCTATTAGCCAATTGTTTGGGTAACTTGATAACACTACAGCTAATTTGAGTTGCTAACTATTAGCTACAGATAAAAATACCTTCTAAGTATTGTCTTCGTTTTAAATAGATTATATCGTTTGAGATATGCCATCAAAAATTTGTTTTGAAGTTATGATTTTATTGTAATAAATTTCTTGAGAGGCTATACAATTATTGTTAAAACACACTAGTTTGAAATACCTTTGAGTTAAGTGCATGAGCAGTTTTCTAAACTTAGTCTAGTCTCATTGGTGGTTTAACAAGGGGTTTCATTCTCATTTAAAAAGCGTCAACAAATTTGCTTTGTTGGCATGTTATTTATGAGAAAAGAGAGAAATAGTTTCATTAAGATGAAACCCACCACCACATTTACCAACACAGTGCAACCTCCACCAAGCTAGACCAATTTGTTTTATTCACATGTGCTCTCAATGATCTTACTGTTAGAGATAAGTAAAGGATTGTATGCAATTACAAGGCTATATATCTCATATGCCACATTAAAGTGATGTGGCTGGCCCATGAAACTATGTGTTGAGGTGGAATATTTCATCCACTTATACAAGTTGATATAGCGTTCTTGATAACTTTGTATTGAAGCTCTGCATTGAGATTTGCCTTCTATAAACTCTCAAAACTTGCACCACAATTCATTATGAACCATACTGACTAATACATGTGGTGCATTACTTAGCAACTTTAAGGAAACAAGAATGTGTTTCAGAAGTTTATAAACCTAAATGACATTCCTTTCCTTGATAGATTCAGGTAATGCTCATGCATTTAACCCATATTTTTATTGCCCATGGTATCAACTAGAGTAAACCAAGAAAGTTAAGTTATATGGAAGGTTAGGAACTTTTGAATTTGGAATTGAGCATCTAAACTCATTAGCTTAGATGTTGTGGAATTTATTCACCTAGATTTAAATTACTCTATACTTGACATAGGTGCTTATATTTTTTAGATTTTTTTTTCAATCACGCAAAAAAAGATTTACGCACCTTTGTGTTAAGATAGAAAAAAGTTTAATACAGCATGCATGAGCGGCATCCTAGAGGGCCAGTACATGGACTCTCAGACCTACTCTAGTGCACTTTATTTTTAGAATTTATAAGCGTCTACGTTTGTACCTATATTTTAAAAATAAAAAGCTAAAATGTACTCCCTCAATTATAAATTATATTTCATTTATCTTTTCTAGATACGTTACTTTTGCTATGCACCTAGTTTACACTATGTTTATATGTATAGGAAAATAAATGAATCTAGAAAAGACAAAATGACCTACAATTTAGAAAAGATGAAGTATTATAGAGCGAGAAATTAATGAACAGTACCTTTTTTTTTTTTTGCTTAGAATAAGTATTTCTACAGACCACGAAAACATGGAAATCAACCCTTTTTTTATTTTTAGGGGAAAAATCAACCCGTTTTACCTTAATTCTTACAAGGCGATACTCAGATAATATAAAAAAAACCAAACAACTCTTAAATATGTTGTGGGCTCCCGTTGCCCCAAAAACTTTTTTTTTTCGGACCTTTATGGGCTCTTATACAGGCTTTGTTTTTTGTCGGGGATAACAGGCTCGGGAAGCCCGGATGCCGTTTTCCATCATCATGTCATCGAGATGGCGCGGCGCGGCGCCATTCGATTTGGGATCACACATCCACGCAATGGCGTCCTCTCCTCTCGCACCCACCCGGACCTACTTGCCGCTAGTGCCCATGCCCAAGCCCGCCCCGCCGCTCTCCACCGTTGCGGTGCCGCGGTGGTGGCGGCGTGGCGCGAGCGGCGAGCGGGGCGGCAAGAACTTCGGCGCCGGCGATGGAGGAAGCGCAGGCGAGCGGAAGCGGTGCCCAGATCTTGGCGGCGTTCACGAGGCGAGGGAGAACCACCCGACCGCCCGGGCGCCTTCCATGGCCACATCACCGGGTGGAGTCTAGGTATCGCACTTATGTTTCTCTATTTACCTTCGCTATACATTCTACCATCAAGATTCTCTCATTTACGATGATGTCATCATCCGCACTCATCCCTTCTTTATATCTCTACTATATACCAATTATCATCTATAGGCCAACTTATAATTTTTATCTAAATATATCCATGTGAGATCTAGTTTTGAAGAATTTATTGATCTGAATTCAACGGTGTAATCAGAATTTAATTTGATCTTTTGATTTGAGAGTTATAACAGTTTTAGTTTGTTAAAACCGTGGGGCCGCTGCTGGTTGCTGCATGCGCACTCTCTCTCCTCCCCTCTCTCACGCCACTCCACCCGCGGGTCCCAGCGCACATCTACTGGACAGAGTCTGCAGAGCGCCATGGATACCGGGAGAGAAGGTGGCGGAGACCGTAGCGCTTCCCGGTGCAGCAACTTTTTACGGCACCTGTCGTGCGTGGCTGCGACGTGGCTGTAGCGCGTTTTGGTGCCGGACTGCAGTGCAGGCAGTCTTAGAAGAAAAGTATAATAATCTGGCGCCGGAACGAGCATAAGCGAGCCAGCGTCGGCCAAATCGCATACGTGGATGTGAGAGGAATGAGGTGAGAGACGCTGCTTGGCGACGCAGCCAGCGCCGGGCGCTTGCACAGTTCCCAGTGGCCATGGGACCCGCCACTACTCTTTTCTCCTGTGACATGCACCCATCCCCCGCCACAGTGACCAAGTTGGCAAGCTCTAGCACCTCGAAGTCTGGGAAGAATAATAAGTTGGTGAGGTCCACGTAAATAAATAAATCTTATTTGGAATAGAGAAGAGATTGTATTGTTGTACAGCTTGGCTGTTATGTTTGGCTATTATTAACGTGGGCAGGCATATAACCAAACTTTAGTAACCCCGCTCTTATCGTCTCATCCTCTGTGGCTCTGTGCTCCAGCCTACGGTGGCGGTCAGGTCATAGCTATCTATTTGGGCTTTATTTATACAATAATCTTATAGGCCCACTTGTGAACCCACGACTAATATAGATGGAGGCCCATACAAACCCACATATGCCACAGTGTTGAGCCCGGTTTTCTGTGCACTGAGCTTTGTGTGTAAAATCTTTTTAAGGGAAAGCTTGTGTGTAAAATCTTGCCGTGTTCATCACAGGCGAGAAGGGGGCTCTTCTCCATGTCGCCGCCGCACCAGGGCATCGACGGCGAGTGGAGCGACAAGAGCGGGATCATCGTGTACCGCTGGAACGACGAGGGGAGCCGGCACAACACCGGCCGCGCCAACTGGAAGAAGCGCTGGAGCTGCTGCCAGGAGCTTGAGGAGGACGCGCCGCCGTGCCAGCGCGGGTGGCACGTCTCCTACGACGACGGCTACACCCTCTTCTTGGTCTCTGCCCACGGGGAGCACCATGCATATATCGCTCTGGTTGCTGTACGTGCCAATAAAATCTTGTACCAATAAGATGACAAACTTCATTGATGTCTGCACTCTGTACTTGTCGTAGTACAAAAGACAAGCATCTTGTTGAACTGATGATGATGTTGGTTGCCTCGACGCCGAGCTGCGATTTCTGCTTTGCTGGCCATGGCCGAATGAAAGAATGTCGTAGGCCCAAGGCCCAAGCTCGCACAGCTTGTGGCGTGTGAGGTTTAATTCTCCGCGCCCCGCGAATATTCCTCGCCCTTTCTCGTCCTGACGCTACGTGGCTCCAAGGTCCTCGCTTCCATCCCACTCCACCGCTCTCGCAGGCAAACCGAGAACCGCTCGCTCCCCGCTCCAACCTCGCCGCGCGCTACCATGGTGGTCTCCCTACACGCAGGAGCACGTGTACCGCCACCCCTGGCACCGGGTGACCGCCGCGGCGTGGCGCAAGTTCACGGACCCGGCGGCGCGCGCCGCCTCCGGGGGCCCGCTCTCCCACATCCTCGACGTCCACACGCTCTCCCGCGACGTCGACGCGGAGTCAGGCCGGCTCCGCGCCGTGCGCGCCATCGCGGGGCGGACGCCGCCGCTCCCGTTCCTGCTCCGCGGCCTAGTAGCGGGTGCGGCGGGGATCTGGTGGTGCTCTGCGTCGAGCGCACGGACGTGGACGCCCCCGCGCGCGACATGCGTGTGGCCTCCCGCAACGCCACGCTCCGGGGGCTCGTGGACGTGCAGGAGCGGTGCAGCTACGAGCCCCACCCGGCGCGGCCCGACGAGTGGACGCTGTTCCGGCAGGAGACCACCATCCGGTGCGCGCCGCTGGCGGCCGTGGTGGCCAAGGTCGCCGAGCTCGTGGAGCGGCGCTGCGCCGAAGGTTCACGCAGAACGCGGAGAGAGGGAAGGAGGTCGTGGAGAGGATCTGCGAGGACCTTGCAGCGGAGCAGGACTCGCTCGCCAGCTGAGGTACAAGCTGGAACGGCGATCGAGCGTGATGTTTCTGCCAATGCTGATGCTTAATAACACTTGAAGGTGTTTGCTGTGTGCAGAGGCTTCGGTGATGTGTGAATACTCCACGTCAAATAAAAAAAGTGAAAAGAGTTTGAATTTCTCTGTTCAAAGCATTGGCTCGTGCCAGAGATTCTGTGCGAAATTCTGATTGCAATGTATCTACGTGTTGCCATATGCCAGACAGTCAAAGCAGAAGGCTGAAAATGAAGTCTGAACTTTAGGTAACGCTCCATTCCACAATTCGCATGACTCAGACGAAACTGAAGACAAAACGAAAACGAAGTAACAGCATAAAAAAACCCGGAAGGATTCCCTTTGAAAATCAGTAATAGTTGTATAGAAATCGTGAAGGCTTCACATTAATCAGTTTAATTTCATGGGAATTTGGAATTCAGAGAATTTTCGCACATTCCAAAGGGGCCGAAAAGAATCTGAAATGATGCCCTGACCTGAAGCCATTTCTTGTGTCAGTTGTCTGATCACTGTATCCTACACTCTGTTATCCAAAAACAGCATGTACACATCGAGCATCCTGTGCGCCAGAAAAGCAGCAATAGCTGTCGCCGTGAAGGGTTCAGTTCGTGATTCCAGGTATCCAGAACAGATATCTGCTTTCCCGTGTGGCAAAACCATCTCCCTCATCTGCTGGTGGCGGCTTGCACAACTCGGCGATGTGTCACATAGTGGTACCAATCGAGATAATATCTCGCCGGATATGGTCCTTCTTGGTGGGTTCTCATCCTCCCAGGCTGAGGATCGTTTCTCCGATAGAGACGGCCCACAGAGAGAGAAAAGCACTCTATCCAGCAACATATCTAGCTGCTGCGCTTGAGCTGTCAGATCACTGAAGCTGCAGTGCTCGATCTCCACCCTTTCGCGCAACACACCGGCGCCCGGCGTGCATGCGTTTTCTGGTGCGCTCCGCAGCCTGGCCCGGCTGACGGATCCGAATCCGGTGTCGGCCGCTCTTCACCGTGCGAAGTGCGATCGTGATCGCGACCAGCCCGTGCTCCGATTACAGCCAGCCACGCTTCCCACGCGTGTGCACCACCGTGTGTTCACTTGACAAGCGAAGGCATGGTTGGGAAGTTGCCAGTTTCGGGTGCCGCTGCAGGCAGCGACGCCAAGCCAGCCAGCCCCAGCTGGGGTGCAAGCAAGCAAAGCTGCTTATCGTGGCGTGGCGTCCTTTCCCCTTCGAGAGAGAGCATCTGCTTATCCTGATGAAAGGGATGTCGTTGCCGTTCGTACGCGCGCGCCTGTTGGTCCCCGGTTGGTCACACCTTGTTAACGTCGTCGATCGACATGATGGAACAACGTAATATCCCGCCTTGTTCGCGCTGTACCTTCTGTATGTATGAGGCACCACCCGGCCGTAGTTTTCTTCTGGTGGAGGAAATTGCCAGTCCTGGCTTCACGCACGGCAGCCAAAAAGAAAAATGAAAGAAAATGGCGCGGTGTGGGGCACGCACGGCCACGAGTTCCCCATGTCGACATGCAAATCTGGCCAGAGAAGTGGTCGCTCACTCGATTTAGTATTCTGCCTCTCGTCTTTCAGGCTTTCAGCTACTTGGTGCTAGCATCAGGCTGTCAGTGGGGGCGGTATGTAGATGGTGACATGGGCAGGATGGAGAGAGGGGAAAAAAGGAACGGCCATGCTCATCCAGACAGCTCAGCGTCCGAAAGCGACGCCATGCGCGGTGAGCTTGGCTTTAGTTTTACTGACAAGCTGAACGTTCGTGTGGTAGACGGGAGCAGGCCTGGACGGGAGATGGACGTCGACGACGCTTTCCAAGTCCCAAGCCCCCTCTGCGGCCGTCCGTCGTACGCCAATCCTGGCCGGCTGGAGTCGGCGGTGCGCGCCGACGGGTTGGTTTTGGGCGGTTTCGCTTGGTTTCGCTTGGTTTCCTGCTCAGATCGTCATCCCTCGGCTGCGCGTCCACGTCCGCGTCGGCCTCGGTCAGCCCGGGCGGCTACTTGCCCCCGGTCCCAATCCAAAAGCCACCTCGCCCGCCCGCCCGCGCACGGCCCGTCCGTCCGTGCGACCGCGTCCTATAGAAAATTCGAAATCCTAGCGCACTGAAACGGGACCATCCTACCCCTCGCCATCCAGCCCCGCCCCGGCTCTCTGGATCCGCCGCGGACGCACCCAGCAAGTGGCCATGTTGTTCACGTTGCTTCGGCGTTTCCGCCCAGCGGCCGAGGTCGCGACAGGTGGCCCAGCCGAAAGCGGGAGGCAGGGGGCAGCGTCGTCAATACTAGAATAGAATAGAATAGGAGGACGCGACAAGACAACGAGGCCGGAGGCCGGAAATAACACGCGCTGTTGCCTTCGCCGCTGAGCTTGCGCGTCGCGTCCTTCCGCGGAAGGGGACGCGTCCCCGTCTCCCACTTCCCTTCCCCGCCCGATAAAAAACCGGGCGCCTCTCTCGTCCATTCCTCGCGGATCACAGGCTCACAGCCGGCCTCCCAATTCACAAGCCCCCCACCCCCTCCGTCTCTCCCTGCCTGCCTCTCCCATCCTCCGTAAAGCGAGCTCCGGCCGTGCCACCAGCCAGCCAGCCCCCACCGCTCGCGCGTGACATACATACGCAGACACAAGCACCGGTTGTTCGGGTCCTCTTTGCCACGACGAACATGGCGCAGCGCGACAAGAAGGAGGAGCCCACGGAGCTCCGGGCGCCGGAGATCACGCTCTGCGCCAACAACTGCGGGTTCCCGGGGAACCCGGCCACGCAGAACCTGTGCCAGAGCTGCTTCTCGGCGGCGAGGTCGTCGTCGTCGTCGCCGTCGTCCCCTACCTCCTCTTCCTCAGCTGCTTCTGCGCCGGTGTCGTCGCAGCCGAGGCCGGCGCTCGTAGACGCAGCCGCGGTGGAGCTGGCCTCTCCGGCTGCTGCAGCAGCCGTCGACGTCGTCGCCACCGCTCCGGTTCTGGCCACGGCGAGGACGTCTGTCAACCGGTGCTCCAGCTGCCGGAAGCGGGTGGGGCTGACGGGGTTCCGGTGCCGGTGCGGCGAGCTCTTCTGTGGCGCGCACCGGTACTCGGATCGGCACGGCTGCAGCTACGACTACAAGGGCGCCGGCCGGGACGCCATCGCCAGGGGAGAACCCGGTCGTGCGCGCGGCCAAGATCGTTAGGTTCTGATCGACGACGACGACGGAGGATCGGAAGAAATTGCCGTGGGAAAGAAAGAAAAGAAAATTCAAAGGGCGGGTGCAAGATGAAAGAAGGAAAAGGTCTTCGGTGTTATTATTATGCTGTTCTTGAACGTGTTTGATTTTTAATCTCCTTTTTTTATATAATTTTCCTATGGGAATGGGAGGAAAAGAGGGATGTGGACGAAGAATAGTGTAATAATAATGGTGGTGGTGGTGGTGGTGCGGCAGGCGGCAGCGGTGGTTGAGTTGATTGAGGGCCCAAAACGATGAACAAATGGATTGGGTTGGGTGTCTGTATCTGTCACACGCAACTTTGTGCAAAAAAAAATTATACCCTCAAAAAAAAAAAAAAAAAACATACTTACTACAGTATGCCATTTCTTCGTCTCTCCGATTTCCTTCGTAGAGTAGAGAAAACACCAGCACGAGCGATGATTGCTCAATCATTCATCAGGGCTCGTAATCATCTCCGCCGATCCCGTATTTCCTCCGCTGAATTAGAATTGAGAAGAAGCAATCAACAACTCTTCTTTTTTCCGCACAAGAAGAAGAAGAATTATGCCCCCGGTCTGGCCCACCTGCTCCCATAATGCAACCGCATTATCGCCCCGCGGTCGGCACATAGTCATCTCCCAAGGCGGCCGGCTGGGCTGGGTCCCGTGCGCGTCGCGTCGCCGTGTCACGCGTCGTCCCCGCCGTGTCGCTTTCGCGGGCGCCACATGGACCGGCCGCAGTGGAGACGCATGCCACCCGCCTTCCTCCTGTCCTCGGCTCCTCTCCTCTCCAACGCTCGAGGCGCGCCATTGGCCGGCCGGCCGGCCAACCGCTCGTCTTTTTCCGCGCGGTTGCCATCGCACTCGCAGCCATGACCGGCGCCGGCAGCTCGGCCGCTGACTTGTTCTCTCCCCCTGCTGATCCGTGATCGCCCCTCGTTAATCAATAATTACTAATTAATTACTGGTATTATGTTGATAGATTATTGGTGATGGTTGGCGACTTGTGCTGGAGTACGTTCCTCGTCGATGTACGTTCCTTGCAAGCTAATTCGGCTGCTCGATGCGATGCGCGGCGGCAGCGGTCAACGCAGCGCGTCCGTTGAACTGGTACTTGGCCTGTGTTGCTTCTTGTTTCCGCTGGGTGCTGCTGTTTTTTATTCCACTGGCGCGTGGCAGCAGCGACTAAACTGTTATTACCTGAGTTGTTTTATGTAGGTATGCGTAAAATTGTTGGCTAGTATTTTGGTACAATGTTCGCGAGGGTTCTCACTGATGACTGATGAGGCGGGTGCATCATAGTAATCGCCAATTTTATCAGGTAGTGCCAAGATGATCATTTCTGCTCCCGGGTTTGACGTGGAACGGTGGAAGCGTCTCCATATGGTCAAGTGTCCACCTTTGCAAAGCAGAGCCGAACACGGATGAACACGTCTAAGTATTTCTCGATTTTCACTAAAAAAGGCAGCCCTTTTGTAGAAGTTTCGAAACCCCATCCGCACGAGTCAAGTGCTCATAGATTATTACAGTACTGTGTTGACCTTTCTCTAGCTGGCGTCAAGTGCCGACACAGCCGAACCGAGCTTCAGGAATCAGGAGCCACCACCACCCACCAGCTACGGGCCACGGCGAAATCAAAGTTCGCAAGGCTGAGCCCAGAATATTTGGCCCGGCGGGAGCGACGGAGTTTTAGCCCACTTCCCTCGCGAGTCAGGGCGGAGGGCCGCAGCCCATGTCTCCAAGAGGCTCTCTCACCTTAGTTTTTAGCCCACTTCTCTCGGCGCCCCACAGAGGCCACCACTGTCCCACACAAACGTAGGCGTGGACCTCCGTGGGCTGTGTCTGTGGCCCGACGGGCTGGTAGCCGACACGAGGAATAGTAGCACATCAGTGTCACAAGGAACAGTCATCATGGTTGGTTGGTGTATCTTGATGAGTTTGCGGCACTCTGAAGGCTGCTGAATAGCATCGGCTTTGACTTGCTTTTTCGAGCTGCTTTACCCAACAGCAGCAAGTCAGCAACCCTACTTTACCTAGTACATGAGACATGACTTCTCCTGGCTCCTCTTTATGACTGCACCTCAAGAAGATTGATTGATCAGTAGTAGGAGTAACTCACAAAAGGAGAAGATTGAAACAATCCAATTCTGTCGCCCCTAACCGCTCCTGCATGCAGTGCCAAAAAGGTCAAAGGAGCTAGACACTTGTGGTCACCGATTATGTCTCCTAATAATCATTTAATCAATCATCAATCAGCTTATGCTCATGATTCTGAATATATATTAGGCCCCAAGAGAAGACAAGGGCTCACACTCAAGTGCCCCCAAAGCCTTCTTTGTCACGGACGTACCTGGCCTGTACACACTACCGAACAGGGGGCGGCCTGTGGATTGTGCTTGTCCCCGCTTTGCACGGCCAGGAACTACTCTACTTCGCAGTTACTCAAAGCTAATCGCGCTCTAGAAGGCCGGCTGTTGCAACACAATATGGCCGACCAGGGCGGCAATATAGAATAGAGAAAGGACGAGGAGCCCCTCTTCGATTCCTCCTCCATCCAGTCCAGCTCCCCTTTGCCGTTTGCACACACTGGTGGTGTTGGTGTACGTTGGTGGTGGGATAGCATTGTTGGCAACTCGCTATCCGGCTTTACGACCTCATCGTCAGTGTAATTGTAATCTTCTACTTGCCATTTGTTAATGACCAACGCTTGCTAGTGCTACTCGTATTCTCATCATCGCCTATTCCTGTAGTCTAGTCCTCAAGCTTCAGGCCGCGCTTAACGACCACACTGCACATTATTCCACGATCGATCGATACCCTGTTTGTTTGGCGCAATAATTGTTTCAGCAACGGAACAAACTAGGGTTCGGTTCATCATCAGAGGGATAATGAACGGCGACCACCTAACGAGGTCTTAGCCCTGCTGACCACACCGGACGGGCCTGTTCGGCTGTTCCTAAACGTGCTAATGGTTCTAATGGATATCAGGTAGTAATCAGGACATATGACCACACTCTTAGCTTAGCCAAAGCGCAAGTGCATGCTCATCACTCCATCGATTATTCAACTTGGGCGTGGATGTATAATTTATACCAACTATTGCAGCACATGAGCAACCACACTTTCTAGATACACTGTACGTGTGTATGAGAGAAGAGTTCTGCGAATCCTAATCCGCATGAAGAAGTTTTGAAACCCCAAGTGATTCTGTCATCATAATTCATAATAGTAACACTGTCGATCGTGCCTTAGGGCACTCGCGGTCAGGACTCTATCATAGAGTCAAAAACTTATATTTATTACCATCATATTTATTGCATTTTGATGATGTGGCGATGATGTGGCGTAAGTATATTTATGGGAAATACTAAGACTCCAAGTCTTATTTAGACTCAATTCCACACTACACGGAGGTAATAAAATGGTCTTAGGCTACATGATAGAGTCTGCATTGTGAAAGTCTTTCTTAATAGAATACACCCTAATAGCGACGAAGTCTGGTTGTAGGTTGAAATGTCAGAATGCAGCTAGAGAACTTAGTACAGTTCAATTTCTTGGTTCCTAATGAACAATGATCACATGTGCAGCTAAAGGGTGGTGCCCAGTGCCCTTAAATTCAGGCTGGGCTGGCTCCACGCATACCAATTATAAGTCTGTACACAAGAGACAGAGACGGGATAAGACGATTCTCTCTATCAAACTTGTTAGCATTTATTAGAAACCAAACGTCCCTCTCAGAAGAGAACAAAAGTAGCCGAGTAGATGGCACTTATATTAACTTGAAGATAACTCTACGCTAAATTTTTATAAAAAAATAAAGTACAAATCTTGTACTGGCTACTAGAAACTGCCTAGTAATACTCTGGATTTCAGGACATGTTTGGATGTGTCCTAGTCCTGATGAGTAGATTATAGCTAGATAGGCCTTCTTCATGCTGAGTTTTTTTTTTTTTTCCTGAATAATTAAGAGGAGTAGCTTTCTTTATCACATGATAGATTCGCAGCTTAATACATGTACTGTACGTCAGTATGTACTACACTGATAGCTGCTTGTCGTCTGGTGGACTGTGGTGGACCTAGTATAAGCAGCAGGCACTCTAGTATGGCAGCCAAAGTTATTATTAGTTAGTCAGTAGTCACAACATAGACCTGAATCATTTATCCAGGACCCACCAATCTGCAAGCAGGAGTGTCGTATTGGGACGTCCGTAGTATTGCCACAACAAAGTGCTCGTACGTGGCGTATTAAAAAAAAACCAGGGAAAGATTCATTATTCGCAACTTTCTCTTTCAGATACCCACACACCTATAGAGAAAGTAGCGAGTTTTTTACTTGGGATTTTCCACACATTAGAAGCAGATAAAGTGCTTGTTGGGTTGCTCTGGATTGAATCGTTGGAATATTTTCAGTTGAAAATTTGTATTGTTTTGAAAAGCTAGAATAGTTCCTGGTTCAAATATCCAGGATAACCCAACCCAGCCTAAAGCAAACGGTACTACTACTACAGATCCTAATTAACTTCCTACTTCCTAACAGCACTGCCGGATAATAGAACCGGCAGTAAAGCTAGTACAATTAGCCTTTGCTGTGCGTGACTACCGGATCAGCAGCCGGCAAAACTACGTGCTACTACTGTATGTATGTCAATGCAGCAAGGCCCCCTCCAACTGGCCGCTGAAGTCCATATTTGGTTGTTGCGAGTTGCAAACTTTGCAACCGCACTCAAGCGATAGTGAACGCAAAACGCACCGAACAAAAAGACTTGCTAATTCAACCACACAATGCATCAGAGGGCTAGATGCAGCAATATTAATAAGAAGCCCATCGACACTGTAAGTAGGTGGCACCTAAGCATGCATTGTGTCAACTTCACCTCTGATTCTGCCCACATGGGTGGCTCTCGCCCTCAGTCCATGATCAAGTCTCGTTTTTCTTTAGAAAAAAAATCACATATATATTCAGACAAACCAAACCAAACCGCACGAGTAAGTCGACGAGTTTTCTTTATAGAAAATATAAATGCTATGTAACAAACAATCCTCACCCAAAATATGCTCAATAGACTTTGATGGTGGAGCCGCCTAACATGGTGCAATACCTCGTAAATTTTTTGAAGGGCAATACCTCATAAATTTTGACATGCATGGAAAAGACTTTGTGCGTTCTTTGTGAATTAAGCCAACCAATTCCCAAGCCAGGTTATTATGTATATTCTACTGAACATTCTACTTAACTCTATTAAAGGATGATCATGTTTCCTATGTAGTTTCATGGTTGTTGGCTAGTTGGCTCCGTTTCAAAATTCACAGACTCATGAAGGGCACGAATCACGTTACACATACTTTCTCTGTTTTAAATTATATTAGAATTTATATATTTTTGATAATTAGCTATCTTTTTTATAATTATTATTTTATTAGACATAGTGTATATTTAAGTCATTTTAAATTATAAGATATTTTCATCTTTTTTGATATAATTATTGATCTTTTCTATAACTATTTTTATTATATATCTAGACATAGTGTATTTCCTATAATATAAATATTGATATTTTTATATTTTGATCGCTTTACAAATTTTGGCTAAGAACCTAACTACAATTGTAAATCCTCGATGAAGTTCTCATTTTTTGAGAAGCCTAATAGGCTAATAATAATTTCAATGTTTAATTAACTACACTATATAGACACAAAAATATTGATATTTCTATATAAAATTAGTTAAATTATTTTTTGATATTAATATACGAATTTTTTAATGCTTATGGCCGTCCCGTTGCATCGCGTGCATGATTGGTGACTAATCATGTTTTTCCTCGTGATTCCTGCTACTGTCCACACGTGTAGAGCCCAGCTTCCGCTTTCTCACCTCGAGCTCCACGCCCAATGATCTCTCTCGTGTTTGATTAAAAAAAAAAACTGTAGTATTATTAAAGCAACCGAATAACCGGTTCAGAATCATTGGTTTTATCTTGTCCAACCACCCGCTGAAATGATCATTTTAGCGATTTTCGTTTTGATTTATTCGTACCAGCAGGCACGCATAGATCCTGTCACTCAGTTTGAAACTATAGATCAGTTTTTTTGTTTTGTTCTAAATGAAACTTATGTAGTCTTAATTAAAACTCTATAAAATACACCAAGGTCTATAACATCATATTAGTTTCATTAACTCGTTATTGAATACTATTTGATAGTGTATTTATTTAACCTTATCAGTGTTGTCAAATCTTCTCTAGAAAAAGTTAGTTAAGATTAGAGAACTTGGTTTAATAGAAGTAAAGGAATTTATACTTTGAAACATATGTACGTATATGGTTTGTAACTACTTGAAGCTACTATTACAAACTCCCGAGATTCGCCGGCTTCAAAGGGCTTGGTTGGAAGAGCTCCTCATGTTTCAGATTGTAGAAACTGATTCTCTAATTGAAATGTTTCTCTATAATTCTCTACGATAAACACTATTTATAAAACGGCTTTGTTTTTAGTGAATCAGGAACCTTCTTTTTTAGCTCCCAGCTAGCTCTATAGTTCATTTCAGAGAATTACCTCAAACCATTAGCCTAAAATCAAATTTTAATAGAAAATATGTTTGGCAGAGCTTCTCCTAAATTTATTCTAGAAGCTGCTCTGAAAACTATGCCAACTAGCCCTACATGTCGTTTGCATTGAGGTTTTGTCATCCAAGTGTAAAACAAAAGGGTCTATCATCATCCAAGGTTGTCCTAGTTTTCATCCACAAAACGGATAGATAAGTTCTGCTGGCAATTACTTGATGTGATTATTAAAGTTTTCTTTGACTCCAAAATTTACCTACAACATCAAATTAGTTTTATTATCTTTCATTAAACATGTCTTGATAACGTATTGATGATATGTATGGGGTTTAGGTGCTAAACATCTGCATTACTTTGTAATTTGCAAAAAAAAAATGTTAATTTATTTTTTGATTATGAAGTGTAGCTATTGAAGGTTAACTTGATATAAAATAAGACAAATTAGAATGTATATAGAACGGAAAAGGTATAACTTGCTTCGGATAAAAATAAACTGATGAGCTGATTCAAAGAAAGAAACGCCAAATCCGTGCCGGAAGCAACCATATATACTATATATACAATTCTGCTCAAAGTGTCATTGTGGCAAGGCCACTTGATTTGTTTTCTTTTGCAGTGAGGACGAGATAAGACAAGCGAACCAGTTAAGCCACCACCTTATGATGAGCCCTGAGCCGGCGGCTCCCCCTCCCATATATCGCCACGGCACTCCAAATCCCCGCCCGCCCGCCCTTGGCAACAAGCGCCAAACGCCACGACACGGCACGCAGCCCCCGCGCTCTCATGCTCATGCCAGTGACGCCAACCATGGAGATCGACCTGCACGCCGTGCGTGCGGCGCGCGTGCTGGGCCGCGGCGCCCTGGGCACGGTCTTCCTCGCCGGGGACGGCGCCGGCGGGGGAGGCCTACGCGCTCAAGGTCTTCGACAAGCGCTCCCCTTCGGCGGCGTCGAGGCCGGCCGCGGGCGCCGACGCGGAGCGGCGCGCGCGGTGGGAGGTGTCGGTGCTGTCCAGGCTCGAGCACCCGCACCTGCCGTCCCTGCTCGGCTGCGCCGAGACGCCCGACCTGCTGGCGTGGGCGCTGCCCTACTGCCCCGGCGGGGACCTCAACGAGCTCCGCCACGCGCAGCCCGACCGCGTGTTCTCGACCGCGGCCATCCGGTTCTACGTCGCCGAGGTGGTGTCGGCGCTCGCCGAGCTCCACACCGCCGGGATCGCGTACCGGGACCTCAAGCCCGAGAACGTGCTCCTCCGCGCCGACGGCCACGTCATGCTGACCGACTTTGACCTCTCACGGCAGCTCCCGCCCAGGTCCCCCTGCGCGTCCACGTCCACGTCCACCTCGTCGTCGTGCTCGGCGACGTCGTCGCCGCCGCCGCCTCAGGCCCAGAGCCACGGACGGAGCCAGTACCACCACGTGAAGAACATCTTCAAGCGGAGCGAGTCCGCGGTGACCGCGTCTACTTCCGGACAGGAGGAACCGCACAACCTCGCCTGGTACCTGAACAGAAGCATCGACGGCGGCGTCGACCAGATCAAGAAGGCGAAATCGGCAAGGGTATCGCCGATGGACCGCGGCAAGAAGCTCTCGAGCTTCTGCTCCGCCGCAGCCGGGGAGCGGTCGTTCTCGTTCGTGGGTACGGAGGAGTACGTGGCGCCGGAGGTGGTGCGCGGCGACGGGCACGAGTTCGCAGTCGACTGGTGGGCGCTCGGGGTGCTCGTCTACGAGATGTGCCACGGGCGGACGCCGTTCCGGGGCCGGAACAGGAAGGAGACGTTCCGGAACGTGCTGCTCCGGGAGCCGGAGTTCACGGCGGACGCGCGGCGGCGGTGGCCGGAGCTAACGGACCTCATCGCGAGGCTGCTGGAGAAGGATCCTGCGCGGAGGCTGGGTTTCGCTGGCGGCGCAGACGAGGTCCGGGCGCACCCGTTCTTCGCCGGGGTGGCGTGGGACCTGCTCGGGGAGGTGTCCCGGCCGCCCTACATCCCCGCGCCGGCCGATGACATTGTCTCCTGCGACGGGTTCAGCGTGGTGGAGTACTTCGATAAGCTTCACCAGCCTCCGTTGTCGCCGGCGGAGCACTCGCCCGAGGATGACCTCCTGCCGGAGTTCTGACACCGGTGGTTCCCGCTCGAGATTTGTGCTCCATGTTTATTTTTCGTTTTGCGCCCTCTAAGATTACTATATCATTATCTCAGTGATGTGTGTGAATAGTGAGGGGCTTTTGTTGTTTAACCAAGAGAGTTGGGGAAGCCTGGTGAAATTGAGAAGGATACAGTACACTCGAGATTAGTCGACACTCGACAGAGGCTACTGGTTTCAAGTCTTTCATCAGTTTAATTACTATTGTAACCGTAACTGAACTACTGAAGGTGTCAGGAACTGATGCAAGCTTGTGAATTCCTTGTCCACGCATAGTATATGTCTGCATAAATGATTTCGACTTGAAAATATTTGACGAATCATGCCACAGATCAATTACTGGATTACACAGTTGGTCCTAGATTCCTAGTACGGTTACATCTTCAGTAAGAAAAGAACGTCATTGACGGGGTTGCTTGGTACTGCACTATGCTACTGTAGTAAACTCTGTTGGACCATGAATTCACTCCCATCTCTGAATGTTGGACCATGTACGAATGTACGTATGTATGTCGATTCCGTCCATGGCTTCATACCAATCCTCTTCATTTGTACGTGCTCAATTGATCGGTAAATGTTGTACTGCTGGTTGTTCCATGCTTTCAGTGAGTGTACGCTGTAAGCGCGCACAATGTAGAGTGAGTGTACGCTGTAAGCGCGCACAATGTAGGTCAATGCATGTTTTCTTCAGCGATAGGTAACATAACTGATGGCTAGTTGTTCCATCAGAACTTCAGAAAGTCGTTCCAATTCTTCGCATTTCAGTCCCAAATTCGAGATTCTGTATAGTATTCGATTACTGCTATTTAAAGAAGTCTTATGGACTTCAGTTCACGTACAGGACTCATCCGTTGAGTTGAAACGGTCTTCATATCTAAAAACAAATGTATGGCTATCTGGAAACTTAATTAATTATAGCTGAATTATTTCTCAGAATTAAGAACTTCAAGCGCGCGTGCAGAGCTTATCTGATCTGAAAACGCTGGCGATGATATAGATTGCTAGCATCAGACAGTCGGGATAGATTAGGTGATCTACTTTGAGCTTGACCAAGCGTACGTTCGTCATGCGGCACTGACGAAGACCTACTAAGTTGCTTCACCTTGTTGCTTAGCGACAGATCGCCACTTGAGAGAAGAGTTTTTATGTTATATATATATATATATATACTGTAATGAGTAGGCGCTCACAACGACTTACAGCATAAACCTCCTAGTTTATATCAACTGGTTCGCCATCAGACTAAGTCGACAAGACCAACTAAAACCTCTAAAACCTATGTGAGAACGTCACTATTAGCCACGTAATCTACAAAACCGCACGATTGGGAGGGTTTGATGGAGAGTGTTCACGGACCGGGGACATTGGAGCAGACCTTGCTTTCATCATGTGTGCCGAACTTGGGCCTCGTTTAGATGGCTAAATTTTTAGCGTAAAAGTTGCAAAATTTTTCAACATTCTCTCCATCACATCACATTAAATACATCAAAAGATATATGTTCGGAGCAGTAAATGTAGTTAAAAAAATAACTAATTACACAGTTCTGTTGTACATCACGAGACGAATCTTTTGAGCCTAGTTACCCCACGGTTGGATAATATTTAACACAAACAAACGAAAGTGCTACAGGAGTGCTACATGAGTTCCAACAGTTACTTTTGCTAAAATTTAGCCATCTAAACGTGGCCTTGATGTGTAGTTTCCGACTATAAATATACGCCACACACGGAACAGCGGCAGGTAGATTATACTCCTTTCCGTGATGAGAAGAAATGAGACTTCCAGCATAGTGTATCGAGATAAATTTCTTTGAGTTATAAGTGTCTTTAGATTTACTGTGGAATATATTCTCCTAGCTAGTATAAATATATATTGTGTCGTGCATCATAAATATCTGATATTTTTTGCTATAAAATTTGATAAGCTTTAAAAAGTGTGAATATATCGGCGGAGCTAGGACTACATTTCTATTTCTTGCTGGTGCCTTTCAAAAAAGAGTACTCAGGCCGTATTTTCTAATGAACTTTGGCTAGTAGACAGTCTGCATCATCAGGCCGTGTATATCTTTGTTTCACAGCAAGAAGCGTAAGCGGACTGATGCAGACCTCATAGCTAGTAATGATCACTATTATTTACAGTTCTATGTTGTATGCTTCGGTTGTAACTTCCGCGCACGGCCTGCTGCTGCTGCTTTTTAGTACTCTAGATACATGCCAGTATCCATAATCCCAACACATACTCTGACGCCAAAACTAGATCCTGTTTGGGTCTCTTCATTAGAGGAATTGGAATCTACTTAAAAGGGCTTGTTTGGATCCTTGGAATTTAATTCATTGTGAGATAGGCTTAATTTAAGCTAAGCTATATGCTTAATTTAGTGGAATGGAGTTGGAGAGTGCAATGCAAACACATAACATGGTGATACGCTTCCTCAACCACATAACATGTTTAATTTAATGGAATTCAATTCCTATCTCCCACCCTATGAATTTTGAGATAGACTTATTTGTGAACTTTGGAAAGTTAGGGAATCTCAAATTCCAAACTAAATAGCTTAATTTATTAAGTAGATTCTAATTCCCCAAATTCAAGGGATCCAAACGGGCCCTTAGACTATTTGGCTTCGAATTTGAGATTCCACCGCTTTCCAAAGTTAATATATTAGCCATCTCAAATTCATAGGTGGGAGATGGGAAATGGATTCTATGTGATTTTTCTTCTCCAACTTAAGTATAGATTTTACTTAACGGATTCTATAGGTTCTTCTTTCACAACTATATAGTTTAATTAAGAAAGTGCTCTGCAACATGGGTAGAGCTGTCCTGTACGTAGCAATTTCAAAACGTGTTTAGGACTCGTTCAGTTAGCCCGGCAGGAATCGTTCGCAGCGACCGAACAAGCCCTCACTCGGGAAACTCGATCACACGTGCATACCACACACACCCAAAGTCCTATCAGAGGAAATAATCCCTCATGCGACACCCGATCGAATTAATTGTGCCAGGCCAGGAACGAACTCGATCATCCGGTTCACCGTTCGGCGTTCACTACCGCCCTCTCATCTCACAACGATCGATATCGACGACTTGAGGCTGCGCGCCGGCCCAGGGTCGCCCTCAGCGCCACCGGCAGATCGACAACGGTACTGGCCGGTGCCTGCACGTATGTAATCCCCACACATGCATGCACGCACGTCGTAGCGCACGAGAGGCTGCCGGCCGGGGCGCCGCGCAGCTAGCTGCTTTATTGTCCGGCACGATAACAACACCGGATTCGGTGGAGAGTGAAGGCGTGCCCCTGCCCTGCCCTGGATTGCACCATGCATGGATATATGCAGCTTGGCACGCACTTATGGGTGGTCAACGCCGATCGATCACGTCGCAACCGTCATCTACCCCAGATAGATGAGCACGTGCTTGGTGGAAAATGGGAAAGGGACCTGCGTAAACTCGTTGGTGTGTCATGTACCGCGCTCTGGTTGCAGTACACTACACTACACATCACACGTGTGTGGTAGCTCTGGTTGCGCCGGCCTATAAACAAGTGGAAGCTCCGACCCGTCGCAACTCAAATCTTTGTCTCGATCTCATACATGTAATAAAGATATAAGTAGATGCTTAGATAGGTGGAACAATTTCATCGCCTCGCCCATGCTCTCGGTCGTGCGGCAATCCGGGGATCCCATGCTGGATTCGTGAACAGCTTCATCATGGTCGCGCCACAGCTTCTGCAGGGAGGGGTCAGCAGTACGGGTCCCCTCCATTTGCAGGCCTCCGATTGGTGGGCCAGCTGCGTCGAGAATGAGTTGGGCTTCATCCAGCCAGTGCAGCCGGTGCAGCTGGTATTGGCTCCTGGGCCGCCTACGGATGCTGCTGGTCGTTCCGGCCCGACTGGCGTGTGTGCCAACCACACCGGCATAATGACTCAGGAGCCGTCGTCCATGTCTCCGGGCCGTGTCGCTTCGCCGGCAACTGTGTGCGATACACAGGACGCTTTTGTGTTCACGGCGCCGTCGGTTGAGGAATTTGTCGCTGGTTTCACGAAGCGTCTAGACCCACCTATCCTCTCCACGCCAACACTGAGGAAGACGCGGCCTCGGGAGTTAGCCAGTGTGCCAAAGCGGAGCGCGCGTCTTGCGGCGAAGAGCGGTTCGCGCCGCCTCAAGCCGGAGGACCAAGCCAGGAAGGTGCTCCTCAAGAAGATCGGGATGGACGTGGAGGCCGAGCACGAGGATGCCGTGACCTTTGCTGAGTTGCAGGTGGCTTTCACTGGCCCACTTGCCGACGTCAACACTGAAGCCATGGAGACGTTCCTCCTACGTGGTAAGAAGCGCCGTCTGGGGGCGTCTGCTAGGGTTTAGGGGGGTCCTGTGGTCGATCGTTAGTTGTTTGACATGTTAGCCAATCACTTGTTCTTGTGGAACGTACGCGACGTCAACATGCGTGCGGGCCGGGATGCCGTGAGAGAGTTTGTAACCCAGCAACGTGCATCCGTCGTGTGTCTGGTCGAGACTAAGGTCGCTGTTCTGTCAGCCCAATGGGCTCGTGATCTAATGGGAACATCGTTTGACTATGTGTACTTGCCTTCCAATGGTGCCTCGGGGGGTATTGTCGTGGGATGGTCGCGGGTGTCGTGGGCCGTGACGGCGCGCTGCTGCCGTAGTTTCTCGGTAACTGTCGATTTTTTGCCGGTCGACCACGCCGGGGAGCCGTGGACCTTGTGCACGGTCTACGGGCCGGTCCTGGAGGTGCACAAACAAGCGTTCCTTGATGAGATGCTCGCGGTGAGGGCGGCCGCTCCGGCAAGGCTTTTGATGTGGGGGATTTCAATATGATCTACCAAGCGTGTGATAAAAAGCAACGACAGGCTGAACCTGGCGTCCATGCGTCGGTTCAGGCGTGCCCTAAACTCTATGTCCCTTGATGAACTTTATCTCCATGGACGTTTGTTCACTTGGAGTAACGAAAGGCGCAACCCTACGCTCGAGAGAATTGATCGTGCCTTTGCTTCGGCAGGTTGGTTTGATCTATTCCCCGACCACCACCTGCGGGCGCTGTCAACGGACGGCTCTGACCATGCGCCGCTGCTGTTAAATCTATCCGCCATGGCGCGTGCGCCACCTCGGTTTAAGTTCGAGGCGTTCTGGCCGCGCATGCCTGGGTTCATGGAGGTCGTGGTCGAGGCTTGGCATCAAGACGTGCCGGTCGAGGTGGACGCATGTCGGCGTCTCGACATCAAGCTCAGAAGAACGGCAAAGGCTTTGAAAACCTGGAGCCTTCAGTCGGTCGGTAGCGTTAGGCTGCAACTATTTGGTGCACGGGAGATAATCGCGCAGCTTGACGCAGCACAAGAGTCGCGGTCGTTGTCCGATTCAGAGCGCACCTTACGCTCTAATCTCAAGGCCAGGTGCCTGGGGCTTGCGTCCTTGTCTCGGACCATTGCACGTAGTCGTTCAAGAGTCCGGTACCTGGGCGAGGGTGACGCGAACACGCGATTCTTCCACCTGCAGGCTTGTCACAGAAGCCGCAAAAATTACATTGCCGCAGTACAGCATGATGGAGTTTCCTGTTCTGATGAGGGAGCTAAACTGCAGGTCGCATACGAGTACTACAACAATCTACTCGGGAAGCCTTTCAACAGGACACATACGGTTGCTCTTCATGACCTCATGCCCCAGCTGAACTTGGTCGGCATTGATTCTTGTTTCTCTGAAGATGAAATCTGGGAGACTATCAAAGAGCTGCCGTCGGACCGGGCACCTGGCCCGGATGGCTTCACCGGCCTTTTCTATAAGGTCGCCTGGGAGGTTGTCAAGCCGGATGTCGTCGCCGCATTCCACGCTCTATGGTCGTTGGATGCCAGGAGCCTAAACCTGGTGAATGATGCAGTCATGGTGTTGCTTAGGAAGTGCCCTAACCCAACAACACTCAAGGACTACCGGCCGATAAGCTTGATGCACAGTTTCAGCAAGATTTTCACCAAGTGCCTCGCTAGAAGACTAGCGCCGAGACTGTGTGACATTATTGCCACGAACCAAAGTGCATTCATCAAGGGCAGGTCGATCCACGACAACTTTCGGGCTGTCCAGCTGGCGTGCCGTTGGTTACATGCTAAGGGACACGCTTCAGTCCTCCTCAAGATTGACATCTCGAAGGCATTTGATTCCGTAGCGTGGCCGTTCCTCCTTGAGGTGCTGTCCTTCATCGGATTCGAGACGCTGGACTAATTGGATGGCCATGCTACTGTCCACGGCAAGCACCAGGGTCATGGTGAATGGTCGGGTTGGAAGGCGGATTTCACCTTGGCAGCGGTTTGCGTCAGGGAGATCCGATTTCACCAATGCTCTTTATCATCGCCATGGAAGTGCTCAATGCACTGTTCCGTGCAGCCGGACGCGCAGCGGGTCCTCACCGCCGCTGCCTGGCCATGTGATACGGCCGCGGGGCGTCGCTTTACGCCCGATGATCCGGTGCTGCTTGCTTGAAGCCGTTGGAAGGAGACTTGAGATGTGTCGGCGGGATCATGAACCTCTTCGCGAGGGGCATCGGGGCTGATAACTAACTTTGATAAGTGCGCTGTCTCGGCTATCCGGTGTTCCGATGCAGACATGGCGGTCGTGCAACAGGCATTCCCGTGTGTCGTGGCGCCGTTCCCGTGCCGTTATCTCGGGGTGCCGCTGGCTATCAGGCGCCTAAGGCGTGTCGAGGAGCAGGCTATCGTCGATGCTTTGTCGTGGCAAGAATACCAACTTGGAAGGCCGATCTCCTCACTCAGGCTGGCAGGGTCCGGCTCACCAAGGTAACAATGTCGTCAATCCCGACTCACATGGCCATCTCATGCTGCCTTTCAAGATGGGCCATTGGGCAGATAGATGGGTACCGTCGCGCCTTCATTTGGTCGGGTGCCACAAAAACGGTTGGTGGGAAGTGCAAGCTTGCTTGGCCTGTTTGTTGCCGGCCGGCCCGACCTCGGTGGGCCGGGAATCCCGATCTTCATGTCTTCGGGTTGGCGTTGAGATTAAGGTGGGCATGGATGGGAAGAACCAACCCCAATGCACCTTGGGCCACTCTCCCGCCGCTGGTCGGAACGGTTGGTCGATGCTATGGCGGAGGCTAGTATTTCTGTCAAGCTTGGTGATGGTGGGTCGGCTATGATGTGGACTGACTCATGGTCGTCGGAGGGCCGCTTTGTGCGCTTTTCGCGCCCGGACACATTTCGCGTCATTTGCGCGCCGGGAAGAAGAGAACGGTGCGGCAAGCTTTGGAACACAATGCTTGGGTCGACGACATTGTGGGCGCGCCGACGGCACAGGTCATCTGCCAGTTTCTACGTGTCTGGCGGCTGCTTCGTGATGTCGAGCTAGATCCACGGCCCGATAGATTCGTTTGGAAGTGGTCGGCAAATGGTGCTTACTCGGCTTCGTCGGCTTATCGGGCGTTCTTCATTGGTGCGTCATCGTTACCTGGAGCGGAAGAGCTTTGGCGCACCAAGGCGCCCTCCAGGGTGCGCTTCTTCTTTTGGTTGGTACTACACCGCAGGATTTGGACAGGGGATCGTCGACATAGACATGGGTTGCAGGACGATGATTCCTGCGCGTTGTGCGGCCAGGAGCCGGAGACTTGTGCGCATTTGTTCATAGGGTGCGTCATCACCAGACAGCTGTGGTTCTTGCTCCTATCGTCGACAGGTCTTCAGCGTTTGGTACCGCCACGTGAGGCCGACGTCGCGGACTAGTGGCTCACTCAGAGGAGACGTATTGACAAGAGTTGCAGGGATGTGTTTGACAGCTTCATTCTCCTTGCTTCGTGGATAGTATGGAAGGAACGAAATGATCGTGTGTTCAACAATAGGTCGTCGACGGTTGGTTCTATGGCTGCAAAGGTACTTCAAGAGGCACAAGATTGGATTCAGGCAGGTTTCGTCACTCTCGCGCCTGCCGTGGCCGTTTGGTCGGAACAAAATTTCAGAATGTAATTTAGATGCTCGTGTTCCAGTAGGCTAGGTGTTTTCTCTTCTCGCTTGCTTACAAGTGAGTTCAGTTGTTTCCTTCTTTCCTTTCGTTTCTCTTCTTGATGTCCCCTCGGCATCATTTGTAATTGTACTTGTGTGTTTGCATTTGGGTTTTCCTCCCTCTTAATGAAAAAAACGGGTGAACGGCCCGGTCGAGAAAAAGATAGGTGGAACAATTAACTCAACTGTGCTGTTATTGATTTTAGTTTCTGTTAACAATTGAACGAACGAATATTACACCCCAAAACAAAATAAAGGGACGAAACGGACTGAAGAAATGAAATGGAAAAACGCCTCTGACAATGACAGTACTGGATGATTATTGGAACCCAGAGAACTAGAGGAATGAAAAGCTAGGCGCTAGCTGCTGCTTTATTTGTTAGTGATGGTTTGCATATGGCAGGCAAGCACGTTAACCAGTGCATTAACCGGGCGCCGGACAGAGACAGATGGAACGGTCATGTCCGTGCGGCCAGGCCAGCACGACTGATCATGAGGATGCGTACGTGGAATATGGGCTCGGCACAACAAGTGAAGTGTCTGAGAAACGGGTGCGTTTTGACCGGCGCCCCGTGCATGCATGCGTAACAGCTGGAGAGTTTGCCGATCGCTCGCTTGTCCTTGCTTCTTGATGTGGGAGTTTGCCGACGATCGAGGGGACGGACACATACAGCTACGGGCAGCCGACGGCGACATGCATGCATGGTTGCGCTCACAGTCACATCCGCACTAGTGTTAGTCCATGCTTTGCCATAAAAATGGAACAAGATGCGAACCATCCTGTTCTGTGATTTTTTTAATAGCAACAACCTGTTTTCTGATGACTCACTAACATTGGCCGGCCTGCCGGGGCCGGTTGGGAATTCGGCCCGCGCGGTGGAAGCATCAGGCCCAACCAAACAAATAGGCTGAGTTGGGCTTTCATCAATTTGGTACCAATGCACGTCATAGCGGCAGAGCATGGTTTTTTTTTTTTTAAGCCTAAAAATGATTGGTATCTATCTTGTCATGCAGATGCATGCGCGTGAACGTATTCATTTGTCACGCCATTGCTCTTAGCGTGACAAAAGGAATCAACCGGTGGCGGCAACCCTGGATGGGCTCGGCAGGCCTGTCCAGCTTTTTTTTTTAATCATTGCAAAGGAGCCCGCGACGGTAAACCCCAAGCGTCATCGTGACCTCTAAACAGTGACGGGCGATTCGTAGAATATGCCCCAAGCGCCATCATGCAGTTCGTGCGTTTCTCTCGTTTTTGTGCCGTGTGGGCTTTTGGGACGCGTTCGTTTCCTCCCAACCCCGACCACCCCAGGGGCAAGGGCTGAACGCGCTTCGATTATTGGAATGATGTTGATCCATGGCCGGAGGCCGGTAGAACGTCAATAACGTTCCCTCTCACCATCACCTCGTCGGAATGGTTGGTTCTCGCTGGCACCCCCACCATGACCAATGATGGATAGACCACGAGGAAAGTGGAAACAGCTCACGCACAAGTGGCCTGCTGACCCAAGTGTCGGAAACAGCTCAGGCTCAAGGTACAAGGGCTGACAGAATATTCCTTTTGAAAATGGGAAATGGGAGGACAGGCAGAATAATGAAGGTTGAACGGCAACGTGTGCCAGTATGATGCTATGTCTCCCAAGTCCCAATCTTTCATCATCACATCACATTCATAGCCACTGTAGAATACAATTGCACTATATCATATACAAAGGAAAAATGGTAAGAACTACTCTCAAATTTCTTGTATGCTAGACAAAAATAAACAATGCACGGGCTTACTGGGGAACGGATATACAAGAACAAATAAATAATACTGGCATTTTGCCATCGCTTTTGGATTGAAGAATCTTTTTCACGGTTGTCCCACCATTTCTACAATGCAGAGACCTAAGAGGCTCAACAGGCCGTGTTGATCATCGCCGCTCAGACCACACTTCTCGCAGGAGCTCGTGTCTGACATTCTCAATGGAGGCTCCCTGCCGAGTGCTAAAATGTGCAACACCATTGTTGCACGGGGAGGGGATTGCTCTTGTCGTACAGGGTTGCCAGAGGGAACTCCAGATCATCCAGATCGTCATCGCTGGTGTACCCTCTTCTCTGCGCCATTGATCCCCTCTGGTCCAGCTCTGGATTGCCACAAGCCGTGTCGGCCACTTTCTCTGCAACGTCCTCCAGCGTAGGTGGGCAGTACACCACTGGACCAGCGGTGACTGGGAATGTGCTGATCATGTCTTTCTCTGTGAATCGCTCCAGCAAGCTCTGCAAGGCATTGGTCCCAACATCAGTTGAGAAATTTGACATGTAGGTAAACAAAAGATTCTTCCAAATCAACGGCAAAACAAACCATTTTAGCAAATGGAAAGCATACCTCAGAATTCAGCTCCTCTAGAACCATGCCAGGAACAGAATCAGGGCAGAACTCGTCAGGAGTGAAGTTGCAGAGTATTTTTGTTATTAGTGGAAGGCCAATGGAAGGGCAGACCTGATGCAAAACAGGATGATCAAAACTTACTGAAGAACACATATTAGGACCTGGGAATGGGACAGGAACTACGAATGGAAGCATACCTCTTTTCTAATGGTTTTCTCAAGAAGCATGTCCTTTGGGAGCATCAAAGATCACTCAACTCATTAAGTAGCTTAAAACAAGTTGATTCAGCTGCATCTCTTCTGCCATCACCATTAATTTCCACATCTTGACCATCCTTTTCAGATTCAGCAGCATCCATGCCAAACGTATCAGTCAACCATCTGGACCAATTCCCAACCTGCAGAAGTATATCATGTGTTAACAATCAGTAGTGCAAGGGAGAGGTCATGCACAGTCCCTATTCTAGATTGTTTGTTTGTTTGTTCATCATGCAATTGCAAGCATTTCATAATTTAAGTGCATACAGAGTTCTTCAGCTGTGCGCCTGATCCAAAGCTTAAGTCGCCAGCTGGAATCGGCAGAACTCTTGAGTCCACAATTGGGTCAGATATAGGATCTGTGGGTATCTCATTCTCTGATTCACGAAGAATAGCATTAAACATAGCAATATCTAAACGGGCTACACAGTGCTCCATCACCTGATAGAAACAGAAAATTTCATGAGTAGACTTCACACAAAAGATATCATTACCAAAGAAACAAAAATAACCATCTGAAAGCATACCAATTTTGCCAACACTGGTAAACATCCACACTCATGTCCACCAGCACGAAGAGGACAGATTCTGCTGAATGCATCATGAAATGCAGTTTTCCAGAGATCAATAGAAAAACTCCCATTTTGCTGATCACCCAAGGAATTCCCTAACAACCTCCCAATCTTTGGAGTTGACAAATCTTCTACAGGAGTTTGCATGTGGGGTGCCATTGCCTATGAAAAGAAAATCCTTCAGAAAACTGAAAAGTTGAATTAATTTGCAATAGGTTTTAATCACCACTGTTTTAGAAGCCATACTAATCTTTCTGGAAAGTGCCAAGACAGTAATAGGGTGAACTTTTACCTGCCACCACACAGACTCAACAATCCGAGAAAAGATCAAGATTCAATCTTCTCCAATGCATCCAGCAATGTGCTAGTTTCGGCGCCAATCATCTGGCAGCTGCATGATGTGGGTTTTCGCATACTTGCCATTGTAGTTACTTTTCCATCGTGTTGTGGAACTCCTGTCAGGCTTCTTTCCACCATTTGTGTGGAAAAGTTTAACTGGACTTGAGTGTCGGGAAGTACCAAATGTTTGTGCAATGGTTTCTCTCAGGACAACTGTGTTCGATAGCCAAAATGTCAACCTACATCAAAATTAGATTCTCACTTCTTAAATTTTTTTTATCTGAAGGAGTAGGGGGAACAAGCAGTAGAGGGTACTCATAATTTACCTTGAAACATCATTGCCACAAGACTTTGCAACAAGCACAAGCCCAGAAACTGAATTTCTTGCAACTGAAGCTTTCTTATCTGAGGACCAAAATTTTGATGCATGAATGTAAATCCTAGATAGACGGCGAGCTGGTGTATGCAACTTATGTGATGAACAACCGTGCTCTGGCACCACAGAGTAGAGAGAAACCTCAAGGGCAGCAACCTCACGTAGCTCCTGCTCCAACTTCTCAATTTTTGAATATAATTGCTCGTTATTTTCATATAAAACTGAGTTGCCATTATCAGCTATGTTTTCTTCAGCATCAGCAATTTCATCATCAGTGCCAGTACTCTGATCACATTTTGGAGCTTCATCCAATATATCGATCTCCTTTGCCTCTTCAATAGCTTTACCCTCAATCTCTCTGCCCTCAATGGCATTATCATCAGTTACTTTGCTCTCAATAGGTTTATCATCAATGACCTCACATTCAATGGCCTTATCATCCGTCATTCCGTCCTCAATGTCCTTATCATTCTTCGCTCTATCCTCAACGGCTTTATCATCAGTGGCTCTAGCTTCAACGATACTATCATCCTTGATTCTGCGCTCAACTGCTTTATCATCTGTAGGTCTATCCTCAATAGCTTTGTCATCTGTTTCCTCAGACATCTCAGATGAAGAACAAGAAGGAACTTTTGGAGTCTCTGGCTTCTTCATTTCAACTTTGTTTGTTTTTGGCGATTTGTTCTGGTTACTGTTTGATATATACTGCAGCTTAGTCTGGATTTGACGATTGGAAATGCTTCTTGCTGAGCGTGGGCTGTTTTCCTTAGACTCTTTCCTTGCTAGCTTCTTTGGAACCCTTGAGACTCTTTTCACTTTAGTGTCTTCGTTACTGGTAGCCTCACCAGGTGATGAAAGGGAATTTCTAGCTGGCTCATAGTCTGATTCAGTTTCTTTCCCATGTTTACCATCCCTTTCCACATCACTTGAATGATCATCTCTCTGTTCCCCATTCTCTTTGGCACCCATTTCAGTATCCTTTGTGATACACTAGAAGTTTGATACCTGGACCAATCACCAACAGAATTAGAAACACCAGCAAAGTCCTATCAGCTTAAGAAAATCAATAGGGAATTTCCAAGAGGGTTTAACAAACCCATATATGATTATGATTATGAATTGGCAAACGAAATTAAAAGGACAAAAAAAAATGTAATGGCACAAGTAGGACCTGAAAATAAAAGATGCAGAGCAAGCACAGAGCTGATACGTAGAGTAGAGCGGTCTGCACCCACAAGTTAAAAAATGCAGCTTCCAGTAAGAAATCTGCTAAAAGCATGTTCCTGAATACTGACAGGCATTCTAAGAAGCAAATGTTCACCACGGAGACATCCACTATAGTAAAACATATAGTTGCACACAGATCAATCATCTGCATCCTAAACAGTCAATAGAAAATCTTTAAAAAAATAAACAGTCAATAGAAAGTGCATCCGGCAATAAAGCATTCATCAGTCACCACGGAGCATCACAGTAAGTCCTAAATCTTTGGTCCTGACAAGCAAATGTTCACATCATAAACCAAGTGACAGGACAGCAACTCAAATCATGAACTGGACAGCTGAGCAATATTTCCGTCTTGCAAGCAAAATTGAGTAGTATTCTTCAACAACTTAATAAGAGAATCTGGTACAAATAATATTGTCTACAGGACAAGCAGGTAATTCGCTTGGACAGACGGTAGTTGGGAGGCACATGGCTGTGGGGGCTCCAGCCGATCTTGGACCACGGTGCCCCTGATTGCATTCGAGAAGGAGGTCCCAGGGCGATGAGAGAGCCCGAGACATAAAGCTGCGCCATAACTTAACTACAGGGAGATCTGACAAGCTACTGATATGGCAAAGGTAATTACGATTCACGCGGTCATACTGAGCATGAGGCAGTCCTGGGTCCGGCAGTCCTTGATTCCACAAAGAATCACTATACGTCCTAGTCCATTGCTCGAAATTACCAATCACCAGAGAAAGCGACTAAACAGAGAGTTCGATTTATACCGTTGCAACAAATGACAGCAGCATTTTTTAGCACTGGAAAAGTCCAAGAAAGCTGGGAAAACATAATTATCAAGCAGAAAAAACAAAGAAATGGGCACATCCCAGGCTACCACCACCAATGGACCACAACTTCAGTCTAAAAATGGTTAATCCATGTGGAAAATATAAGATAGAATAACTGACATTTAGAGGAAAAATGCTCACACTGCTCAGGAGCAAGAACAAGAAACGGAAATGAATATAATAAAAATATAAGACTATAGAGACACCTCGCACGCCCAGAAACCACCAATTTGGCTTTAGTCAGTCCACGAATGCCGATCAGATGCTTGCCGCAACCAATCTACAAGCGCAAGAACCAAACGCAGAGCTCGTCGGGCCAATAGATCCCACCAGTTTCAGCGACGGAACTTACGGCGCCAATAAAAGGAAATGTAATCTCCAAATCACGAATCGAAACCCGGCGGCACTCCATCCAATCTCCCCAATGCACAGGAACGAGATTCCGTGGAGGTCGATGGGATTAGGCGGGAGGAAAGGGCGGAACAATCATAAGCAGAGCAGAAGCCGCTGGTGCTCACCGGGGTTCTCGCGGTGGCCGCGCCCGCCGGTTCAGTTCCTCGCGCGCGACGCGGGACGAGGAGCGAGCGAGCGAGACCGACCAGGGAAGGAGGCGGTTGCTCAATCAATCTGTTTGTGTTCCTTCCTTTTTCTAATCTGACCGACTAATGGCGCGCCTGCGCGGGGTTTAGTTTAACGCGGTGTGGTGTTGTGGTGTGTGGGGTGGGCGCCGCCGTGGTTCCCGAGGAAGGGAATGTTGGTGCGGAGCGGCGGCGCGTGGGCGGTCGGCGCGGGAGGGGACGACTAGGCGGCCACCGGCCACTTGGCTGGTCTGGCGGCCGCTTCTAGGCGCGGGACGGAGAGGGGCGGCGGGCTACGGCGAGGCAAGCAGGCAGAGCGCAGGCGTGCGTGCGTCACTGGCATGGCAGGGAGGAGTGCCACCGCGTGGGCGTGGGGAGGGTGGCCGTTGCTGCTTTGCTTAGGGCACCCGCAATGGTCCTAGATAGTTGCTAGCTAGGAGATGTCCATGTCATCAACAAAAAGATAGCGTCCAAAAAGCTATCTACATTCTTTAGCTATTTGTACTTTTAATAGTGCGGCACACAAAAGAGAAATTAGATATATTGTGCATCATCTTTGTGGCTCATTGTGTGGAGGCTTCATAACCAACTAAAAATAAAAACCAACTAAAAATAACCAACCGGTTGCATGCATCTTGACTCAATCCATTTCATTACATGGCCAACTAAAGATGAGCAACAGGTACAACCAAATAATTTAAACCTAAAAAAATAAAATAAAATGTCGATACATATAGAGTACTGATTGATAATCATAACTCTAGCCATACATCTTTAGTTCAGGCAACAAAAGCAGATTGAATAGTTAACTACGTCGCTGAGGAAGAGTCACCAAAAAGCCAAAAGTCATCTCTGAAGCAACAACCTCTGTCATAGCCCACTAGAAATTCCAGTGAACCTCCTATCAAAGTTTCTGGAAAAAAGAAAACAAACAGTAAGTCAATTAATATAAAAAAACAATTTCCGTAAAAAATAACAGTAACCAGAAATAAGAAAGTACCTTAGTTACTGTTGCCAGCCAATTTCTCCCTTAGCATCTTCAGTTCATGTACATCACCCCAATACTTCTCATTTTTTCTTGCAATTCCCATTGATTGGGTCATTTGAGTGAATCAGCCATGCACTAACCTGAATTTAGCATACATGATTAGTTGTAGGTTCATGTATTTGTGTAGCTACAAAAATAAAAGTGAGTGATACAATTTTACTTACTAGCCTCACGTCCTCTGGTGGTTCAAATACAAGACGCTTTGCAGTCCTTCCATCGTTTCCATCTTCTAAGTTGATGATAGTTTTGTCTTTCGATTTCTTTTTTAAAATTTTGGTTTCCTGAGTCATTTTTGGTGGTGCTAATTGAGATTCCTTTCCCATAAGTGGCCATGGTGTCGAAACATGAGGATGGAATGATTGTGCAGGTTGTAAAGGCTCATAAAACCACCAGGTGGATAGTAATTCATACCACTGGAAAATCAAGCAAGCCATATAGTTACTTCTACTGAAACTAATATAGCTAGCGAACTAACTTTTTCTGAACATAATAATAAAATGACAACCAGTGCCTGAAAAATCAAGCAACCTATCATTACTTCTAATGAAACTAATATAGCTAGTGAACTAACTGTTTCTGAACATAATAAAATGATAGCCAGTGCATCAAAGAGATTTACATATTAAAAAAACATACCCATTTGTGGATATGGCCGCTGAAGCTGTGGCTTGCGGCAAAGGTCCAGGCCACCATCCTGCAGAGAAGCCAAGTCATGGCGTCATACCATCAGTCAAGATCAAATGATTTTTTGCCGTCTTGTAAAGAAAAATGATTTTTGCCAAGGAACGTAGGCCACACAGTCTAGATTTTTGCAATGCTAACATCATCGTGCGGATGCTGCACCTGAACCAGCAGCAGTTGCCGAACGATGCGTACAAGATACTGGTGATGGATCAGCCCTCCCGATCTACTTCGTCTGGCCTAGTAACATGGATCTACGAGTAACCTTGCATAAAGAAATAGATCCCCAAGTGGATTACCTGATTGCCCCCCTACAGTAGGAACTGCAGCAGGAGCAGAGCCGGTCTGATATGGATGAACAGGTCCGTCCTGGTCTGGTGGCGGAGCCATCTGCCGCTTGGTTCGCTGGCTCATCACCAGCAGCGACGACTTCTTCCCTCACTCGCCGGCGTCGTCAGCTCGCGCGTGCGTAAGCTTCCACGGCGTGCCCTCTCCGCTCCCTTGGATATGACTCGATCTAGGTTTCAGAGTGGGGGAATAAATCAGAGGAGGAGGCGGGAATAGCAAAGGAGGAGGCGGGATAGCAAGATTGAGGAAGATTTTCGCGCGCGCCATGGAGGATTCGCGCGCAACGACGGAGGATTCGCGCGCACATCGGATCTGAGGGAGGTGGAAAACGCTAGTGAAAAAGCTAGCTGCAGGCGATTTTGCCGGCGATTTGGCCTCTCGGGTAGCGTGCGAGCTGAGCGACGAAGAAGTCGCTGGCTCGATTTTCTTAGCACCTTCTCTTTCCTCCACATAGGACGGATGCTGACCTGGACACCCAAATATTTAGGCTGACTCGGCACTATTGCGGACGCCCTTATACGAACGTGTGTTTGGAGGACGCCGAATCTGCTCACCGGACGGTGATCCTTAGCAGCAATTTTTTGGGTTACAAGCAACTTTATTTTTTGGACTCCAAGTTTGCCGGCACATGGATTTGGAAAATGTATTGTGATAGGAGTGAGGAGATTAGTGCTAATAGATTTTTATGAAACAAGTCCTAAATGAAATTTGAGTTTGATCATATCATCGAACAAGCATTGATTTTTTTTTATGGTCACGTTGTGTTATTTTTTCCACAAGACCAGAACCTCTGTCCACTGTTGAGCAAACTGTCAGATCTGCCACCGTCCATTTTCTTCCTCATTGCTAGGTCAGTGTACCTCTCAATGGATCCATCTTTCGCGCTCGTAGTAATGCCGGTGACCATGAAATGATCGAGATAGGTGGAAGACGGAGCATAAAGCACGGCATATAAGTCATGATTTATCTATCCTCAACGTGTCTCACGCTCAGTTTCATCAGGCCAGATCAGGCATGCAGCAGAATTAAGTATATTCGCCTGTTCTAAAATTTTGATGTGCTAAAAAAAAAGAAATGAACGAATCTTGAAGACGGTTAGAGATTTGTTTTTATGAAACACAAAGCTAGTTTCAGTTGCCTTTACCAAACTTCCCCGTCACCTCCATTCGTTAATTAACACAAAGTACTTACTGAAATAATAAAACCCCGAATAGAATCTGTATCATAATGAGGAACCAGCTTTTAACAAAAAGCTTCATTCCGATCGAAAAGAGAGGAGGAATCTATCCTCTCTCTTTTTTTTTCTCTAAAAGAAGGCGTTAACAGAGGTCGGAAGCGCAAGTCCGAGCTTCCAAAAGAGTGGCACTCGGGATCCGCAGCCTGGCGGTGGTGATCGGCAGAGGCTGTCGGTGGTGGCAGCGCCACCGCGGGTTCCAGGTAAGGTAACCGTCGCCGTCACAGGATCGGATTAGGCGCCTTAATCACAGCGCATACTATACTCTATTCTGCCCTCACTAACCAGTTCGTTTATGATAAACCGCGTGCACGCCGGAGCTGCCGGTGGGCGGTGCGTCAGGCCGGGAGCAGCTGGGCGCCCGGCCCGACGCCCGGTGCCGTAACCCCTTTCAGCTCGCCGGCCGTCACGTCACGTCAGGTCACGTCGCTGACGGCCTGGCGCCTACTGCTTCGCCGGTGCACCGCGACCCACACCGTACAGGTATACGGCCAAGCGTAGTACTGTACTCGGTATGAGCAACGTATAGGGCAGCGCAGAATACAATTTTTGGCTGTACTTGTTAGATGTAGCATGTCTGCATGTGTTTGGTTGTGGGCAAGTGCTGTATGTAGAGCTGGCTGAAACATTCCAGGGGATTTGGCTGGACCCTTTTGTATATAGAGGTGTTTGGATTGAGTAAACTTTAGTCCATGTTTTTTTTTTTTTTACAGAGTACAGTATGTCATATAGAAGCTCTAAATATAAATTAATTATGATATGACAAAACTGTTAATTAAAGGCCAATTGATGATTATAACATTAGAAAAGGAAATTTTAGTTAGTTCATATTTAACCTATTTTCCAACACCGTGCTTACTAAAATTTAGTCCGGTGAAAAGATGTCGCGTTGATTCTCTAACAGATTACTTTGCAGAAAGGACCGGCTCGGCTCAATGGTCGCCTCTTTCAGCTTTTTCCAAAATAGGTTAAAATAGGAAGGCATTTTATAGCTGCTTGAAGGGAGATGATGTATGTTTTATAATTCTAACCAAACAACTTACACCTTTTTGACAGGGCACTGCTCGCAATAGCTTTTTCACAACCAATAGATTGAACCAAACGGATCCATAATCCAGTAGTAGCTCTAACCTAACAAACATTAAAGAAAAAATATAATAGCAGTTATTACCTCCATGCTATTATCTTATCTTCTGTACTATCTAGCAAATTTAGCTAGCTCTAAGCCAGATCATTGGGGGATGTCCTCGTAGTGTGGATACTTTTCCTGGGTTTGTATATTTGTCATCATCCATGTGGCACCTTTTATTTTGTACCATTCTATATTGGCATGATCATACGGGTTATCCACCAACCACCAAAATGTAGATTGACTAACGGTTCATAATAAGTGAGACTTCTCAAATCAATGTGCTAACATATAATTTATTGTTTGTTGCACTGGAATCCGATGCGGTCCTATTAAGTTAGATGCATATATAAGTGAGACTTCTCAAATCATTGTGCTAACAAATATGATAATCATCCAAGGCTATCTAGATCCAACTTCTCAATCAGATATTAACGGTCATATTCGGCTAGATTGGGCCGGAATTGACACGTGGATTGGGAATTAGGAGGAGGTGAGGAGGATGGGGACGAGGGTGGCGGCGGTGGCGTGGGCGGCGCGGCTGCCGTTACCGCGACCAGCGGCCAGGCGGCGGCGACGGCGGCTGGGCGGCGCGGGTTAGCCCAGCAGTGCGGCGGTGTGCGGCGGTGCGCAGGGGGCGCAGGGCGGAGAGAGGGGAGGCAAGAGTTGGGATAAAATTCTTTGTTTACACTCGAAAGATCTATGAGACCCTTACTTATATAGTCCGGCTATTGGAACAATCTCAAGTGTCCTAAGGTTCTCTTATAGATTGGAATACCTTACTGGTTATGTCCTATTTATTTATTTCCTAATAAGCGTCTCCCTTTATAGATGAGATAGTCCCTGCACACCAAAAACACCCAAAGATAATCTAGATATTTTCCTCCTTTATTTCCGAATTAATTCACTGCAGAAGAGATGCGGAAGAGGGAGGCGCGGCGGGACAGCAGCGCGAGGCAGGGGCGGCAGCGCACGCCCCTAGCCGCCATCGGGCCCCTCCCGCCCTATTTCCAGGTCGTGACATTAACATCTGAGGGAAATTCTTAAACACATTCATGCGCTAAATGCCAACAGTGTAATCATGTGCCTTGAGCCTTTTCAGCCCTACGTTCATGTTGTTTTTGGAAATTAGCACGGTATAATTGAGATCCGTACATCCCATCGTGAGCGAGAGACCCAACCGGCTGGCCGCGTACGGAGCGCCACCTTCGGCTTCTAGCACATGGACGCATCGCACGGACAGTTAGCTGCACATGTACTAGTATCTTAATAAGTCCTTAACCTCTTGTAAATTGCCTTTTTTTCTAGAAAAAAACGTCTTAAAATTTAGAAATATATGGAGCTGTAAGCATGTAACAAACATGTACTCCCTCCGATTCCAAATTGTAGTTCACTTTTAAATTTTACAGATTCATTTGTTTCTTATGTATCCAGACATAGTGTATAAATAGATGCATTGTAAAATCAATGTATAAATAGATGCATTGTAAAATTAGAAACAGGGAATTTAACATGTGTGCGCACATCACCCTAGCAGCAATGTAATTGGTATCACCTCTACCGTCCCTCTTGGAGAAAGTTCAACCTCATGCAGAAATAGACCTCATATACTGATCGAAGTGGCAAAATGATTTTGATGTCCTCTCTGCTTACTTATAATTGGATACGTTAGTAGTTATGCTTGAAATTGAGCCCAGAACTAAATCATTCCATTTTTTGTTAACCTATCTGTTCAGTAGCCTGTAACTATACAAGAATGCAGTGAATTGTTACCTATAATCTAATTATTGTGTGATTTCAGAAGTTAATTTCTGGTTTGACAAATGCATCCTCTGCCCGGCACAAACCCATCCATTTTTCTCCGTTTATTTTCTACTGATCAGGGCATGTTTGCATCTTCTTTGGTGGATGAAAGAATCCTAGGTGTGCTATTCCTGTCCGGCACAGATGCTATTTTCTATTTGGCATTACTGCAAACATGCCCTGATTGGTAGATGACTAACGCCTTCACGTTAGGTTATCCTGAGTCCAACTCTCCTTGACGTTGTTCCATAAGTCTATCAAATAGCAACGTGCAGTGTGAATGTTTGCTAATTTATTGCGAGGTATTTACAATCTTGTGTCTATCAGCCTGAGTTAGTAGGCTAGCCCTTCTCATTGTCAGTTCATATTTTTGTGCCTCAGCATCTGAAACTCCTTTTGGTCTAAGTGCAACCACAGCTAATGGCAGAATGACCAACAACCACCTGTTTTGAAAAAAAGACATGTAATCTGCTATTTGACCAGCTTACAAGGTTTTTGAGATCCTCTGAATATTTTTTGAGAAAAGTACATACTGACATCCTCTGAATAATTTGGGGACAAAAAATACATGTCGTAATCAGCTTACAA
The DNA here is from genome assembly GCA_015847255.1 of Hyparrhenia diplandra. Lineage (NCBI taxonomy): Eukaryota > Viridiplantae > Streptophyta > Magnoliopsida > Poales > Poaceae > Hyparrhenia > Hyparrhenia diplandra. Next base: position 115,011 of record JADLZK010010986.1, read on the forward strand.
GGTTCAGTTAGTTAAGTATCAGGGATTCATTTTATATTATAAAAATTATATGAATTGCACACTCAGAGATATTGGGTAAATTATATGAATTGCACCTTCAACGTACGGTTGTCTGCAGACCTTGAATATTTACTGGAATCATAGGGGACCTTGAATATTGAAACTGATGGATCATAGTGGACTTGAAACTACTGAGATAAAGCAATGTTTAAATGGCGATGGATAATAAAACAGCAGATCAAGCAATGTCTAAATCCAGTCTGACTGACTCATTTATTTTTCTCTTTGCAGTACTATAGCAGGAACAGCTTGATGCCTCTGTTTTGGTTCCCAGCAATTCGAAAATAGCAAATAGCCTAACAAAGCAGCACCTTGGAATTGTCGGTCATCTCAACGGGAGCAACAGGTTCAGTGCAATAACATTGTGTCCTTTTGCATGTATGCTTAACCAATGGTACTACGTGTTCAGGTCTTTTCTTTTATTCGAGCACTATACAGTAATCATTGCTTCCTTGTAATTCAGATATTGCTTCACTTATTCGAGCACTATCTGTGATTTGTTCAAATATAAGAACCACTCTGATGAGACAATTCCATTGAGGAAATTGAACAACTTGACTTTTAGAACATTAATTTTTACTGTAGAGGATTAGATGGCCATGTCCATGTCCATGACAACTCTAATCAGCTATGACAATCTTATTGAACTACATAACCTACTGTTGGTTGAACTACATACAACTTGATCGGTATGGACTTTTATAGTATTGTTATCTTATTGAACTATCCATGTGTTTTTAGTGTAGAGATTAAATTCACAGTTTGATGACAATGGAACCTAAGAAACATAATGAAGGTCATAGAGCATTTCGAGATTTGACAAACACTGTCCCTGCAGGTAATTGTTTATATTCATGTCCATATGCGTGGTGATTAAGTCCATTTCAAAAAACTTCTATTTTGTTAAGCGGTGACCAAACAGCATCAAATTCACAAGGGAAAGAGAAAAGCAACGATATGCAACAATGACTCGAGAAGAAAAGGATAAAAAGAATAAAAGAGTTAGGGAAAAGTATCATCAAACAAAGGGGAAAACTGCACTATCTGGGGGTCGAGAGGTCCAATTGCAAACAAATTTTAACATTCAAAATGTGAATGAATCCATTGATCGATAGATGCAATTGTCATTTATTATTTCCTAAACAGGTGATGAGGTTGGATCAAACAAGGAAAACACGATTGTTGCCAACATGGTAAGAAGTGCAAGGGAAAAGGCACGATTGGCTGAAGCATGTGGTAGCATCAAATCGAGAAAAGTACATCTTCAAGTACATATACAAGGGACATGACGGGGCATCGGTGGTGATGAGGGGAGGCCGACAGAGCCGATAAGCGAGGCGGCGTTGATGAGATCGGGCAATATAGAGAGGCCCGTTGGGTGGCGCCTCGAGGCGCTATGGCGGATATATGGCTTTGACTTGAGCAAGAACTATCCACCGATGCGGCTACTGCAGCTTCATCTTCCGGGCATGCACATGGTGTCATTCCATAAAAAGGACAAGGTTGGCGGGATTGTTAATAAGCCGGCGGCGCAGAAGATTCAATGTTGGCTTGCGTATTTTGATTATAACGGGCAGCATGAGGCATCCCGTGGAATCTTGTATCGGGACTTCGGGAGCATTTCACTTGGCGGTCTAATGGCAAATTCGGCGGCCTAGAAAGAACTCTGTTTTCCAAGTTGGTAGAGTCATATCGGCTCATCCCGCGAGAGGGAGAACGCTACTTTCTTCGTGTCCTCCTAAATAATGTTCTTTGGTGCTACCTCATACGAACACCTTAGGACCGTCGATGGAGAGTCGCTACCTTCATTCCGTGAAGCTATGCAAAGGAGGGTCTAATCGAAGAGGACAATACTTTGGATGAGTGTCTAAATGAAGCTACTTTATTTGAGATGCCTTCCTCTCTCTGAAGGCTATTTGCAACAATAATAGTATTCTATGAGCCACATGATGTGTTTGGTTTGTGGGAAAAGCACTACGATGCAATGTCAGGAGGACTACGGCCGTAATAATCCATGTAGGAACTGGTGCAACAAATGGTTTTGATAGATATTAGAAACATGGTGTTGTCTATGGGGAAGCTGAGTTTGATAAATTGCCTCTTCTAAAATTGATGACACATATGACAATGCCGGCCGTATTCCTCGAGAGATACTTGAAGAGAGTAGAGTCGATTTGGACCCCAAAGATGAGTTATTGTGCGACTCACTCAACATCGAGCAAAGGTCCGCTACGATGAGATAATGGCCGTATCAATAGCAAAAAGGGCGGGATGTTCTTTGTGGATGGACTGGCGATGCAGGGGGAAAGACATTTTTGTATAGGGCACTTATCGGAAAACTACGTAGCGGGGGAAAAGATTGTCGTGGCTACGGCAACATCGGAGTCGCGGCATCCATATTGCGGGTGGGAGGACAAGCCACTCGCTTCATGATACCTCTCAATGCTAAAGATGGTGATGGATGCAAATTCACTAAACAAGATGAGTACGTCCAAGTTGCTACGTCAAGCGGCTCTCATAATATGGGGACGAGGCATCTATGACAAGGAGGCAAAACGTGGAAGCACTAGACAAGAGCCTCACGAGATACAATGAGCGGTCGGACCTTACATTTTGGTGGGAAGGCGGTTGTCTTTGGCGGGGATTTGGCGAGGTCCTCCTGTTGTGCGAAAGGATCGGGGCTCAAATAGTCGGAGCTTCTCTCACGAAGCTCTCATCTTTGGGAATCCATGCGCCACCTAGAGCTCGTCCCTCAACATGAGGGCTCGAGTGACCGATGTGGTTTGAGATTATTATTTGCGCATTGGTAATGGAGCGGAGGAGGGTTTACGGTGATGACGATGTACGGATTCCAAAAGAGATACGTGTCCCGTACTCCGGCGTCTTTGAGAAGGATCTTCACACATTGATCGACATCATCTTTCCGGACCTAAACGCAAACATGGCGAATAAAGACTACATCACCACCGGGCGATTTTATCTACACGTAACGATTGGGTGGACACGATCAATATGAAAATGATTGATATGTTCGGTGGCGAGATGGTGTATCACGTTTTGACTCTGCGCGTAGATGATCCACATAACTACTATCCGGTAAAGTTCCTTAACAGTCTCACCCCGCCGGCTTGCCTCCACATGTCTTGAAGCTCAAGCTCGGGTGTCTGTCATCTTGCTTGAATATTGATCCGCCAATGGGAACATTACAGCGGTACAAAATTTCTTTGGTGAGGGGTTCTCAAGAAATACAATCGACCTTGAAATCGTGGTTGGGTAGCATCTTTGGGAAGCGGGTATTCCTTCCTCGAATACCCACGTACTGTATGATGAGATGTTCCGTTCGAGTTTAAGAGGAAGCGATTTCCTATCGGGTTGAGCCGCCATGACTATCAACAAGTCACGGGGCCAAACCATCCCAAAGCGTGGGTGTGTATCCGCCCGCACGGTGTTCTCTCACGGTCGGTTGTATGTTGCGATGTCTAGAGCCACGTCAAGAGCGAATATCAAGATCCTCGCGCCCCCGCCGGGATGCGGGCGCCACGGGAGGAGGAGGCCAAAAAGATGGAGATGGAGAAGAAAAATGCTAGAAAGAATGGCGTTGAAAAAATAAAAGAAATGCAACAAGGAAAAAAAGGTAAGGATAAGGCGACCCCGGCCAGTTGATGGAATTTTCACGAAGAATATTGTATGGAAGGAGGTTCTAACGCAATAGGCGAGGTAATACACTAATACTTATAATGTATTTTTAATTCAATTTATATTGTACAAATATTATTTAACTAACGCCATATTTGTTGATATTCCTAGGTACTCCCAAATTGTTTATCAAACTCTACACAGAGGTGTTATATGTACAAATCATTTGTACATTTTACATTCTCGATCGTATATGCGACTACTTGTGCATGGTGTATATCACGAGCGTTTGATGTCAAATAATCAACATCCCTCGCTACACTTGGTATTGTTTACAATGTCAGTTATGACATATTGTGGTGGTTATCGGTGCGATCCATGTTTTTTATCTAAAATTTAGTTACCCCGTAGCAACGCACGCAGGTATTTAACTAGTATCTTAATAAGTCCTTAACCTCTTGTAAATTGCCTTTTTTTCTAGAAAAAACGTCTTAAAATTTAGAAATATATGGGGCTGTAAGCATGTAACAAACATGTAGTACTCTCTCCAGATTCAAATTGTAGTTCACTTTTAGCTTTTCTAGATTCATTTATTTTTCTATGTATCACAGGCATAGTGTATAAATAGATGCATTGTAAAAATCGATATATCTAGAAAAAGTCAAAGTGAAACTTCTGATTTGGACGAATAAGCTTTATTACGCACGAGTAGAATCCACCAAGGCCCTGCCAGGCCGGATCTCTGCCTAGTGGGCCCACATGCCATTGAGACAGAAGGGGGGAACTGAACTATGTACGTTGCACGCGAGGCAAATGGACTGTGGAAATGGAATGTTCTTGGAACAGAGAGATAGAGGTTTGCGAGAGTGATCGCGCTGCTGTGCAAAGAAAGGGTGCAGAGAAGGGTGATCGTCTGATCGAGCTGTGGTGCACGAGCTTACGGTACGAACAAGAGAATCTCGTCTCGTCGTAAGGACATGACGAATTGATGACGTGCACAGATGGCGAATCGGCGACTCCGCTCAAGTCGCAAACTCTCAATAGCTATCGACACCCGTCATCCAGCAAATCACACCAATAATTCAACCACCGTGTCCCCGGGGTAAGTTTTGGAGAAATTTCATGGTAATTAAGTAACTGTAATTCAGCTCATGTCAGACTATTAAGGCTTTTTTTGTTTGAAAAAATACTATTGAATACTAACGTTCGCCTGTTCTTGTTTCAGCTTATTCTCTTTTACAAAATATTATTGAATCAACCGAAATCAATTTGGTTTTAGATGATTTCTACGGTTTGATGCTAATTTGTTGTGAGAAAAAATATTGTACCATGCTTATAAACCTGGCTGATATTACTGTTTCCAAACATTGTGTCCGAACCCTGAAATTGTCCATAAAGAAATGGAGAGAGATCAAACACAGACCCGCCGACTCTTTCGCTGGTCCTACTAGTGCCTTGGTTCCGGTAGGTTATGACGGTAGGGTATGACAAGCCATGGAAAGGGACCAGTCTATGCCAGATAAGAGGAGGTGGTTGGCTAGCATTAGCATGCATTTAACAGCTATGCTGCCCGTTGGCCCTTAACCCAAACTACACCACACAAAATTTTACGCGGCATGGCGCAGGCCTAACCACAGCGAAGAGCCAAGGCATGGTGTGAGTGTGATGACCCATGGCTACGGCCCCATGCCCTGCAACGCTGCCTGCGCTGCCTGCCTGTGTAAAACTGCATGAAGAAGACATCACCCACAGCAATCATACTGTGCTCCGTAATAGCAAAGCTACGGCAACGGCAACGGCAACGGAAGCATTTTTCGTTTAGAGCCACATCAGATGAGATGCAGATGCCGGAGAAGAAAGCCAGGAGCGCTTTTGCAGGAAAGATTACTGTCAGGCCAGCTTTGCATCAGTGAAGCCAGGCATGACAAGCGCTCAAGTGCAGAGAATGGAAGCCCCGGTCAAAAGTGCCGGAAAGACACGCTGTAGCTTTGGGTCTACGCAAATGTGATCATATGTAGTACTCTGCAGGTTACACTACCATACAGTTCCACCAAAAAGACCGACAGTACATGGAAGTGTGATGAACAAGCTGTGGCTGTGAGTACTCTACAATTCTACAAAGGAGATAGTAAAAAACCAAAGTTTAATGCTCTTTAATCATAAAGAGAAAAGGTTGTTTATAAATGTAATTGGGTTGAGAATATGCTTTCTTGCCGGCCATGGTAGTACAAACACGACGATTACAAAAATGGAGGTAAAATTCTCATTTTAAATGTTGATGAATCTGTAGTAGCATGGAGTAGAATATACACATCCTACCAAAAAAAAACTCATACTTAGATGCATCTGATAGGTAAAAAGCAAAAAAAATGCGGCTAGTGATGAACAATCTCCAGCAGTACCTACAAACAGAATCCACTCTCCACAAAAGGTTAGGGGTGGAGGGAGGGAACGGTTCAGAATTGAACTGTCAGAGCATGCGTTTCGGTTGGCAACGGGGCATGATATAGTTGAACATGAGTTGCTGAGAATTTCACTGCAAGATTGATTTGTAAGCCAAGCCTGTGACGGCAAGTTTAGGAGAACTGGAAATTAGAGACCAAACATGACAGGCAAGCATCATTACTCTACCACACGGCCTGTCTGCATAAGTAGGCAGTTTTTTTTCTTTCTAGACAGCTAAGCACCTAGCGTTTGTCCAAGGCAGCATGTGCGGTGCGTGTTGCTGCAGAAAACTCATGATGAAGGTGATAATCTAAACACTGCTCACGAGGACAACATTAAGACAACGAACACAAACCGACGATACTAGGGATAAATGACTGTACGTTTGGGCCACACAGTGAACAAGAATGCCGCATTTCTTTTTCCAAAACAAGTGTAGATCTCATCTCTTTGTACATAACGCGGCATCTGGGCCTGAACTATCAATATGCGCCTTGCTTTGTAAAGTTATTAAACTCGATTAAAATTATGTTGACCAAAAAATAATAAAAAACTTGACCCAGTCGATTATAGAACTAAAGTGGCGTTTTAGTTAAGAACAGACACCCAAATTTGGTAGGTTTAGCTCCTAGAACTGCAAGTACAAACACGTATATAGAAGATGAGCTTATATGCTCCACAAGATGACATTAGTTGAAGCTTCAAGCTAAGTTTGTACATAAAATAGTATTATAGTAATAAATTTCACAGAAAATATCCTATCCAAAACAGGCTAGGAAACTTCAAACTGCATGATTTTACCTCTAACAGTGCTACTGATTACTAGTTACTGGATTCAGTTATCACTATCTGATTGATAATACTAAAACTTCAGCCAAGACAAATGATCATACAATATAATACCTTTATCCCCAGAGCGTAATTCAAAAACACTTAGAACATGCTTTAATAGGCAAGGAAAGAGTACTCGCATTGGGAGGGAAATCAGTTCATTCTCCAAGGGATAGTCGGTCCCCACATATCCAACTAAACCTCACAGAACCACACATATAACCTAAGCTATGCAGAGAGTGAGTAGACACAATTCGCTAAAAGAACCACTCAAACATATGATTAAAAGCTCCAACATTACTACATTAGGCAATAAGCAATATCATCAAAGGATTTTGATAATTGAGAAAGAGAAACAACAGCTCAACTTCTATATGTCCCTTGTAGTAAAATCATTTGTTGATCAAGGTACATGAACCCAGAGGTGTTCAAGTTCAAATTTGCTCAACTTCTCTGCCTATCAACGTGCTAAACTGCAGAAGCACTCACTAGTCACCAGGTGGCTGCTAAGTCGCTATCCATCAGTAGGCACAAAATGGTAAATTTTGCAACCATCAATGCTAGCTTATCCATAGAAATCACTCAAACTAAGTTCTAGCATGCTTGATATATATTTTCCCTCAAACACACATGATTTTTTGGTATATGAAACATAGACAGTAATTTGATTATTTAGAAACACTGATTCCCAGTATTCATGTCTAGAATTGCTTGTGTATGGAGATGGTAAGATGACAAAGCACAACCGCGTTTTGTGTAGAGCAACTGACCCCAAAAGCCTTGACAATACTTGTGACTGAAAGTAAACTTCCACCATTAGTCCATGCACATCAGAACCTTCGCCCACTTAAAAGTCAAAATATTATCTTATTTTAAGACGTTTAAAAAATCCATGATCAGTTTTACCATAAACCATCAAGATTCATAGCGACACTAATGAAGCAGCAATAGCATTCCACTTGCTTTACATTGACTTGGCTTCATATCCCTTTTCTATTAAATGATGAAACATGCCCAGCTACCATAGAAACTAATAGTTACACCTAATAGCAATCCAATATATCCTGCATCTTCTATATGATTGTACCCACAACCCAGCACATTTACAGCGTTATGGCATTATGGGCTGTCTTCTTCTGACGCTTTGAAACCAAAATCTCCAAGTAACATATACTTACTAAGAGAAACCCTGAGGCTCTGACTCTCATAGACCATAAGAATCTTTCACAACAGAGTTATCAGCAGAATAGACATCCTAACTGTTGTCATGTAGTACAATTACAACCAAAGGATGAAGAAGATTGCTGCAAAACATCTATAACTCTTATAAAAGATAAACCCCACTAGATGAGTTCTCTCTACATGCAAGGTGTCCACATCATTCTCCACTAAGTGAACCCACTACATGTTCTATCTTTTGCATGCAAAGTGTACACATCATTACCCACTATGTCTATGTCATCCCTTATTAATTACAAAAAATAATCCATGTCATCTCTATCATGTAAAATGATTTAAATCTTTAATCTGTTAACATACAAGTTATACCTACATACATATTTGCTTCATCACCTATTCCTCTATAATGTAATCAAATATTCTATACTATTTTTTATGAGATTTGATTAGTTAAAATAACTTTTCAGAGACAAAGTCTTATATATGTATACATAGTATTCTATGCAGAAAGTATTAGTAAGAGAATCCCGTGGCAACGCGGGTATACTTCTAGTATTTAAAATGTTTAGGGCAACCCCACCCCCAACAGACACATACACACACCCAAATTGGTTCTACTGACTGCACGTATCTACAATTGGGTCGATTCAGTTGGCCTTTCCAAGATTATCAATTGGTCCCATGAAATGGGTATGCACAATTTACACAGTAGCTTTTGATTGTCTTCTTCTACTGAAAATTTCTAAACATCAGCATATGCCACATGTATGAAGGTAGGCGAGTTGAAACAAGACTATGAGCAACAATGGAACGAGGGTGTGATCCTTCTGATCCTTAATTAGTGACTTTGTTCTTTCTATGCCACAGTATCGTGAAATGTTGTTAATCAGCCATTTCTGCTTTGTGATTTTGTCTCTATTCTTTTATCAGAAATTTCAAACTTCATGGTTAACCTGACTTTTCTTGTTGTGTCATCTTCCCCACCCATTTCCTGTTAAATTTATCTGAATCCTGATTAAATAAGGGCATTTGGGTATGGACAAACTGGATAAGGGTGAAAATGGGGAATTTTTTTGTTCAGATTAGGGTATGGGCAAGCACGGGTTTGCCCACACCCTCCTGAACTGCTGCTGTACTTAAAAGTTAAATCATTATTTTATTTTAAGATTTAAGATAACTAAGCAATCCATGAACATTTTCACCAAGAACATCAGATTCAATGTAGATCAGTAGATACTCAAAGCATCAACAGTTCAATTGCACAACATAATTATTTGAGTCTAAACTATGATCAAAGATTCACAGGAACAGGATTCATCGTAAAACCATTAGGGCAACATTCCATTTGGCTCGAGGTGACAATTTCAATCTACCTTTTCATTAAATGAGATAACAGGTTAGGTTACGATAGAAGCTAAGCCTCTGCGGTCTGCAGCTTATGTAGTCACCTAAATATTCTGCATCTTACATACAACTATATCTATAGTTCAACAAATTTACACATTTACTTAATTAACACAGTATGCATTACCATCTACCACTTTAAAACTAATTTATTAGACTGGCTATATGTATGGCGATGGCCATCCAACCTGTGCCTGTGTGCAACTATAGAACAAGTGTGCTGTGTATCCCAAATGGATGGAAACGAGCTCTCTGATTGGTTGATTAGGCCTGGTCATACTCATACATGGGTCAGATACATAGCAGTGCTCCTGATTTATCTATGTAATATGCCTACTGAGAAATGTGGCAAATTCCTGAGGCTCTCAACAATATAAGAAGCATTTCACAACAGAGCTATCTGCGGAAGTGAGAAACAAGTAAAATCCTAAATTGTGGTCATGTAGTAGTACAACCGAAGGATAAGATGATAATACAACAGTGAAACATTTCAAAAAATATTTATGGCATTCGCCATCATCATCGGGCAAATTCCAAAATGAAACAGAAAAAACAGCATCATAGTGTGCAGCTCGTATTCCATCAATACCAGAAAATTCAGTACCGCACATCGGGACCATCTTATTGGAACCAAATCAGAGGCAGCCGAGAGTTCGAAGGGACCTGAGACGAGCGGATCACTCGGCCTGGGCGTCGGCGGCGGCGAGCTCCTGCTGCTGGAGGCGCTCGAGCGCCTTCTGGTGCGCCCAGGTCTCGATGGTGAGGTCGGGCTTGGCGTTGAGGCCGACGCCGAGGATGACGACGGTGAGGAAGGAGGTGACGTAGCAGGGCAGCTCCCAGTCCTCCCACTTGCGAGATTCCCCAGGCGGCGGCGGTGGCCGGTTGAAGAGGTACCCCTTGGGGCGCTCCTCGTGCCCCGGGGTCGTCCACCGCCCGGCCCCCTCGCCGCCGCCCCGCGGACGCGCGCCACCCCGCGCAGCCGTGCCCGCAGCATCCCACTAACCGCCGACGACATCGCCCGCACCGGTGCGCGTCGAGATCGGAGAGGGGGAAGAAGTCGTCGATTTGGGTGCTCGTCGAGGTTGCGCTCTGGAGACTGGCTGCGGGTTGGCCGGCGTCAAGCGTCCTGCCAGGAGCCACTTGGTGCTGTAAATGGGCTGGGCTTGGGCTGAAAATGTGAGCTGGGCTTAGCAGAAGCTGCTATTATCTATGGGCTGGAACGCAGGAACGGGTCGTTACGGTTTGCTTTGGATCTTGTCTACAGAAGTGAGGGTCGTCTACTCTTTTCCTCGGCGCTCCGGCGGCTCGAGGCGATTCCCCAGGCGATTGGGGCGATTCCCAGGCGATTGGGTCCTTCCCCGCTCCCATCCCCTTCCTCCTGTTCTTCGTCGCCGCCACCAACCCACGGCCGCGCCCGTCTCCGAGCTGCGCACCTCGTTGCCGCTCGCGCTCGTCGCACCATCATCCGCTCCCCGTCCGCACGAGCTCGTCCACAACTCCGGCATCGCCTCGCAGCATCCGTCCGCCCGGAGCTCGTCCGCCGGCTTCTCTCCCGGAGCTGCGCCGCCCTTCTGTGCGGGCGGAATACGACGCACCAGACTCCGCTCCTCGCGACGCTCCTTCACCGCCTCCTCCACGCGCGCCGCTCCTCCTCTACCGCAGAGTGGGGGAAAGGCGCTGGCTTGTATTGGAGCATAGCAGGCCGGCCGGGGTCCTTCCCCTTCCACCGGCTCACCACTCGTGGGCTACGCAGCTCCGCCCTGCTGCTGCGTCGCGGGGTACGCAGGTCCGTAGCAACGCCGCCGGGGAGCGTTGCTATCCAGCAGCAGCGGCGTGGTAGCAACGCCGAACCGCTTGCCCTCGAGCTCTGCATCTGCTCCGACTCCGAGGGCTTCGAGGCGGCCAGACCCCAACGCGCCACCGCCAGAGGGGGGCATTGACCCTTGGAGACTTACATGTGTTTACGGGGAGGCGCAAGTGAGTGAGCGACATAAGACTTGGGACATGCTCAAGTTTATTAGATCATCATCTCCTTTGCCGTGGGTTTGTATTGGTGATTTCAATGAAGTTTTACATCGCTCGGAACATGTTGGGGTTCAAGAAAGAAGTGCGGCCCAGATTGCAGCGTTTCGGGAGATGGTCGATGTGTGCGGACTAACTGATATCGGTTTTAGGGGCCGCAGCTGGACTTTTGAAAAGAAGGTCAGTGGTGGATCATATTGCCGAGTCCGATTAGATCGTGCGCTTGTGTCAGGTGACTGGTACCTGCGTTTCCCTAGTGCAGTGGTACAGCACTTCGGTGCAGCAGCGTCCGATCATGGACCCATTTTATTGACGTGGCGCACAGCAGATAAAGTGCAGAAGAAGCGTCACCGTTTCAGATATGAAATGATGTGGGAAACACATGAGGCTTTCAATTCATCCTTAGCTGAATTATGGCAGCAAGACCGTGAAGCAGTGACAGTAGAGGAGTTGCAACTCAAGTTGAAGGGAGTAGCAGACCACTTAGGCAGCTGGGAGCGACAAACCTTTGGCCATGTGAGACGGGAATTACAGTCCTTGAAGAAGGATCTGGAGAGGATGCAGGCGGACCCAAGTAGACTAGGGCCTTCTCATGCTGAGTTGAAGACCATTGAAAGAATAAATGAATTGCACCACAGGGAGGAAATTATGTGGCGTCAACGTTCGAGAATTCAGTGGCTGGCAGAAGGGGATCGGAATACAAAGTTTTTTCATCTCCGAGCAAGCCAGAGAAGGAGGAAGAATATGATAAAAAACCTCAGAAAGTCGAACGGTGAGTTTACATCCGATGAAAAGGAGATGGGCGAGATGACTACTAAAGAAATCTCTACACTTCGGAAGATACACGTAACATGGAAGCCGTAAATTCGGATACGGTGCCGATTAAAGTTTCAACAGAAATGAATGAAGGTTTGCTGCATGGATTTCTAAAAGGAAGTAAAAGAAGCACTCTTCCGGATGTTTCCAACTAAAGCTCCAGGCCGGATGGTTTTCCCGCTCATTTTTTCCAGCGACATTGGGATCTTTGTGGCAAGGAAATCACCGGTGGTCTCGAGGGTGCTTAAGCGGTGAAGATGATCCGAATACAATTAATGATACGTTTATTGTCCTAATTCCAAAGGTTGCTAGTCCAGAGGAGCTAGGCCAATTTAGACCAATAAGTCTTTGCAATGTCATCTTCAAGATTGTATCGAAGGTGGTGGCAAATAGACTTAAAGTGGTGCTCCCAGAGATTATATCCGAAGAACAATCGGCGTTTGTGCCGGGTAGGCTGATCACAGATAATATTATTACAGCTTATGAGTGTCTACACTTCATGAAGCAAAAGAAAGCTCGGGACCTCAGGTGTTGTGCTTTGAAGTTGGATATGAAGAAAGCTTATGACCGGGTTGAGTGGAATTATCTCCAAGCAATAATGCTCAAGCTTGGTTTCCACCAATTATGGGTGCAGCTGATTATGCGGTTAGTCTCCTCAGTTTCTTTTTACGTACTATTAAATGGAGATTGTTTGAGCAGTTTTAAGCCGACAAGAGGAATTCGCCAAGGAGACCCCATCTCTCCTATTTATTTTTGATAGCGGCAGAGGGCCTTTTCGTGCCTCTTAAAATCACGATCACGATCATCGAGCTCGGTGGTATTAAAGTGGCGCCAACGGCACCCGATGGTTAGCCACCTTCTCTTCGCGGATGACGACTGGCTTTTTTTCAAAGCTAATAGAGAGAGTGCGGTAGTGGTGAAGGATATCTTGCAGATTTCTTTGTGATGCTTGAGGGCAACAGATCAATGTGCACAAATCATCAATTCACTTTGCTAAGAAGTGCCAACAAAATATTCGAGAGGAAATTAAGTCGGTGCTCAATGTTCAAAATGAATGTCTAAGTGAAAAATATTTAGGAATGCCATCGATGTGGGTTCCTCAACCAAAGGTGCTTTCAAATTCTTGAAGGGCGAGGATTTGGAATAAGATTCGAGGGATGGATGGAGCAATGCTTGTCATCTGGCGGCAAGGAAGTGCTCATTAAATCCGTTGCCCAAGCAATACCCACCTATTCTATGTCTTGCTTTTAAATTGCCTCGCGGCCTATGCAAACATATTAATGGCCTCTTGAGGAATTTACGGTGGGGAAGTAAGGATGGAAAGAGGAAGACAATTTGGGTAGCATGGGATGACATGATCATGCCAAAGTTCCTTGGTGGAATGGGTTTCCCGTGATATAGAGTTGTTCAACCTTGCTTTGTTGGCAAAACAGCCCTGGCGGATCCTCCAGAACCGGCATCTCTAAGTGCTAGAATTTTAAAGGCGGTATATTTTCCACATGGTGATTTCTTCTGAGCAAATCTTGGCTCGACTCCCTCAAAGATTTGGCGGTCAGTGCTTGATGGGAGGGAAGTGCTTCAGCTCGGGCTGATCGAGAATTGGTGCGGGTTCGACTACTTCTATTTGGAGTATGGACTGGCTTCCATCGGACAAAGATGAGGAGGCCGGCACCCAATGCAGCTCCACATCCGCCACAGCTAGTGAGTGAGTTGATTGATAGTACATCGGCAACTTGGGATCGGGACAAACTAAAGAAATTTTTCACGCAAGCTGATATAGATACGATAATCAATATCCCTCGTGCAATCGGAGCCAACCCGACTTCGGGCTTGGCACCACGACACGACGGAGTTTTCACGGTTCGTTACGCATATAGAATGCTTATAATGAGGCGTGCTTTAACGGAAAATGCAGCAACATCAAATAGAAAGAAAGAGGAAAAGGAGTGGACATCTTTGTGGAACATCATGGTGCCTTCAAAGGTGCGGATGTTTCTATGGAGGCTTGCAAGGCACTCTCTACCGTCTACCGATGTTCTCAACCAAATGAATATGGCGCACCATGCGCGTTGTGCTTTATGTGGGGCTCGATTTCGGAAACACTCCTTGCCGGAGTGTAATATGGCGAGATGTGTATGGGCATTGGAGAGCGAGGAAATCGTTGAACACCTCATTGAGATGCAAGAGACGAACTCAAGAGGTTGGTTGGCCAATTTGATAGAAACAATGCCACATGCTGATCTCATACGAGTTGTGGTGACGATGTGGGCAATCCGTACGCAAGAAGGAAGGCGATCTATGAAAATATTTTTCAAAGCCCGATTTCAACACATAGCTTCATCAATAAATATATTGTTGAACTTCAAATGACAAAGCCGACTAAGGTAGTAAAGGCACAAGTTCGGGAGGCAAAGACCACGCTGGTGCCACCACCAACAGGTTTGCGTGAAAGTGAATGTAGATGCGGCTATTTCTAAGAATCACGAAAAGGGCATCCGTGGTCGCAATAGTCCGAGATCGTGGCGGTAATTTTCGGGAGCTTCAGAGTTGTTCTTGATGGAATCACGGAACCGTAAATTGCCGAGGTGATGGCCCGCAGAGAAGGATTGGCTTTGCGGCCGATCTCATGGTTACTTCGGTAAGGTTGGCATCGATTGTGCCAATGCAATCAAAAACTTACAAGGAAGAAATTTGGGCCGGTATGGCCAAATAGTGAAAGAGATTCAGATCGGGGCTCGTGATTTTTCTTTGGTTGATTTTGTCCATGAGAATAGGAATTCAAATGTTGATGTTCACACTCTAGCTAAGAGTTTGCCGTTTGATATAGGTAGACATGTCTGGTTTTTTAGAACCGCCTTTTGGCATTTGTAAATCTGTTGAACAAGTGCATCAATAAAGAGTGTGTGTTTTTCTCAAAAAAAAAAAAAAAAAAGAAGTGAGGGTCGTCTCTTCTCTCTTAAAAGAACATTCATAGCGCAATGGCAAAGACCATTGGTTAGGGGCTCCCACCGGTGGTTCAAACTCGGGTGCGACACATTATCCCGGATTTATTCGTGATTTCCGCGCCGCGCATTAAGTGGTGGTAAGACGCGTGCCCGCCGACAATGAGGCGCCGTGGTGACATTTCGTGAACTTCAAGATTGCCGCGCCGTCCTTCAAGGTGCTCATAGGGGTAGGGTTTCAGCACGTGTGTTCATAGGGGTGAGTGTGCGCAATGCGTGTTGAGCGTCTGCGCCAGATTGTGTCATCTCAAAAAAAAAAAAAAGAACAACATTTCCCCTTTTTTCCTTCGAAAAAAAATCCTTCTTTCGCTTCTCACTTTCTTTTGCTTTGAAATTTCTTTTCAAAATCGCATATGCGTTCGTTCATAGTCTTTCTACACACCATATACAAATAAAAACTTACTGTGTTTGGAAGCACCTATTGAGCAGAAGTCATTGCAGCTGCTTTCATACTTTGTTTGTTTTTTATTATTCACATCAAAACAGGATGAATTCTCTGAACATCTGGACCTCACCAGAACTTGACAGAAGCCATGAATCCAGTGCTCAAGCACCTTACATGTACATGCCAGCCAAAAACATGTGAAAATTACAAATGAAAAGAAACCTTGAGTCAACAAAAAAAAACATGTGTCTACAGATCTGCGAGACACCAGGGTGGAGAAAATGTGTGTATCTTCAATATTAACATCTCTGTCAAGTGTGTACAATGTAGCCGCAGTAAATACTGCGCAAATCAAGTATTATTCACATATTTCTGCATTTCCAACAGTCTCCTAATATCTCATCCTAAGATTATTGTGGGAGATGGTTTCAGTCAGTCTATCCCATTATTCTTTCTGAGGACCTCGCCGGTCCAGAAATTGTCCTGAATAGCACAAGGTTGCAGTATGAATCGACAATTACCTTTTAATTCATACAGCAACCTTGTCTAAAGGTTCATTGTTGGTTCATCACAATATATAGCAGAAATGAGCTCATAAGTGACAGGGAAAAGGCAATCCTACCAGGTGACATGCAATCATGTGTGATAGAGATGCAACAGTGTAAAGGCTATTTCAGTAGCTCTGCTATGAAAATCCACTGAGTTAGTAATATCTGCAGGGTAGCATAAAAAATACTCAAATACATAAAAATACTAGTTACATAAGGACTAGTTAGTCCTTTTAATGAAGAACAAGGGCTTGAAAGAAACATGCCAAGTTATTTGCCTTACAGGCAACCATGATGATTGAAGCAAAGCACAGTTACAGCATATGTTTGTTGGATTGTTGCTACCAACATGACAGATATACAAGTATACCATAAGTCCATAATACTGCTTTTAAAAAGTTTTCAGATCTGTTATATTGGGCCACCAGTACTCCAGGCGCAAGAAGCCAGGGAACCATCTTCTGGTGCAAATCAGGGTAAATGTGCCGTCAACCAGTACTCCAGGCGCAAGAAGCCAAGGACCCATCTTCTGGTGCAAATCAGGGTAAATGTGATGTCATTGCAGTCTTTTAGTAGAGTTAGTTAAAGATTAGCTTGTTTCAGGGGATCAACTAGGTGTCTGAGTTAGTTTGGTTAAAGAAATTAGTTGACCTGTCTGTACTTTGAGAGACGAGAAAACCAAGTGTCAGCTATTTATACAGGGCCGAATGTACCTGGAAAATCTAGTAGCAGATTGGTCTTATTTCCCTATACTCTCCGCAGGCCACGGCATCGAAACCACATTGAAAGGGGGCAGGGCCATGTCCGTGCACCTCACACAACTATTTTTCTTAGCTGTTTTCCTCCCATGAATATCCCACCAGTACACCACAACAGATCACTAAGCAGATCATTAACAGGGGTTTCTATTCCAGCACCAAAACAAAGTATTGGTTCTGATGTCTTCAAATAAAAAAAAGCAAGTTTAATACTTAAACAGATAACATCATTTTCCTCAAAAAATTACTCCACAAGTTAAGTTCATCAACAGCAGTTCTCCTTCTCAGAAAGATGGTGTGAAAATATAATAACTGGTATTGGAGAAGAATCACCAGTGAAATTCGTAACAAAAATATTGTTAGCAATTATTACTCTCTTTGACATGATGCATTGATAAAACTTATTGTTTTTGTAATACACCAGTTACACTTACACTCTATGAAGGTAAGTGTGGTGCATAATTTCCAGAACCAAACAAGTGAATTCTTGGTGTCTAATGTGTTCAATATAAATGGAGAGACTTCATGCTCAAACTTTAAGAAAACATGCCATTCTAGCACAGTGTCACGTTTTAGTATTTTAATTTTGATCAGTTATAGATAAAACGTATCGATATTTATAATTTCAAATAAATATCACTAGATAATTATGAAATGTATTTTTATAATAACTTAATTTTGGGTGATAAAAATGAATACTATTTACTAGAAACTTGGTCAAACGTGAACTACTTTTTTCTGGCACACAACTCATAGTCGCATGTTTTGTTGGACGGAGGGAGTATTATACTAATGTGGCAATGAGTTACATTCATGTAGTGCTTAGCTATGTGCTATGCTGTGGAATTTTGGCTTACAGGTGTTACAAGGCAGAGCTGCAGAAAAATGTACCTGAATTCCATCAGGGAATTTCATAAAAGAAACCATCAGAACTGCATTATGTCTAAAACTTATCTCCAACCTCCAGAGTCCTGCCGAGCAACCTAGAGAAATAAAGATCAATGAGGTATACATTGGTCTGAAATGGGTTACACATGGACACTAAACTGGTATGACAATAATGTAAAATAAATAGGATTCTTAATGTGTGACATAACCAGGTCTTCCTAGGCCACTGATTGACAAGTGGACACACTATCTGATAGCAAATACCATGAGTCACTACATGCCTACATCAGAGTCACTGAATTATCAAAAACAAGCGCAAAAAAAGTTCAGATACTGAAGTCTAAGATATGCATTCCTTTTACTACATTCAACAATTACCAATCTTAGGCTCTTTGAACTGTATAGCTTACAGCAATGTCATGAATTGATGCAATTATAAATTGAATCACAATAGTTAGCAGGTCCAGTTAGTGATACAGAGCATTAATTCACATTTTACTCACCTCAGTAACACAGCCAACTAGGATATAATGAACCTCTGGCCTATATAATGAAATGGTTAAAAATAGCAAACAGGAATAAGCCACAGAACTTGTCCATAATTCTAATCCCAAGTTCACTTAACACTTTTAATATGGAACCAGGTGAATAATTCCTTTCCTCACACCACAAAAAGCATGATCCTTAGAATCGGATTAATCAAACATTTGAATTAAGAGTTAAGACAATATTGGACAATTATAGAAATATCAGGTACACTGTTGTAGCAGACCCATTATAAAATCACAAAGCAACTCAAGATGAATCATTTCGTTGCATGTCAAAAGAACATTAATGAATCCATTTAAGTAGTTATAGCAAACCACACCAGTCCCCCATTTGCAGAAGCTTAAATGCTGTTGTGGTTGCTTATTAACACATTTCAGTATTTCACAAAAAGAATCGCCCCTTTATTCAGATACATGCACACGTATTACGATTGTGCCACTTAAATTTACTGAACATCCACTGACTGCCAGTCATGGAAAGACAGCTTGTCGATGGTTGATGGCCGGAAGAGGATAGGGTTAACATTCCAGCCCTTCAGGCTTCCTCTTGCCCATCTCATCCTCACGTTGTCAATCTCCAGGCCGGAGATATGCTCCAGCATCATGCCACCAGTCTTGTGCTTCACCATCTTCTGGCACCCAGGCCTGTAATCATAGAGTCCCCTGTGTAGTTTGTCCACCGCTTGTAGGTAAGGTCTATGTTCTTGAATTTCAGGTTGCGGAGCAGCCCATGCTTTGATCCAGCCAGAAAAACTCCATTTTCTGATACCGATGAGATGTTGATGAAACTTATGTCTGAAATGGAGCCTTCTTTTTTGAATCTGGGTGTCTTGGGCAAGTTGTGATGTAGATTGGTTCAGCTCTTCCCCACCATAAAGGATGGTAGTACCTGGTGCTCATTTTAATGTTTGAAAACACCACGTCACTCACATTCCCTGCAAAAGTTAAAGTGTCAGTGTGTCATTCACATTCAGTAAGATGTTTGCTTTACTGACAATCGTAGGTTGTTTCTTAGCACCTCCATCCCGGATCTGCATCCCAAGCCCTCGATGTGAATCAACTATTGTAATGTTGTCAAAAACCAGCCTTTTGAAGTCAAAGGAGCTTGCACTTCCAAACTTGATAGCACAAGATTTAGTCCGGATCCAACAGTTTGTTGCTGTCAAGTTGTAAACTGGTCCAGTTGTCGACTTTGGGCATATAGCATCATCTCCGGTGTCTATGTGGCAATCAGTTATGACAGTGTTGTTAGAATCCTCAATGTCAATGCCATCATTGTTGGGACTGTTAGCATCTCCAAATATGGACACATTGTGGATGACTGTGTTGTCACATCTGACAAGATGAAGACTGCGAGCAATGCAAGTGTAGAGCCTATTAATTTTGCCAAAGTACACTGACAAATAAACACTGTCTACTTCTGTTCATCATATGTCCTAATAAGTAGGAAAATATAGAGGACAAGTTATCAACCGCAAGAACAACAAGGGCGGAGAGCAAAAACTTGTTGATTATAGCATCTTTGGAATGGAATAATCAGGGGGGTTTGTTTGCTCATGTTCACAATTACGGGTTTAGCTGTGTAAATAGCAGCCATCAGTGTTGGTTCCTGAATTGATTGATGAAGTTGAGCGAACAAGAAATGCTTACCACCAGTAGGCAGGCTGGTTGAGTGTGATGTCGTGGATCTTAACATCCTTGGAGTCAATAAAGCCGACGAGCCGCGGCCGGCACTCATCGCCCAGGCAGTCGCCGGTGGCGTTCCAGCTCACCATGACGTTCTTCACCTCGCTGGGCGTGACAACGAACGCCCCGCCCTGGCCGTTGATCTCGCCGCCCCCGTGACGCCGGCACCCGTGGTGTTCTCGGCCAGCACAAGGTACCACCGGCGCGACTCGGGCGGGTAGTCCGCCTGCCTGGTCCCGCCCAGAAGTCGCGCACCGGGGCCACCTCCAGCACCACCCGCGAGCGGAGGTGGACGGTCGCCGTCAGATAGTTACCCGGCGCCGGGAGAAGGACGCGGCCCCCCACCCGCCGCCGCGCAGGCGTCTACAGCGGCCTGGATCGCCGCCGTGTCGTAGCGGGACCCATCGCCCGCCGCACCGTAGTCGGCCACCGAAAAACGCGGCTCGAACGCCCGCCGGGGACCACTACTAGCAGCAGCAGCAACAGCAAGGGCGCGGCGGCGAGCTGAAGCGGCGGAGAAGTCATCGCGGCTGTTCTCCTGCAAGGCTCCAACTGGCCAGCGAGAATCTTTGAGAGGCGATTGTGTAGAAAAAAATCGGGGAGCATGGGAACTGGATAATAATAGTGTATTGAAATCGCACGGCACTTGCAAAAATGTCTGAAGCAACCGTAAACATGAATTAAAAATATCATAATATATTTATTCTCATCCTGAAATTTGCTCTCACTGAGATTCAAACTCATAACCTGAAGGGTGCCTGAGTGTCCAAACTGACTGGGTAACCAACCCTCAACATCCTTTAGCCAAAACATTATAATATACTTTCTCAAGACGTTTTAACTTTTTCTATACTATACACTATGTCTACTGTATAGTAAAAAAAGAAACGTATCTAAAAAACCAAAACGTCTTATAATTTAGTAATTTGGAATGGAGGCAATATGATGCCACTAATTAAAACCAATTTACGCTAGTGACTAGTGTTTTAAAAAGAACAAATGTAAATCTTCCTTAAATCCTCAAAAATAAAAAAAATAACAATCAATAAGAATAATGTATACTGTAAAAGAGAAAAGCGAACTGATCATCTTGGATTCATTCTATGACCGACGATATATTTTATTATGTTTTAAGTGGTGAGCTCAAGCGCGGTTAAGTTTGCAATGTCTACTAATTTAAAAAAATTACACGAATTACCTGCTTTAAGAAAATAAAAAAAAAGAACGGCCCATTATCGAGGAGAAAGGCCGTTGCGGCCTTGCGGGTCGCTCGCTCGCTCACCCTCCTCGGCCGCCGTTTACGGTTTTACCCGCGGTCTCCCTCTCTCTCTCTCTCTCGGCGACTCGGCTCGCCGCCCTGTCTTCGTCAGGCTCAGCCCCTTCTCCGGCAACGAGCACCCACCAGGTACGCCCGCCCCCTCTATTCCCTGCCTGCTGTGCAAAACCGAGCATCCCCAAGCCTAACCTAAAAGCTATTTTGGCTATTTCTAATCGGATCTAATCTAGTTGCAAGTGTATAAATATGTATTGTTATGGCTCCTAATTTCGTTCTTTTGTAAAAAAATTATCGGGCGTAGTCTTTTTACTGGGTTCACTCGTGATGCCAAGTCTTGTTTAGTGGCTTAATATGCACGAATTCTAATGAGTAGTGAGTCACCTGGATGTAGGTTGCTTTCTATGTTTCATATATCTGGGATTTGGGTTGCTTTTTTTTTTGAAAGATCCGGTTTTAAGAACTTTGGTTATATTAAGAAGAATAGAGTTTACAACAACACCACCCACATGTAGCAGACCGCTTCTGGGGGGGCAAAGCACCACACTCACGCTAAGCAAGCGGGGAGAACGACAACCCAAAGAAGATATAAGTCCGGACAATCCTAGCCTAGTCTAATTCCATAGCAACGCTTTCAAAGAAGGTTACGACGCCTAACGCCGCCGCCGCTAGTCCAAGAGGACCGAAGTTCTCACCCATGGAAGAACTAGGGGGTGCGACGCCCTCAACGAGGAAGACGGCGCCCGCAGCGCCGCCGTCCGCCCGGCTTTCGCCCAATAGGTCCCGGATTGACGTCGGCTGATTTTGAGACCTATCAAAGCGCCACGGGAATCATCGCCGCCGGGTCTTCTTTGAAACCCGCCCGAAGGGCCATCGACGCAGCGCCCGGCCGCACATAGGTACTCGCAGCCGCGTCGAGCCCACCCCACCGCCGCGGGCGACATGCCGAAAAACCGCGAAACGCCCCGCCGCGCATGTCCACGGCCGCCGCGGCGCAACGCCGCTTCGTCTTCGTCTTCGTCTTGATTCGCCGCCTCCGCAGTGCCAACCTCGTGAGCACGATCCAAGAAGGCTGGGCCGCCTCACCGTGGAGCCCCGCGATCGCCACCCGCCTAGGCCGTCAGTGGTGGGACGACAGAGAAGAAACCGCCCCGCAACGCCCGCAGACGTGGGCCTAGCCTCAAACGCCGCACCATCTACCGGCCCCGCCGCCACCACCGAGACGCTGAAAGCCGCCGACGCAGCCCAGCCCACCTGTGCGCCGGATCTGACGCCCGCCCCGGGCCCCCGCCACGCCATGAGGAAGACCGAGGAAGAAGATGGAGCCGTCGCCAAGACCGGTGGATGCCGCGCCATAGCCCGTGGCCCCAATTCTGTGCTCGAAGAAGAGGAATCAAGTCCCCCCGGCCCACACGCCGCACCACCATGGCCGGCAGCCCCAGAGCCCCCCCGGCTAGGGACGATGGATCCGGCCGCCGGCACCAATCTGCCGCCTGTGTCCATGGTGAGCCCAGCCGGACCATCCGCGCGCCACCGCGTAGAGGAAGGAAGGACGACGGAGGAGGAGACCCAATGCCGCCACGCCTTCAGCCAAGACGCCGGGCCATCGGGCCGGCCGCCGGCGTTGGCGTCCGTGCGGCCGCCAAAGCCCCACGCAGCTCCGTCGGGGCCGGGCTGGCCTGCCGGCCGACGGCGCCGCCACACCGCCATAGGGGGGCCCGCGCGCCACCATCCGGCGGGCCAGGCCTTGCCGGGCCGGCCGGGCGGCCGGCGGGGGCGGGAGGGGAGGCGACGAGAAGTGGCGCTTGGCGGCGGCGTAGGGTTCCACTCCGAGCCGCCGCCGGCTGGGGCGACGAGGGGGACCCCGGGGCGGATATCTGTTCTCGTATTGGGATTTGGGTTGTTGTTTAGCATATTTTGTATCCTTATAATAAGTTCATAAATGTAGCAAAGGTGAATCCTATATGGAAGGGTCAAGGGTGTAATGTGCCATTTCTATCTTCTTCTTTTTTTTGTCAAAAGTAAAGTGGTTAATTTCCAAGGTTTAGTGTGGACAAACTTTAATCCTTGAAGCTTTTCGTGTCTATTGCCTTTTTATTTATTACCTTATCTAGCTTCATTGGAATGTAGTTTAACCTTCTCTCTTTTTTCTGATTGTCGCTACTATTTACACAAGTGTGTCACAAAACTTCAGGGTTATTATATTTCCACTTCTATGTGGCATCTTATTTTATTTGGCCAAACAATCTTATGTCACCCACTGACTATTAATTATGATTCCATGTATATACTTTTCAGTTGACACCTGATATACCTGAATCTAATGCGTATCAATATGCCTAATATTTGCTGGCGGAGCTTTACTTCGTGCAACATGTATTCTCCATCTAATCAGCTACAAGGAAGTTTTACTCAAAGAGTAGATTTATGGAGTACTTCTTGCTCACAGGCAGTGAGGCATCATGCAAGGATAGGTTCAGTTGATTTTTCTGTTAAGAAGAACGTGAAGTCATCTCAACTACAAAATGGGACCTGTTTTGTCAGTGTAGGACAACAGTTGCAGTGCAGACTCTCAGCAAGAAGCCATATCAATGTAAAGTCTGATATACACTCCCACCAAAAGGTTTCTAGTGTAAGCTGGAGTTTGGGAAGTATGCCACAAAGATTAGGATGCGTAACCTCTGGACTAGGTTTTGCAGTGTCTGGGCTGGCGAGTGCTGAGGGTCCTGTGAACAACAACATAGATAGCACCGAACCTGACAAGTCATCAACAAATTTATCTCATGGGAAAAAGGTTTACACAGATTATTCTGTTATTGGTGAGAACGGGAAAGTTTCAATTTAAATAAATGCACAGTTTGCAAATGATTTAAGTATAACATCAAATAGGCACTCAATAGTTGAACTGAATGACCTGCAGGCATTCCTGGTGATGGAAGGTGTCTGTTCCGTTCTGTGGCTCATGGTGCCTGCATTAGGTCAAGGAAGCCCATACCTAACGAGGATCATCAAAGAAAGCTAGCTGATGAGTTGAGAACAAAGGTAACCTGTACACTATTTGCTATCAGGTTCATAATGGTTTCGATTACTAAAGTTCATAAACACTAGATATGTAGTGATTGCCCTTTCATCATTGAAACCCTTGTATGAATTTACCATTATCATTATTAGGTTGCAGATGAATTTATCAAGAGGCGGGCAGAGACTGAATGGTTATTTTCTCTCTTTCTTAATCATGCTGCTTTTTCATTCACATATTCTTGTACTTATATTTTATTGTGCTGTGCATTGTTTTCAGGTTTGTTGAGGGGGACTTTGATACGCACGTATCTCAGATTAGGAAGCCACATGTCTGGGGTGGTGAGCCAGAGTTGTTCATGGCTTCACATGTTCTTCAGTGAGTGTTAGCCACTATCTTCGAATATTTTGATACTATTTGCTATTTAGCTAAATATTTGTCAGATATGTTAGTTCCATCTGTACTTCTTTGCAATGTTATAGTGCTCATTTAAAAGAGTAGTAGTATTGGCAAAGAAGATTGGAATTATTATATCCACCAACCGAAGCTTCCTCTCCCTCTAACAAAGCAATGGAATGAAATTCTAATCCTCATCCTCATACCTTCAACTATACCTTCCCTCGACCGCGAGCCCTTATACGCTAGAGAAATGCTATTCCTAGACCTATCGCTATCCCTTATCCCGAGGGAGCAGCCCCGAAGCCATGGCCTATAGGTGCTTGGTGCCCAAGGTGCCAATTAATAGCTCGGTTTCGGCAAAGAAGAAGATAATATAAAGTCTAAGGGCACTTATAAAAGGAAGGATAAAAGAAATAGTGCTTGTTACTCACTCGCTATTTTGGTGCTGGTTTGACTAATTACCTTTCGTAGTGCCCTCTTTGCAATGTTATAGTGCTCATTTACTATCATCTGCAACACCTGCATGTTAACACTGGATATTCAGTTATCTCATGGACCAAAATCTGTTGTTAATTCACTATATCTGAAAAGACTTGGGAATTCCATTTGTAGGCTGGCTTCTTTGTAGTGATCCTTCATCATAATATACAAAGTAGTAAGAATACAATTATTCCATTTGCAGGATGCCAATCACCGTTTACATGCATGATAATGAAGCCGGTGGTTTAATAGCTATTGCTGAATATGGCCAAGAGTATGGGACGGAAGCTCCCATCCAAGTTCTTTATCATGGTTATGGCCATTATGATGCCCTGCACATACCAGGAAAGGGTGGTCCGAGGTCAAGACTGTAACATTTGTAGCTCTGAATTTAAATGGTAAGTTCTGGTTGGATACCTGCTTCCTTTATACTTGCATCTACTAATGTGATCAGAGTTTGCATGGGTGGTAGAGCCGTAGAAGATGTTGTTGGTTCTACCAAATTTCAATTTGCTTGTGTAATCTTACTGAGCATTGTAAGTAACTCCCATTGGCAGGCAGCAACGCAGCGGCAAGTCAGTCGTGCACATTGCTTATGCATTGGTGGCAAAGAACAGATGGCCATAATTCAGCTTGGTCCTTTGACTTGCCTGGAGGTGGCCACGGAACGGACATCTGCTCCTGCTCAATTCTCCCGATCTTCAGATGCTCCTAACTTCCTGATTTCGTTGATGTCCTGCTGGAGTAGTGGAGTCAAAAGGGTGTGTAGAGATAAAACCATTATGTTGAGCCAAGTACCAGACTGGGCTCGAATGAAAACCAGCGGCCTCCGCCCCGCTGTTCGCGTAACAGCTTCAGATGCCGGATTCCAGAGCTTATTCCCATCTCTGTTTCTCACTTTTCTCACTTTCTCCTCGCCAACACGCGCGCGCGCACGAGTTTGCAGCAGGACATGAGACGGTGACCAGAAAACAGCGCTGGACACCTGCCCGTGCAAGTGTCAAATGTCAAGGGAACCCAGCTCCGTCGTCGCATCTTCCGGCCGTTCCGGCAAATCAGGTGAGCCGTAATCCCTTGCCAGAAAACTAGAGAACGGAGCCGCAAGCCATGACAGAAGAACATCTCTGAGATCATGCTCGCCATCATCAATCCAACAGCTAGAAGAAGAAGAAAAAAACGCCATCCACGTCCCGTAGCATGAGTAAGTGCCAGGTCCGTACCGAGGCAGAGGGTTTCTTAATCCCGCGTTGTCTGTGAGCGACATCCTGCTAACGCGCTCACATGCTGCTGCTCGCCCCCGGAGGAGCAGGGGGGGCTCTGGATCTGATCTCGCCGGTGCCCCATGCTGCCATTCCTCCCCGGCTCGCCTGGACGGCGGGGGCTTCGCGACCCATGGCATGAGCACCACCACTTCGTGCGCCGCATCTGTTTTTTTTTTTTTTTTTTTCTCGACCGGCCATTCACCCGTTTTTCATTAGCAGAGAAGGAAACCAAATCCAAATACAAATAGAGTTCATGATGCCGAAAGTGGACATCAAAACAAACAAACGAAAAGAGAACAAACAACCTATCTACCTAAATAAACCTGGCGATTACATGATGAACAAGCTCGCGACCGACCTGGTTGGACAAACTACATCCACTCAGGCCCCGGCGCCGCTTCTTGCCTAGAAGGAAGCGCTCCATGCCCTCCATGTTCACCTCAAAGAAGAGGCCCTATGAAGGCAGATCGCAACTCGTCGGCGAGACCAGCGTCGTCATGCTTCGGCCTCGACCTCGATCCCCATCTTCTGAGCAAGACACTCCTTGCTTGGTCCTCCCGGCTTTATGGCGCCTAGACCCACTTTTTGCAGGCCGTGCAGCGCGTTTCGGCATTAGCACGTAGTGTCCCGGCGTGGCCGCGTTTTCTCAAGACCGGGCGTGGAGAGTATGGGTGGCTCCAGCCGGTCTCGAAAGCGGCTTATGAACTCGCCCATCGACGGACCGAGCACCGAAGCTCGAAGAGTGTGCAGATGCACCCATCTTCGCCGCCACGAGCATCATTGCCACCGGCCGCACCGGGAGATCGACCTCGACCTCGACCGATTGCAGCCGCAGCTCACTGACCTGAGCTTTGGGCGACGAATCGTGGTGTTGCCGGGTGCAAGATCCGACACGACGGTGGGTGGACGGCGAAGCTCGGCCTCAACCAAGCTGGCCCACCGGGCCGTCCACCGGCCCTCGAGCGGTAGATGGTGTAGGGCGCCCACGCGGCAGCAGCGCATTACAGGGTCCGACGCGCGGCCATATCCTCCCGGAAGGTAGCTGGGCGCACGGCGAAAGGAGGCCGCGAGCTCAACGAGCATGGGGTCAACCCATGTGACATGGTCCCCCCCACCTTCGCCCGTCAGAAGCGCAAGCGGGTCATCTCACCAGAATGACCGAATGGGCACACCGTACACCCCCCCACCTTCGCCCGTCAGAAGCGCAAGCGGGTCATCCCCACCTGCGCCGCATCTGTACGGTACGGTGATCAGAATGACCGAATGGGCACACCGTACACCCACCAGGCCAGGCCGGCCACCAACACCGACTCGTGCAATCAAAGGCCGAACCGGACTCGCCGTGTGCGCTCAATTCAGTCCAGATCGGACGGAATGTTTGTGCTTGGTCGTGTGATGGTGTCTCCGGAGTCCATACTCGGATCGCGGCTATTTCGCATGAATTCTACGTCATTTCACCTACCTAATTTGTTTATCGCGAAATCTGAAGGCGATGAATCTAAAATATTTTCTAAATGGTACAAGCTGCGTAGTCATGTAGTGATACTTCTCCTCCAGTGCAAAAGGAAGGTACCATGATTTATTTATTTTCAGTGGAAGCCCTCAGGAGAGGACTGAAGAATAACATGACGCAATTTTAGGTAGCGAGGGGGGGGGAATAGATTTCCGTTACAGCTTTCCGCGACACAAAATTTTGCAATTGCCATCAAGATATCACAGGATAAGTCCCAGCGGAATATAATAAAAGAGCATCAGCGTTGGAGGAATGGACTGCCCAGATAACAATAATAATAATGCAGAGATATTCTCGTGTTCAGTACGACCAAAATGATTCTTCTCATCAGAATTATATCTGGTATTTCCACCGGTGAGAATAATGGGAACACCATATTCCAGGAAGGCCAAGCTTTTTAGAAAACATATAATATATAAGACTTTTACTATGTTTATTGTGTTCTAAGATGTGTGCTACAAATGTCACTTTAACAATCCGACGGACAGATTTGACCACATAAAATCTGTCGATACGTCATCACTAATCCGGCGATGGCATATAATAGGAGAATTCTTGAGGAATTTGATATGACATGCCATGTCAAAATGCGGCTTTAAAAAGGGGACAAAGGGCATTAAAGACTATGCAAAGTCAAATGTCATACTATGTATGTGTTGACACATAAAACTGAATGGAGGGGGTCTATAAATTTATTATAGTTCCAAGGTTAGGGTCATATTATTTGTTTGCATAATTTTTTCAAATATTTTACGAAAAGATGAATTGCAAATTTTTCACATATCCCCCTTTGTGTCCCTCTCAATCTAGTTTAATTCATCTAGTTTAATTCATTGTAGTTTCGTATGCCTTGCATTATTTTGTTATAGATAGTAGAATAGTACTAGTATAGGACTTGTGTGATGAATCTTTCCTGGAAAGTATGCACATCAAGAATCATGTGCTACGGATTAAAAGCTTTGAACCATATCCGAGGATGCTATTCCTCGAGAATCCAACGCCGTAAAATCAAGGGCCCGCTTCCTCACTGATATCTTAAATTCATAATTATCTCAACAAAGATTTCTTGCTGGTATAACCGCATATGGGTATCTTTGATCTAGAGATAAACGACCTCGATAACTGTTTGTTTGTTTTAAATGTAAAGTACCCCCAAAAAAAAATGTAAAAATAGCGATTACGCTTAAAATTGCAGTACATGTGCGTCTCCTATAAAACATATGTACACCCTTAATGCACCATCTCTAATTTGTTCTAGCTTCACCACTAATTGAAGCTGTTAGTGTGGTACCAAACCACAATAATGCTAAACGCCTGCTTAAAAGACATAGAGAAATGGTAGTAATAGCTGCAATATCCTATTCTCTTGTCACCCATAATATTGCGGTCAACCTCGTGATGGAGACTCCGATGGCACCTGTGGCAGCAGCCAGCCAGTGTCAAAACCCAACCGCATCACACCCTATTCCCACACTTTTTCTCTAGGGCTTTATGCCCTGAACTCCAGAGAAGATTTGCAATATGCCCTCGGTTCTCTTGTCTCTTGTCGGATTGGATCAGCGCACCTAAAAGTGGCCGCCTTTTCGTGGCTCGCTGCTACCATTCCATGCCATGGATAAAGGATCGTTGGTAGAACAGTGAAGCCGAAGCTTAGCACAGAATAATATATAGTGTGCCGTCGAATCCCGTTCAGGGAAACGGGTGCCGGGGAAGCATGGGAGTGATCGATCGAGGAGGATCCGGTGCACTGCAGATGTGGAGCCACGGCGTTCACATGTGCCCGAAGAATTGAATACGATCGCCGCCTGATCGATCCCTTCCTTCCGATGGAATCAAAACTGTGGGGGCTGGGATTGATTTGTGTTATGGCATCGAGGAAGATGATCCATGGTAGTGTGTGTCAGTGCCTCAGTGGTGGATTAGTACTGGGTGATTCGGATGTAGCCTTGGAACGTACTACAGTATACAACCATTCATATTTGCACCCTGAATAATATGATAAAAGTTAATGGTTGCCCAAGTTTTAAAAGTTCATGTGTAATCTCGTTACAACATTAAACATCTGTGACATGAGAGGATATCCAGCAGAAAAGATTTTATGTCTAATAATTAAGAGATGAACAAATGTTGGAGAAAGATTTGCAAAAGAGTACTCCTACATGATTCGATCTTACCCAACTATGGAGCAACTGATCTTGATTCGGTCTTACCGAACTACTATCAATCGGGCGACTGATCCTCACCCTAACCAAAACGAGAGCATCCACTCCCGTGACGGATCTCAGCATCAACACGGGAGTACGAGTACTAGTTATTGTGATTATTGTTAATCTCGAGATGAACTTTTAGCAGCAACAACAGCATGGAGGAGTATCTTTTTTTTCAGGTGTCAGCGAACAGAGGGACATGATTGGCGCAGCCGGGGTGCGACACGCGGGCAGATCGCGCAGCCTCGCTTGCGCTCATGTGCACGGCCTCGTGAACGGAGATTTTCTCTCCCTTTTCTCGATTTCTTTTCGTCGTCGTAGCCATCGGTGGTCCCGTGGCAGCTCCTGGCTGCTGGGGCTCCACGTGGTCATGTGGGACGGGCCGGGCCGCAGGAATTTTTTTTCCCTGGGCCTTGGGGTAGAGTAGAGACCCAATCTCCTTCTCCTGTTCCTGTCAGGCAGGGGCAGGCTACAGAAATATTTTTGCTCAGGTTTTTTTTTGAGATAGATTTTGGTCAGTTACCTGCATAATTGTCAGGCTACCATTTCAGTGGTCGCTTCGGTGCCAAGGTAAAAATCTTCGGTAGAGATGAACGGCCCTGTTCGGCTGATCTGATTTTTTTGGTTAATTTTGATTGACTCAATAGTATTTTATGAGGAAGAATAAACTGGAATAAGCCAAAATTAGTAAGCATTGAAGCACATCACTGAAATCAAAATTAAAGGAATGTTTAGATGCAGGACTAAAGTTTAGCTCATATCACATCGGATGTTACATGAGAGACAAGTTACAGATTTTGTCAGTACTTTGGGAGATGAACATGTTTATTGTAGCATCACTTTGTCAAATGACTAAATTAGGCTTAGAAAATTCAGCTTATAAAACCGTCGCAATATATGTACTATCAAACCAAACACCAAGACGGCGGTGGCCATAGCACCCTGCACGGCGGTGCGGTGGCCATAGCACCTCGTTCGAGATCGCCGGGCCGGCGCTGGCCGACGAGTGCCCCACCCACGAGGGCGCTT